>SJYQ01006176.1:214560-313020 GCA_006410935.1 Redunca redunca | reverse complement strand
CCACCCGCGTTCCATTGCCAAAAGGGTAGAGGTCTGACCCGAATGTTGGCTGATTTTCCTTTATATTAAGAATTAAGTAAAACGAAACAGTGAAACCCTTCCTTCCCCGGAAAAACAGGCAAAGGACTTGAACAGACATTTCTCCAAAGAAGACAAGCCAACAAGCATATGAAAAGATGCTCAGTAAACATGACTCAATAGAGACGTAAAGTCAAAACCACAGTGAGATATCACCTCACATCCATTGGGATGGCCATTATCAAGGAAACTATCAAGTGATATTGAGGATGCAGAAAAACTGGAATCCATGTGCAATGTTGGCAGGAATGCAAAACGGTGCAAAGCTTCTGTGGAAAACAGTATGGCGGTTTCTCCTAAAATTAAACATGCAACTATTGTATGATCCAGCAATCCCACTCCTGGTACAAACCGAATTCAAAATAGGGTCTTGCAGATATATTTATACTGCCATGTTCCTTGTAGCTTTATTCACAACAGTCATGAGCTGTTGAAGCTCTCAAGCATAGTCAATGTTGGAGTCTGTTACCACAACAGCGTAACCATGAAAAATGCTTGAATAATAGAATGCTGTACCCAGAAAGAGTCAAAGATCATACCTACCCTCTCCGGGTTTTCTGTGCTTGAAACAGAGACAAAAGCAAAACCACCCACATGGTTTTGTGGGTCTTTCAGTGTCCCTGACCTTGGCATGACCTCAGAGAGAGACTTCCAATAGGGCCACTTGTTGGCAGTACTCTCTGATCCATGATGAGAGGGCAGATCCTGAAGGTGCTGAAGGCAGAGGTAGGGAATAAGTCAGTGATGAGCAAAGGGAAGGCAACTCCACTCTCAGCAACCACGGTGGGAAATTTCAACACTTTATTTATTTTTAATGTATTTGTGTTTGGCTTTTAATATATGTGTATTTGGCTGCATCTGGCCTTGGTTGCAGCACGCGGATCTTTGTTGTGGCACACGGGGTCTTCATTCCGGCACACAGACTCTAGCTGTGTTGCACAGGCTCCAGAGCATGAGGGGCTCAGCAGCTGTGGCACGCGGGCTTGGTGGCTCCATGACACTTAACCACTGGTGGCGGTTCAGTTGCTAAGTCGTGTCTGACTCTTGCGACCCCATGGGCTGTAGCTCCTCTGTCCGTGGGATTCTCCAGGCAAGAATACTGGAGTGGATTGTCATCTCCTTCTCCAGGGGATCTTTTCGACCCGGGAATCAAACCCAGGTCTCTTGCATTGCAGGCAGATTCTTTACCAACTGAGTTACAAGGGAAGTTTGACCACTGGACCACCAGGGAAATCCTGAGAGTTCAACATTTTTAATCATAAGATAACCCAGTAGAAACTGTTATTTCAACTCCTGAGCTTTCAGGTTGGGCTGGAAACTGGTTGCAGTCTCAGGAATGAGTTACTGGCAATGTCATGGGAGAAAGTGTCCGGCTCTTTGTGACCCTGTGCACTGTAGCCTACCAGGCTCCTCTGTCCATGGGATTTTCCAGGCAAGAGTACTGGAGCGGGTTGCCATTTCCTTCTCCAGAGGATCTTCCCAACCCAGGGATTGAACCTGCGTCTCCAGCATTGTAGGTAGACGCTTTACCATCCGAGCCACCAAGGAAGTTCTCTGGGAGAAATGTTAATTTTTAAAAAGGTATTCCCAGGGCCCTGGATTCCATGCAGGGTCTCTGAACAACTCGCGGGGGGTTTGACAGTCCACAGCTCCTGTGTTCCCACCCCCAACTCATTCCTCAGAGCCCCAGGTCTTCATTCTCTCCAACCCCATCAAACACTGCTGAGGTCCTGAGAAGGACAAGGTATTTCAAGGGGTTTGGGTAGGAGAAAAGATCATTTCAGAACATGCAAGGAGATGGAGACACAAGAGGGATGAAATATATATATACATACAGCTGATTCACATTGTTGTACAAAAGAAACTAACATAACATTGTAAAGCAATTATACTCCCATTAAAAATAAAATATAAAGAACATGCAGGGAAGATTATATGTGTGACCCAAAAAGGAAATGTGAGAAAGGTAATCAGAGGATGAGAGGAAATGCAAATTAGTGGCCAGAAAGCAGAGGAGCTGTGGAAACAGACAGGATGCATCAGGGTTCAAATCACCTCCTTAAGGCACCTTTGCTTTGTCTCCAGGAGATCTAACCCCCATTTGAGGCAAAGAGGCTGAAAAAGAAGACTGGGGATGGCTACGTGCTTTGGAATGTGCTTTGGAAAATAGTGTCGGCCGTATAAGCTGCATCAACATGTGCAGAAGCCGTCAATCTTCCTGCTTCGGGGAATAAGTGACTGCCATTAGGGACCAGACGGGCTGCTTCTTTCCCCCTGATGTCTGGCCCCGAGTTCAGCACAATTAGCTAAGTGCTTCTAGAAGTGTGGAGAAGCCTGGGAAGGCAGGCAGCAGTTCGCTGTTAAGTATAAAAGTGCGGAAGAAAAGAGAAGCTTCGGGAAGTCTGCTCTGTACCTGACCCCAAACCAGGACCAGCACCATCCATTCATGCTGCTTGTGAGCAGAAGTCCCGACTGGGTGGGCGGGGCTCTGCTTTTGGCTTGGGCAGGCTGCTGAAACTTACAACCCCTTCTCCAAAGAATGTTTTTAAGGGCACAAAATAAATATGCAGGATTACAGAAGAAGCCACTTATGCTGAAATACAATTACCAACATATTTCTTTAAAAAAACAAATTGGTGACAGAGTAGTAACAGTTGTTCATCTTTATTAAACATTAAATAAGATCCAGTGGTGGGTATGAGAACTTAGAGTTATGGAATAATGAATATTTTAAGATGTCTATAACAATATCTAGATGATATGAAAATGTACTATCTAGCGGAACAGTTAATTCTACTGTGGTTTTCTGACCTACATTTATCACCAAAAGAAGAGCAAAGCTTCATTTCTATGTTAGTGAAAATAAGTGTTTTTTTCGCCCAAGTTTATAGATCGCTGCATTCTCTCCATGTGCCTTAGGTTAAGAACTTCTGCTGTAAGTGGGAATTTAAAATGACCATGACCCTCTCCAGTCACTGTGAGAGCTATAAGAAAGCATGCATTCATCTTCTAATTTAAATGTCCTATAAAAATCCCCCAGACCCTGGCCCTATCTGGAATGAAGTGACAGGAAAGGCATCAGATAGTGACAACAACGCCTGCCATCCCCAAATCCATCCCAAAGAACGGTCATTCACCCTCTCCCGGATGCCACACAGAAACCCAGAGCACACGGCTTTCTGCCTTCGTTTCCTGAGCTTTCTAGCAATGTCCCCATTTAGGGGTCGGAAAGAGATGGTCACTAAGTCCGCGGAGCTCACCAGCTGGACTGTGGACAGCCTGTGGCTTTGGCCTCTCTCTGTGATGTGACCACATTGGTATTTCAGGGTAGTAACTTGGCCTTCAGAACTGAGAGCAGCACTTCCGTCCACCTGCTGCACTCCTGCCATGGTCACCGCCCTTGCCCAGGCCACCACCTGCTTCGTCTTTTCTTGCTCCCTCCCAGCTGTTACTCTCAGCGCAGTAGCCCGAGTGTTTTCTTTCTTCCTTAATTTATTCATTGGCTGCTCTGGGTCTTCACTGATGCACTTGGGCTTTCTCAGGTTGTAGTGAGCAAGGGCTCCTCTCCAGCTGTGGTGCATGGGCGTCTCATTGCGGGGGCTTCTCTTCTTGCTGAGCACAGGCTTTAGGGTGGGCGGGCGCAGTAGCTGTGGCGTGCAAGCTGAACTTCCCTGCAGCATGTAGGATCCAGTTCCCTGAGCAGGGATTGAACCCATGTCCCTTGCACTGGCAGGCAGATTCTTAACTGCTGGACCATCAGGGAGGTCCCAGAGTAATTTTCTTAAAACTTATCCCATCCTGTCACTCTCTTCCTGAGAATGGCTAGTGGTTTTCCACATCACTTAAAATAAGTTTCCATCTCCTCGCCACCCCGCAGGGTTGGCAACCTATGTGTCTCTGGCTGAATCCACCCAGCACCTGCTTTTGTATGGCAGTCATCTGCAGAAATTTGTTTTTTGTTATTACATAAATACCTACATACAAGTACCTTGATTGTTGTCTCTTGTCTCACAAGCCCTAAAATAGTTACTATCTGGCCCTTTATAGAAAAAGTTTGCTAGTTTCTGCCAGCCAGGAAACCAGAAACTAGCCTAGGCCATTCAAATGATGGGGGAGGTATAGGTGAAGAGGGATTAATGCAGAGAAAGTCTTGTTCAAGAAGCTATAAGAGCTGAGGGTGACGCAGAGATTCCCAGCAGCCAGAAGCAGCCGTGCCCTGGAGGGGAGGGGCCAGGGAGGAGGGATGTGACCAGTCAGAGCCGGGAGCTGGAGGCATCCCGAGGGGCCCGAGGGGACACAGCTATGCCAAGGGTGCTGCCCAAGGTAGGGCAGAGGGTGAGGGAGAAGACCTGGATTCTACTTGTCATTTCACAACAGTACCTTCCGCTGTCTAAAGCCACCTGGAGGGCTTGTGACTAAGGGTCTTGGGAAATGTAGTTCCCTGAAAGCCAAGGAAGAGAAGGAAAGGTCAGAATGTGGGTATGAGAGCTAACAAGCACGTGAGCAGCTCCCCAGAAAGTGAGCGTGGCGCCCGGCCTGTGGATTAGACTTCAGAGCTGAGGATGTCATATGCCTGGCTGTGGTCATTGCCCAGTCACTCGATCTTGTCCGACTCTTCGCGACCCCGTGGACTGCAGCACGCCAGGCTTCTCTGCCTTCCACCATCTCCCAGAGTTTCCTCAAACTCACGTCCATTGAGTCAGCGATGCTGTCCAACCATCTCATCCTCTGTCATCCCCTTCTCCTCTCACCCTCAGTCTTTCTCAGCATCAGGGTCTTTTCCAGTGAGTCAGATCTTCGCATCAGGTGGCCAAAGTATTGGAGCTTCACTCAGCATAGCTAGTATTATCCCCATTATTACTATTTTTAACTTTTCTTTTACACTTGGATTCCTGTCTTCGGTTATCCAAGCTGAGTACACAGGTATAGACAGGAAATAGGACCATAATTGACTTGACTTACCCCAAAATTGTGGGGAATGGGATGAAATTAGACCACATCTGGGGGGTCCCAAATACACCATGGAGATGAGCCAAGAACCCGCACCAAACCCCCTTCTCCCAGGCAATGAAATCATTTCAAACCTTCCGTTGCCAGCCAGAGCACTGGCAAGGCCAGGAGTTTGCTATTGCAGAATGCACCCAGAGAGACTTAGCGCTAGTGGGGATTTTTTTTTTCCTAGAAGTGTGTATATTGTTAGTAGAAATGCTTTTCTAACCATTCATGTGCACATCTTCCTTACCTAGAACTGTCTACCATTGCCAACCTCTGAAACCACAAGCATAACAGCTTAGTTTAACAAGCTTCCTCTTTGAAAATGCCAGCCAGTGAGATCAACGATGGGTGTAACAAGACAAAGCGTGTTTGTTGTCAGTAGGGAAAGTTTTGCCACCTGACACGTCAGAGACAGGGATGAAAGGGTGCACAGGCTGAATATGCATCTCCGACTCAGGAAGGTCTTCCAAGCGAAGCAGCCAGCTCCCGCACCAGCCCTGAGGAGATGCCTCCACTCTTCTCCAGACCTCCCTCCTCGCTTTGTCCAGCAGTGGTCTCCCCCACAACCCGTCTCTGCCGGGGATGCTCATCCTCACTGACTTGACGTTGAGGATATAGTGACACATAGAGTTAAAGGGAAAGAAGGACAAGCCAGGATGATCCCCCACCCAGGTGCCACAGGGAGGCCCTCATCCTGCTCCCCAGCAGGCCCCAGATCATTTTCAGGGAAAGCCATGGCCGGACTAATAGTCCCACCGCCAAGAAGTGCCTCTTAGAAAGAGGATCTGACTTTCACCGAAACTGCTGAATAAAGCTTCCACCTTTCAACCCCGTGACTCTCTCCAATAAAAGCTGCTTTCACTGAGCTCCTCTTCCTGCTTCCCCAAAGCCCTCCTCCTGCTGAGTCAGTTTCCAGTGGACAGTCTTCAGTGAACATCTGCTGAGCCTGGGGGGCCATGCTCTCCCTGTCCATTGAGGAGGCTGAACCAGTTTGCTTCCTGAAGTTCTTCTAACTCTTAGGGACCCTCTCTGATGACCTTGCCTGAATGTGATGGTTCACTAGCAGATGATTCAGGAGGAATGACTCCTTTTAAGCTTCTAAGAAGAACGTGGGCTTCCCAAGTAGGGCTAGTGGTAAAGAACCACCTGCTAATGCAGGAGATGTAAGAGACCCGGGCTCCATCCCTGGGTCGGGAGGGTCCCCTGGAGAGGGCATGGCCACTCACTCCAGTATCCTTGCCTGGAGAATTCCATGGACAGGAGCCTGGTGAGCTACAGTCTATAGGTTCTCAAAGAGTTGGACATGACTGAAGTAACTTAGCACACACAAGAAGGAGGTAGCCTTGGGAGAGAGGCCAGGGACATGCACAGTTCTCCCATGAGAGAGTGTCCACGGAGGGATCAAAAGAATTCAGAGGGAGGTGTCAATAAACCCACTTGGTGATCAGGAGGATTCAACAATCTGGCTCTATTTCACTGAACACTGATTGTTAGATACCTGGCTCTCCCACAATTATTAACTCTTACAACTCAGGAGGTAGGCAGTCTTCCTAGCCTTGCTGTGTACACAGGGAGACCAAGGTGGACAAAGCTGAGAGGACCTTGATGAAGGCTCCTCGACATCAAGGGATGATTTTGGAAGAAAAAAATAGGTGAATAATGCCCTCAAGGCTGTTAGAAAGGGAATAGATTTTCCTAGTCTGGGTTCTTCCCAAAGATATAATCTAAGACAGGAAAGTGGGTGCAGGCGGTTTCTTTCTAAGGTGATCCCCAGGAACCGAGGAGGCTTGTATGGGAAAAGAGATAGAAGCAAATATATATATATATTTAATTGGCTGTGGACAGCAGGGCTCAAGTGCAGAGAATTTCTGGGGAATCCTTCCAGAGGAGCTCCCATGGGAAGGGTGTTGCAGAAACCACTAATCGAGAAACCAAGCACCACACTCAGAGAGGTGGAGAACTCAGATTGATTACACCTGCGGGCCCAGAGGAGTTAACACTCCAAGCTCTGAGCACCGAACAAAGGGGTTACAGAGTTTTTATAGACAGACTATAGTGGGCAACACTAACTGTTAATAGGCTGGTTAAAACTAAGGGGTTTCACGCACACGGGAACAGCAGTCAGGATGGGGAGGGGGGTGCCTGATCTTTACACAGACAGGCATGATTAAGCAGGTTTGCAGGGGCTGGGCAGTTGCAAAGAACAGGACAAGGGTGAGTGAGATAAGCTCCAGTTCCTAGTATTGTAAGTCCCTGCTTTTGGAGACTACGTGACCTACATGATCCAGACTTTGCCAGGGAGCAAGCTGAGTTACAGAGGCAGAAAGAGCAGGAGGTTATGTAAAATTTTAACTTTTCCTCTTCGAGGGAGGGAGAAACCTGCCCCTGCTCCCTGTCCTAGGTGTGTGGGCCAGCTGGGTGCCCTCAGCCACAGTCGCAACCCCAGTGGAGCCCGGGGGCAGAAAGTATAGACAGAAGACAGAAGACATGGGTGAATGCAGATTCCGTGGGCAGAAGTGAGCAGAAAGCAGGTTCTGAGCTGTCTGGTCACAGCTATTCCATCACAATAAAATCCCAGGTGATGCCATGAGGATGTGAGTCCAGGTCCCATGTGTGCCTGCCTTCCAGGGCACAGGAGGTGGGAGGGGTCACTTCAGGCAGCAATCAGCAGGACCCAGACAGGCGACTGAGCGCCCACATCCTAAGTGACCCACCGGACACCTGCAAAACTTTCCATCCCTCCCCGGCTGCCTCCCCCACCTGGAGCTCACAGCTCTCCTGCTCAGTGATAGAAACAAATTCTTTGTTGATGGATGAAGTAAACTGGAGTGGAACAACCCGCGATGCAAGAGGCCAGAGGCAGCATCTCCTTTTCTCTATTCCACCCTTGAAAAGCCAGCCCTCTGCCCTGGGGAAGGTCTGTCACTGGGCTCTCGGTGTTGGGCAGTGGAGAACTGCAGTGGAGTGCTTGGACCGTCTCTGTGTCCTTGGGCAAGTTATTAACTTCTCTGGACCTCGGTTTGTTTCATCTCATGAGGAGGACAAAGATGCCTGCCCAGTAGAGCAGACTGAAGATGAGATGTTATCCTACCTGGCCTTCACCCAGCACAGTATGCTGCGTGTAGGGAGCGTTTCATCAAGGATGGAAGGGCAGAGTGTATTTTTGAGTTGTTTCAATTAACTATCAAAGTGGAGAACCAGAAACAGTTATTTATCATTTAAGGACACAGAGTAATGTAATGTAGAGAATGCTGGGCTGGCCAGGCAAAAGATTTCATTTCCCTGCTGTATAATCTTAGTTCTAGGACCCTCTCCAAATTCAGGTTTTTCTATCATTAATAGAGATCATCACATTTGCCTGGCTCAAAATACTGCCAAGACTCCACAGTTCCCAGATGTAAGGATACTCTGAGAATCCCAATGCATATAAAAATGTTGTTGTGGTGGTGATATTCATGATAAGGATCCAACCTTCTCCCTTGTCATCAGGGGCACAAATGCACCCTGCCAGGACCAAAGCAGGCATTTCATATTAAGGGCAATGCCATGAGGGGACCGTGTGATTAATATCAGACTCTGTAACAGCTGCTTGGGGTGAGCCATTCAGAACATCCATGTCAAGGACTCGGCTGCTAATTTATTTACATCTGAGGATGACAACCAGAGAAAGCAATTAGGACTTGGGCATCTGCCCTTTGGGGATCCTGATGGCTGGAGCGGAAGCAGTGGTGCTGCAGAAACCTTCGCAGAGCCTGCTAACTGCTAACGAACTTCCTTTCGCACTGGCTCAATCTCACTGTCTCTTAATACGTCAAACAAGTCATGTCTGTTTCCTAGTCCGTCATCTGTTCCTAAACTACACGGCTGCAGTGCTGAAGGGGAAAAAGGTACAGGGGCCCGGGGGTCTCAAGGACTGATATTTTCAGAGTTCTTTACAGCCATCAATTAATGAGCCCCGGCAACAACCTGGAAAGTAGGTCAATATTATTATCCCTGCTTTGTGGATGAGAAAGCAGGCTTCAAAAGCATGGCTCACCCAAGGCTAAGTCATCCATCAGAAGAGCTGATGCAGCATTAGACGGAAGAGTTCCTGACTCCAAGTCCTTGGCCGAGCGTGTGCTTCCTCAGTGAGCTGATCAGTAAATGAAGGAGACTTACTGACTGTGCTCTAAAATGATGCATGAACCCCCCCTCCCGCACGCAGTGGCAGATGCTAGGTTCGGTATAGATCCCAAAGCGGGGAGAGCTTTTAAACACAGATCCTAAAATCTGAATAACCCAAGAAAATACCTTAGGATGCACTGCTTCCCTTGGAATACAAAGAGGTAGGCGTGTCTTCAGAGTGGACATTGTTTTGACTGCCTAGCATCTGAATAGCTTCTTGTCCAGAGGCGGAGAGAGGTTGGCAGAGCTCCCTTCCTTTCCCCATCTCCCCAGGCTACCATACCGCAGTGTGTGCAGGCTGTCACCTCAGCCTTGTACGGTTCTTTGCAACCCTATGGACTGTAACCCACCAGGCTCCTCCATCCATGGGATTCTCCAGGCAAGAATACTGGAGTGGGTTGCTATGTCCTCCTTCAGGAGATCTTCCCAACCCAGGGATTGAGCTGGGGTCACTTACGTCTGTCTCCTGCATTGGCAGGAGGGTTCTTGACTATTACTCACACCTAGAAAGCCCAAAAGAAGCTTAATTAGAGCCAGTGTGTAGCACTGGGAGAGCAAAGCTGGGGGCTGGGGGCCCCGACTCCACAGAGGTGCCTGGTGGTGACAGGCCTCATGAGATTGTCCCCAGGGCAAGTCTTTGCGGGGCGGGGCAGTGTTTCACCTCCCTCATCTTCCCAAAGCCTGTGCTCCAGTTTTCCAATCAATTCCAATAGACTCTCCTGCCTCAGGTTAACCGGACCCTCTTTCTGTTATTTGCAACCCTGGCTATAGTTTTTCACCTGGAAATGTAAGTGCTTGCCAAGGGTATGAAAACTGCCAGTTGCAGATCCCCTACATTGCTGGTGGAAGGACAAACAGGCAATAATACCAGGGAGGACAACTTGGCAAAGCTGTCATGAACTCCTTGACCCAGCTCTCCACCTTGGAGAATTTATCCAGAGTGTGCACGCATGCTTAGTCGCGTTCATGAAATTTTTCAGGCAAGAATACTGGAGTGAGTTGTCTCTTTCTCCTCCAGAGGATCTTCCCAACTCAGGAATTGAACCTGCATCTCCTGTGTCTCCTGCATTGCAGGCAGCTTCTTTATCCACTGAACCGGTGGGGAGTCCGCGTGAATACTTACACAGTCGCAAAGCTACTTACGAAGTTGTTTTGCACGTGTGTACCTGTGAGCAGGGTTAGTCACTGTAGTAGCATTTGTAATAGCGAAATATTTGAAAGGATCCGAATGTCCATTTCTAGCAGAATGATTAGATAAATTATGGTATATACACAGGATGGAAAGCTGCCCAGCTCTTTTTTTAGTGGGATATTTTTTATGTGTTGATATGAAAAATCCCCCCAATAACCCAGTAAGTTAAAAAAAGATTCATAACAGTGTATATGATACCTTTTATAGTAGTCGGGAAAAAATAAGAATCAGTATTTGCTCTTGCTTCCATACACAGAAGGAAACTCCAGAAGGAAACAAAAGAAACTAACTAAAAACAGTAGTTTCCTATTGGGAGGGGAGGGGGGCAAATATGAAAACAAAAGAGAGGTTGAATATTTTTCACTGGGTGCCTTTTTATAATGTTCAGTTTTTTAGTCATGTCAATAGGCATCTATTCAAAAAGCTACTTTTAAAAAGGCCACCCCAGAGAGTGAAATTCAGCAGACAAAAGACTCATTTGACTGTCCCTGCCTTCACACCAACCCACCCATCCCCCTCAGCACTGGACAAAGCACACTGGTAAAGGGTGCCTGCAGGCTTGTCAGATTCCAGATGGCGACTTCCCTGGTGGTCCTGTAGCTAAGACTTCTCCTTCCCAATGCAGGGGGCCAGGGTTCAATCCCTGGTCAGAGAGCTAGATCCCACATACCACAGTTAAGAGTTTGCATGCCACAACTTAAACACCCAGCATGCCACAGTGAAGATCGAACATCCCATGTGCATCAGCTCAGACCTGGAGCAGCGGAATAAATAAATAAATGTAAAAAAAAAAAAATAGTCCAGGGTATGCAGAAGCTTGCCTCTGAGACTTTTCATTGGAGGGTGGCTTGTCTTCTGTGGGAACAGAATCTGCTCCAGAGTGTTGAGGTTAAAAGGCAAAATAGGTTGCTGAAAAGCAAGAAGAAGGTTTCTAGTGCAAAAGAAAAAGAAGATTCATAGCATCCTTTGATTTGTAGAATCCAGAGAAATTACATTTCAGGGACGTCCATGCTCCTGAGAAGGGTGTCTCCAAGACATACAGTGCACTGGGCCCTGCTGTCAAGGGACCCCCTCAGAAACAGGGAAGTAGCTCATCCCCACCAGCTGTTGGGAAATATGGGGTCCTGGCAGATTACCCGCGTCAGTGGAGTATGTCTGGGGTGATGATTTTACAGATACTGCCTGATGAAGGCATTTGAGCTTTCTCTCCTGCAGGTCCACTGATCAAACTCAAATGAAAGTCCCCAAGATAAAATGTACTTATTTATCCTCTAAGCCATCTACTTGAAAATCAATAATATTTCAAATTTAATGAGTTGTAAGACAAGTAAATTAGAGTTTGGAGTAAGCCATATTGATTAGAGGGTTCTATCAACTGGAACCCATAACTTTCCTCTGTAATTAAGTATTCCATGGTAATGTATGACGCACTCAATAGTGGTTGCTTTCATGAGGTGATCACAACTCTGGCCATTCCTGTAATGAGAGCGTTGCCATGGCTAGGGAAATACCCACGCCCACCCTGCCCGACTGTGCCACTGCCCTCTTCCCCAGAAGCAGCAGGCTTCAGTGACAAGTGGCTTTCCCAGGCACTAATCACCCTTTGCTTCAGTCACAGGGCCTCTGCAAATTTGAACATCAAAATGAAGAACAGCAATTTTTTTTAAAAATGAAAAGCATCATGGAAGAAATTGCCTTCAGTAAGAGAACATCTGCGGAATGATGTGTAACTGTTAGAAGCTCTTTCAAGCTCCCCTAGCAGTTTGCATTTCATAGAAGCTTGAGGATGGGCAAAGTCGATTCCTCACCAAGTTGACTACAGAAGGGACAGAAGGGCAGAATTTAAAACATCCACTGTCACCATTCAACATCAAACGTCCTACCTTTCAACACTAAATCACCTTGCCTACATCAATCTTTCCTGCCCGTTCTGAAGGGAACCTTATTTCTTAGGTCTGAGTAATGGTAGCTTTTCAATTAATTAATTTCATTAATGTGAAGTGGAATCTCTGACCTGGTAGGAGTCCTGGATCTTTGAAGGGAAGGGCCCCCTCGTCCCCAGCCCATTTGCCTCAAGAAGAAAAATTCAGAGATTGTGTGAGACATTGAACCACAAGGCAAAGCCCCCGCTGGTTTGAATAGGAAAAACAGAAACATAAGCAGCCCGCACTCTCTAGGTTCTGTTACTGAGAGTATGGACCACGGGGTGGTGTGGGCGTCACCTGGGAGCTCGTCAGAGATGCAAGCTCTCCAGTCCCTCGCCCAAAGCAGCAGACTCTGAATCTGTGTTGCGGTAAGATTCCCAGGTGATCTTTGTACTCATTTGGGTTTGCATAGCGCACCAAAGTTTGCACTGTAGCTCTGCTCTTACTAATCATGTGATCTTAGCCAAGTTACACAGCCTCTGTGTGTTTTTCGGCCCCATATGCAATATGTGGGGCTTTCCTCGTAGCTCAGTCCATAAAGAATCTGCCTGTGGATGCCTGCAATGCCAGAGACCTGGGTTTGATTCCTGGGTTGGGAAGATCCCTTGGAGAAGGAAATGGAAATCCACTTCAGTATTCCTGCCTGGAAAATTCCATGGACAGAGGAGCCTGGTGGACTACAGTCCATGGGGTCACAAGAATCGGACACGACTAAGTGACTAAACCACTACCGTACAATATATAATCTTGAGTGGCAAAAGCAGATTAGCAGAAGAGAAAGAAAAGAGATCTGGAGACTGATGAGAGAGAAAGAAGCACCTCACACTATGGTAGAATATCTGAAGCTCAAGCCGCAGAAATGATTAGGCATCTTATTCAAGAATATAGAAATCCAGTATTATTGGTGTCGTCTATCCCATGACAAATCTCTGCTTAAAGCAATCACACAGTTCATATGGGGGATATCTAGGGAAACAACAGAGAGAAAGACACTCAAAGAGAAAGAGCCATCAACTCTCATTTGGGTGGATACTGATATAGAAAAAGAATATAAGCAGAGAATAAAGATTCGGTAAAAGCCAGAAATCAAAATCAAAGATGACCGAGAGAAATGCAAAGCTGTTGGAAATGGTAGAAATCGTGGGGAGAATACGGACTTCCTGAACTAGTAGTCCCCAGTCTTTTGGGCACCAGGGACCAGTTTGGTGGGAGAATTTTTCCATGGATGATGGGAGGGGGTGGTTTGGGGATGATCCCAAAGCATAGCATTTTATTATGTTAATCGTAACCTGTATTTGCAGCCACTCCCCAGGCTAGCATCAGCACTTCAGCTCCACCTCAAATCCTCAGGCATTTGATTCTTATAAGGAGCATGCAACCTAGATCCCTTGCACACACCGTTCACAGTCGGGCTTGGGCTTCTATGAGAATCTAATGCTGCTGCTGATCTGACAGGAGGTGGAGCTTGGGTGGTAATGCCAGCAATGCGGAGCAGCTGTCAACACAGGTGAAGCTTTGCTCATGTGCCCTCCACTCATCTGCTGGGCCGTCCAGTTCCTAGAGGCCACAAAGCAGCACCAGTTTGTGGCCCAGGAGTTGGGGACCCCCTTCCAAACCATGAGAAGTAAGGATGGGGGTCTATTTTCTCTGGAGTCTCAGAACAAAGGTGAACTCAGCTGGTTTCAGGGTGCACATTCAGGACATGGTGAGATTATTATTAGCCCTGACAGGCTGGCATCTCAACCCCAACCACATATCCACTCTTCCCCCTGGTGGAGCCTTCGGAGTGGAAACCAAAATGGGGAAATTTCAGAGGAGCCAAGTGGCAGTCTGATACCACCAGGTTTGCAAACAGACTTTTGCCTTAGAGGATTTCCAGCTCTTACATTAATAAAGAAGCCTCAGCTCATGAGTCTTGAAGAGCATTTCTAAAATATAAAAGGAAAAACATGGCTTCTATCTAACGTGATTCTATTAAAACCCCCAATTTTCAGAATCCTAATATGTGTGACTCAAGAGTCAAGGGATTGAAGAAAATTGTGGGTTCAGGGGGAGCCTGGAGGTGTGAGCTTGAGGTTCACATATGTGCACGTATTAATGACTCCCTCCAGCCCCTTTCATGATTCCACAGAGCTATCAGTCAGGAGAACCTAGAGAGAACTCAAATTAAACCAAATGACTGCATCACACAACATTTAGGAACACACAGATTTTCTCTTTTTTAGATGGTCTCTTAGAGGCTTGATGGCCATTAACACAAAGAGTGAAATCAGTTACAAAGAACCAGCATCATCCAATGTTCGGTTTTCTGGCCCCCCAGGAAAATCTTAAGGCTTTCAAAGCTTAAAATGAAGGAAACCTTCTTGAGAGAGACCATCAAAGTTCATCTGTCCCATTAAATATCCCTGATTCTCTTGGCATGATTACTTTCTATAAATGCTTAAGACTCCTAATGTGTCCTCTTTTTCCTTGAAATAGAGGAAAATTACTTAAGAGCCGAGAACTTATTTATCTGACTGACTCATATTCTTTCTTCTAGTCTCAGCTCAAGTATTTTATCCTTGGAGAAGCTTCTCCTGACACACACCCGCCCCTCCACCTGGCTGGAGGAAGTTGTCTTACTTCTGAATGTCTTTAGCAATGTCCTCATGTCACTACCTTATAACTTCTTATTTTTTAATTTATTACTATTTTCTAAAAATACTTATTTATTTGGCTGCATTGGGTCTTAGCTGCATCATGCGGAATCTCACTGAGGTGCGTGGGTGCTATAGTTGTGGCCCATGGGCTTAGCTGCCCTGAGGCATGTGGAATCTTAGTTCTCAGACCAGGGATCAAACTCGTGTCCTGTTCATTAGAAGGCGGATTCTTGACCACTGGACCACCAGGAAAGTCCCCATAACTTCTTATTTTATGTTGAGGTTATCTTTACCTGTCTGTCTCTCCTACAAGACTATATACTGTTCACCACTGTACCCCTAACACCTGACACTGTGCCTGGCACAAGACAGAAAATCAGTATTTGTGGAACTGTTAAAATCAGCAGAAAACTAATGGAAAAGGATTCCAGTAGCCCAGAGTCTGTGTTACGATAATTAGAGACTTCTGTTGCTTTCTTCCTGGGAACATTAGACTCTTCCAGCTTCATGGGCAATCTATCTAAAGAAGATGGTTTCCTTGAAATATGGAACAACTAAAAATTCTCAAAAGCAGCCTATTCTGTAAGCTAAGTTGGGTGAGGGGACTTGTCTTTCCTATTTGGCATTGGAAGCCCAGGTCTGCGTGCAGGGTCTGCCCATGGCAGCCACCAGCAGTGGAGAGAAGGACATGTCACCCAGACCCCCTGCAAGGAAGAACCTGCTGTCCTCTGCACACAGCATTCAGTCATTGACACCTTCAGAAACTGCTTCAGCTGTGCCTTCTCTTGCCTGAGGTCATGGTCTTCCCAGGACAGCCCTCACTCCATGAATGAGCAAGGCAAGAGGACAGAGGCACCGCCATTCTGACCAAATGTGCCCACAGGACAACCCCAACAGACATCATCTGCTCCAAGTCCCGCCAGCGACTTCTGGTTTGTCCATGTCATGGTGTGACTCCTCCCCCTATCCAATAAATATTGGTCCCTAATAAATACTTTGCTGCTCAAACTCCAACTCAGTGTCTGCTCCAAGAGAACCTGACCAACAACCAACAAATGTTTGAATGAATGAATGATCAAAAAAGAAAAAAAAGAATCTATAAATAGATTAGGGCTTCCTTGGTGGCTCAGCGGTAAAGAATATGCCTGCAATGCAGGAGAGATGTGAAAGAGATTCAATTCCTAGGTCATAAAGATCCCCTGGAGAAGAAAATGGCAACCCACTCCAGTATTCTTGCCTGGGAAATCCCATGGACAGAGAAGCCTTGATGGGCTACAGTCCATGAGGCTGCAAAAGAGTCAGATACAACTTAGTGACTAGAACAACAACATAAATGAATGTACAAACAAAGAAGTAAAAGATGTAACTAGAAAATGTTTCAACTGCAGTAAGTGACTCCCACTGTCACCTAAAGATACATTTGGAACTACTGGGGACTGACTCCCCAGGCAGCCCCACCTAGACAGTGGGACCCAGCATCTATTCCTGACTCTGTCTTCGGTCAATTGCCATGACATCTCACATCATCCTTCCAGTATCCCTGTTGGGTGGAAATTCATCAGCCTCACTTTTTAGGAAGGGAGGCTTTCAGAGGAGAAGGAACTTGTTCTGCTATCACACAGCTAAGTGAGTTGCAAAGTTAGGATAGAAAGCCTTCTGCCTGGTTCCCAGGAAAGTTCCTCCATGGTTCCTATCATCTTCCACCACTGAGAGCAAATGTATCCTTTGCAATATCGTCAAACAGACTGGCTAAAAGCAAATATTTGGCTGAACATTACCTTCTATCCAGCTGGCTGCTCTAGTAAGAAACTGTTACCCTTGTTCCAGACACACGGCTCATCCCTGTGTGGGAAACAGATGCTGCTTGGACAGTTCCAGTCTCCTTTCTGGTCACAGTGACATGTGCAATGCTGCTTTCTATGTGATGAGTAATAGCAATAGCAATAGTTAATATCGGTAATGATAAAATAGCGTAAAACCACCTTTATTTGCTTAAGATCACAAGGAAATTTCTTATAACATTTACTAACATGAGGATGGAATGTCGTCTAATGATTATGCAACAAAATCACTGCAGATGGTGGCTGCAGCCATGAAATTACAAGACGCTTACTCCTGGGAAGAAAAGCTATGACCAACCTAGACAGCATATTCAAAAGCAGAGACATTACTTTCCCAACAAAGGTCTGCCTAGTCAAGGCTATGGTTTTTCCAGTGGTCACGTATGGATGTGAGTGTTGGACTGTGAAGAAGGCTGAGCGCCGAAGAACTGATGCTTTTGAACTGTGATGTTGGAGAAGACTCTTGAAAGTCCCTTGGACTGCAAGGAGATCCAACCAGTCCATTCTGAAGGAGATCAGCCCTGGGATTTCTTTGGAAGGAATGATGCTAAAGCTGAAACTCCAGTACTTTGGCCACCTCATGCGAAGAGTTGACTCATTGGACAAGACTCTGATGCTGGGATAGATTGGGGGCAGGAGGAGAAGGGGATGACCGAGGATGAGATGGCTGGATGGCATCACTGACTCGATGGACGTGAGTCTGAGTGAACTCCGGGAGTTGGTGATGGACAGGGAGGCCTGGCGTGCTGCAATTCATGGGGTCACAAAGAGTCGGACACGACTAAGCAACTGAACTGAACTGAACTGATAGCTTGATTTCAAACATTAAAAAATAGACTGAGGGGAAAGACTATCTGAAACCTTCATTTGCTCTGATCTTTTTGGGGAAAAAAATGGCAAAGTTACCATTTTTGCATCCCCAAAATAAGTTCCACCTGACCATTACAAGATTATCAGTCAGGAATAAAACTGGATCACTTATAGAGACGGGGATGGACCTAGAGACTGTCACACAGAATGAAGTAGGTCAGAAAGAGAAAACCAAATATCATGTATTAATACATATATGTGGAATCTAGAAAAATGGTGTATGTTGATTTTATTTACAAAACAGAAATTGAGACACAGACATAGAGAACAAATATATGGACACCAAGTGGGGAAAAGAGAGGGGTGAATTGGGAGCCTGGGACTGACACATACACACTGCTATGTGTAAAACAGCTAACTGGTGAGAACCTGGTGTGTAGCACAGGGAACTCAGTGCTCCGTGGTGACCTACACGGGGAGGGAATCCAAACACGAGGGGATGTAAGTATGCGTATAGCTGACTCACTTTGCTGTATAGTAGAAACGGATGGCTCAGTGGTAAAAAATGCCTGCCGACGTAGGAGACCTGGGTTCGATCCCTGGGTCAGGAAGATCCCCTGGAGAAGGAAATGGCGACTCACTCCAGTATTCTTGCCTGGAGAATCCCATGAACAGAGGAGCCTGGTGGGCTACAATCCATGGAGTTGCAAAGAGTCAGACACGACTGAGCGACTAAAGCACCATCACCAGAAACTAACACTACATTGTAAAGCAACGATATGCCAATAAAATTTAATTAAAAAAAGAAAGATGACAGGTTGACTGTGGAGTTCTGATCTGAGCTAGGCTCCCTCCTGTGTCTGTGGCTGGGTCCACCTGACTGATCTCCACACCTTTTACTGTCCGTTGTGCCAGCTCTATCTGTTGGCAATAGCTGGGTTCGAAAGAGAGAGCAGACACACGTGCGCTTGCTAGCCTGTGCTGGCATCGAGTTTGCCACTGTCACATGTATCAGCACAATTCATGTGACTGAGCCAGAGCCCAGAGGGAGAGGACCTTCCGGCTACTGGGCAAGAAAGGTGGCTGCAGGGGGCCAGTTAGTGAAGCCATCGTGTGACCACGCTAGTCAACACCTCCCAGCCACACAGCACCAGGAATGCAACGGAACAAGTTGGGTTATTACCCATTTCGATGAGGATGAGCCCAGCCTGGAAACCCTTGAGGTATCTTAGTAAAGGAGTATCAGAAAGGGGTTGTGATAGGATTTGAGCTTCTGTTAGTGATCTGAGGATACAGGGCTTTGCTTGGAATTAATGCTCTCAGAAAGCAGAGGTAATACTAAGCTTGGGCATCTTAATACATCTTATCGAGAAGGAGGGCAGACTAGACAAAGGCTAAAGCAGTCCCTGACACACACACTGCTACATTTAAGATAGATAATGAATAAGGACCTACCGCATAGCACAGGGAACTCCACTCAATATTCTGTGATGACCTTTATGAAAAAAGAATCTGGAAAAGAAGAGATATATGCACGTGTGCCCAGTTGCTCAGTCGTGTCTGACTCTTTGTGGCCCCATGGACCGTAGCCCATGACACTCCTCTGCTCGTGGAATTTTCTGGGCAAGAACACTGGAGTGGGTGGCATTTTCTTCTCCAGGGCTCTTACCCACCCAGGGATGGAACCCATGCGTCTTGCATCTCCTGCATTGGCAGGTGGATCCTTTATCGCCAGCGCCACCTGGGAAGCCCCAGATACATGCGTGTGTATAACTGAATCACTTTGCTGTACACCTGAAACTAACACAACTTTGGAAATCCACTCGACTCCAATCAAGTTAAGTTTTTTGAAAAGCAGGGGTCATTTGTCTTAGCCATGGTATGGAGGGGCTCAGGCACTGTAGTTTGGACACTGGTCACGTCCGGTCAGCATTCAGACGTGGCCGTGCAGAGGCCTCGTCTTTGTCACGGTCACTGAGTAGCCGGGGCAGATACTGATCCTTGCGCAGTCATCTACGACCAACAAGAGGGCACTAAGTCCCGCTGTGATGCTGGCTGGGTCAGGGAGGTCACGGTGCCTTTTCTTCTTATATCACACATACAACCAGTTATCATTGGACTTAATGCTTCCACCATTCATCCCAGGAGGTGATCAAAATAACTCGATAGAAAAAAAATGCTTTGATATAAAAGCACCAATAGTAAGCACTGAAGAATAGAACACCAAGCTCTCTCCAAATACATGTTATAAATGTGCTTACACAATATCAGAAACAATTACCAAATGAGACCTGTAAGCAATATAACCAGGACCTATTAATAATAAACATAGGAATAGAAAACCTCATATTAGCAAAAGTCAAGAAGGAAAAAATACAGGGTGGGAGGGAGTTAAAATGCATGACCTTTTTCATTTAAAAGAAGCCAAAACACAGCAGTTCTTTTTGTTGTTGTTGTTGTTGTTGTTTGGAGAAATACACATGCCAAAGATTGCTGATAAACTTAATGAAAACTACTTACACTGTGAACAAAAGCAGAATATTTACCTTCCACGTGATTGGGGGAAGGAAAAGCCAAAAAAAAAAATTGTAGCCTAAAATAGAAAACAAAATAAGCAAATATTTTGCTTATTTGTGAGCAAATTTGCTAGCAACTATTTGGCTTATTTGCCAATGCAGGAGATTCAAGAGACGTGGATTCAATCCCTGGATGGGTAAGAGCCCTGGAGAAGAAAACAGCATTTTTGTCATAAACAAAATGCCTGCAGACCAAACACCCCTCCTTTTTGTACCCCGTCCCTGCCTCCAGGGTGCCCGGATTCACCCACTATTTCTTACAGCATCACAAGCTGTCCATTACTAGGTCTTGGCCCCTCTGATTGACTCTCTGCAGAGCGGAGGACTCTACCTGGGTGGGTTTCAGCACCAGAGGATTTTTTTCTAAGAACAAAATTATGGAGTTGTGGGTGGGTTTGGGGCTTCTCAGGTGGCCCTAGTGGTAAAGAACCCGACTGCCAGTCCAGGAGACATAAGAGACTCGGGTTCGCCCCTTGGGTTGGGAACATCCCTGGAGGAGGGCATGGCAACTCACTCCAGGATTCTTGCCTGGAGAATCCCATGGACAGAGGATCTTGGCAGGTTACAGTCCATAGGGTCGCATAGAGTTGGACATGACTGAAGCAACTTAGCAGCAGCAGTAGCATGGGTTTATCTATAAAATTATTAAATTCATATTAACGAGAGACTGGTTAAATAATTAAGTTCTACCCATACAATAGAATAATATATAGCTATTAAAAATGATGAATTAAATAACATTGAAATAGGTTTTCAAGGCACTATGGAATATGCAGGTGGTCTGTAAAACAAGATGTATGGGCATATCAGGGGATGATATTGTTATTAAAATACTGATCGACATGAGCATATGAACCCAGGTTCCTATAAAGGTGTAGACATAGGTGGAGTCAGGTGCAAAGATACTCAAAGATGTGGACACAGACCAAATGTTAAGAATGGTTACCTCTGTGTTGTGGAATTATACACTGTCTTTATGTTTCTTTTTTCCTATCTCTATTTTATTTTTACCAGAAACATAATTTTTTCAATAAGGAAGGATTAATTGTGGCCCAGATGTGTTGCCATGGAGCGCTGCACCTCCGTGAGCGGATGCCCCGCTCACCTCTGATTGTCTGCTGAGTGGCTCTCTCTGGATCATGGTCCTGGGAGGCAGCTCCACCCTCTGCTCAGTGCAGACACAGTGCTGCCTGCTGAGCTGTCAGTGAGGACATATTTGAAGAGCTCAGCCGAATGCACTGGATTGTCAAAGGACAGACGCTGGGCAAATAGACATCTAGGCCGTTCCCCGGGAGAGAGAAAATGTAACCGATTCTAACTGACCTTAGTTGTTAAGGGCTTCCCCAGTGGCTCAGTGGTAAAGAATCCCCCTGCAGACCCTGTTTGATCCCAGGGTTGGGAAGATGCCCTGGAGAAAAAAAATGGCAACCCACTCTGGTATTCTTGCCTGGGAAATCCCATGGACAGAACAGCCTGGCAAGCTACAGACCATGGGGTGGCAACGAGTCAGACACGACTAAGCACATATTCACAGATAAGTGCACAGGTTTCTATCTGACCAGAGGACAGAGACTTCAGGACTCACTTGCCCAATGAAGCAGGAATCGTGGGTGTTAAGGAAAAGATGCACAAACCCTTGGACGCGTTCATGGGGCGTGATGGGCACTTCTCCACGCAGTCCTCCTAGCCTGTTGGTGCAGGTGTGGCCCTGATGATTTATCCAGCTGGCATCGATTCCTTTCAGGCAATTCAGAGGGAGAGTTTTTCATGAAACTGGGGAATGGAGCAAGTCCCCAGATGGGCATATCAACAGAAATTATTTTTCACTTTATCCCCACATGTTCGTGTCTTTCTATAATAATACTACTCTCTGAAATGTATACGCTGGCTTTCCCCTGAAGACACATAGTTCTTTCACACATATTGAGCCTAGTTTTCCCATTTTTCAAGTATCTGACAGTGAGATCTTTGAAAGACAGGTTCGTTCTGTAAAGCGTCTAGATGTTTATTTACTTACAGATGGCTATTGCTAAAGGAATGAAGGCAGCTTAACACCGTCTGACTGTTTGGGCTTCAAGAAGCACACAGCCTCCCTGTGACTCATATCATCCTTATAAAACATGTGCGAAAGAGCAAGTAGCAAGTGGAACATCACCCCGATGTAGAAACTGAGGGTTGTGAGATGTGATTCCTGCCTAGCACCATAAACCTATGTAGTGTGTTGAATGGTGACCTCCAAAACGTATCTCCACCTGAACCTCCCATGTGTCCTCACTAGGAATAAGGTCTTTGCCAATGGAATTCAGGTAGAATTTCAAGACCAGACTGTCTTGGATTCGAGTGGGCATTAAATCCAATGACAAGCTCTTAGATGAGAAGGGAAAGGGAGACTGACCGAGAAACACACGGGAAGAAAGTCATGGGAAGACAGAGGCAGAGACTGGAGATGCTCTGCCACAAGCCAAGGGATGCGGGAGCCACCAGAAGCCAGAAGAGGCCAGGAAGAATTCTCCCCAGAAAACCCTGGACGGAACAGGGCCCTGCCGACAACTAGATTCTGGTCTCCAAAATTGCGAGAGAATCAATTCTGTTATTTTAAGCTACCAAGTTTATGGTAATTTGTTGCAGCAGCCCTGGGAAATGAATATTTTCCTAAAATCACAATTCCAGAACACAGCAGACAGATTTGAACCAGTCATAGGAGCTGATGGGACTGTGTGTTTGTTCATAAGCAAATATATGCTTAATTTTTCAGCCCTGACTTTTCCCTGTGTATGCCCCCAAATTGGTGACATGTGCAGGACAAGGCTGAAAATGTGAAAAGCAGGATTTAAGTTTGGAAAGGATGCTTCTTTCTCTTCTAACCCATCTCACCGTGAGACACTACCCAATATTTAACCACATCACCAATCTTGGAAGATAGGAATGTATAAGAGTTAAGAAAATGTGCTACAGAGTTGACCAGACCTATCACTCCTAGAACTGTGTGACTTTGGCCAAGTTGCTTCACTTCCCTGAGCTTCGGTTTGTCTGTAAATTTGAACAGTACATGCAATAGGGCAGGCACACAGTACTCAAGGTTCAAAGTGTTTAGTCAGCATGGAAACGGATATATAAAGACCAAGAGGTAAATACAGGGATGGAAAGCAATAAGAAGCAGAGAGAAGAAAAGTACAGTGCAACTCTGACCACCACTCTCCATTTCCCATTTGATTCATCACTGAGGCTGAAGGTGAGTGATCAGACTAGGGAAGATAAAAATCAGGACTTCCTTGACAATCCAGTGGTTAAGACTCTGCTTCCAATGCAGAGGGCGAGGGTCTGAGCCCTGATTGGAAGCTAAGATCCCACATGCCAGACAGTGTGGCAAAAAACATTTATTTAAAAATTTTTAATAATTGGAAAGTTGGAAGAGTGGATAAATTTGATGGAAAAGGCAAGAAGAACCACTACCAAGAAGAGAATCCCAAGGAAAGGCACCTAATAATCCTTTATCATCACTGATGCTGTTCAATCAAGATATACCATTGCTGACCTTGGCTTCAACAAAGAAACTCTGGCACAACTCAATAAGCAGCTCGGTCCAGAGACAGAGCTATGAAAAGGGAATAAATTGAAGAGCAAACGAAACTTATTTTTAACAGAGTATCTTGAAGATGATGACAGAAAGGACTAGGCTTCGAGGACCACCCTTGGTGCCAGTTAGTAATATGACCTTCGACAAAGTCCTAGCCCCTGGGTTAGTTCTCCCGTCTGTGAAAGGGGGGAATTTATTCTCTCCCTCCTCCTCTCCCAGGAGGGATGGGAGCAGATCCAAGATAGAACTTTGTGCGGCAGGAGCTCTCTTTGAGAGGAAAACGCTCTCACAATGGTAGGTAATCTGCACCTTTCTGATGGCGCTTCTCCACAATGAGAAGGCCTCCTTCTAAAGTGCTGCTGGCTGCGGATTATCACAGAGCTGGGTTTTCAGGTCATTTTTCCCTCCTGGTATCAGGCACTGATCAGCAAATGGGTTTATGAAGAGGGACTGCTTGCCTGCTACTGTTCATAATTTCCCAGGCAGGAACGGCAGCCAGAAGTGACAGCCAAGCCTCCCAGGAGAATTGCTGAATTTGCCAAGGAGCTAAAATCCACTTCGTAGTTTACGGATTAAACCATTATGTTCCCTGCTATCACTGTCTCCATTTACAGACCCTCAGAGCTGCTGAATGTTAAGATCTTCTGAGGATCCTGAAGGCTGTAAACCGTTAGCAGCCCCTCCCCCCCTCCTTCCCCTCCACCCACAGTGTAACCACCATCAATACACGTGCTATATCCAGTCACAGAAAATTTACAGTGGGGCAGTCACCCCTTTCAAATGCGGGCACCGGGGTCCGGAGATGTGAAAACCTCCAGCAAGATCACAGGGAAGATTAAAGGGCAAGGCCAAGGACCCCTCAGCCAATGCCTTCCCTTGGACACCCACAGAAAACAACCTGTGTTACTGAGTTTGATCTCCCATCCCCACCCCCCCTCACGCTCACAACCTGAATCAATGCAAGGAACTCTGAGATCCAGGAAAGATCAAGACTTCACAGGCACCTGGGTGATCCCAAAGAAAGGCTGCCTTCCTGTGACTGATTATTTGGTTCTGGCTTCCGGTTGCACAGCAAAATTCATCTTAATTACATTCCCTTTAGCCTTCTCTCTCCCCTGGAGTCAAGGTGAACGTACAGACCTTCCATAGCTCTTTCCTCATGAAATATGCTCACGGGCAGCAAGAGTCCAACGATATACTCTGATGAAGTATTGTTTGTTGGAGAAATATCAAACTGAACTGGAAGAAATGAGGGCCATCTGTGACCCCAAACTCTTTCCTAGTGGGCTCTTCCACGAGAGTGGAGGTTTTGGTATCCTTCTGGGGTCTACTTCCCAGTAACCCTAGCAGTCACCACCATCCTCCCTCTCTTCTAGCATCTGTCTTGTGTTCCATGGAGCTTAGTCCTTCACCTTGAAACCCCACAGGCCTGCCACCTGCTTTAAGGCCAACAAGAGGACTATGTCCTGTCTTGCTTTATCCACAGCCTCTCTTCTGGATTCCTCTGTCCTATTCTTCCCAATCAGCCTCTCAACCTCCTCCTGCTCCCAAACCTCCTGCCCCTTGGACACTAATGCCCAGCGCTGTGATTCACTCTGAGATTCACCTCAAATATCTTTTATTCAAGTAACCAAGAAACAGCGATCGTTTGCTATATTAGGTGTTCGACTAGACAGTATTCAAGGGCAAGCAAAATAGACATGGTCCCCATAACCTCTTTCTGTGCCTCCATTTCCTCATCTGTAAAACAGGGGTAGAGGACAATTATATCACCCTCACCCAGTCCCTAAGATGATCAAATGAGTTAATTTGGCCTTAAAAGAGGGCCTGGCACAAAGAAAGTGTCTAATACATGTTAGCTGTCATTGTGATTGTTCTGATTGTTGTCTATAAGGACAGAGGTTTATCAAGGCATCATAGAAGCAAAGGTAAAATTCTAAGTGGTTCTACACCATGCTAGAAGGGTGCCTTCCAGAGGAGGTAAGCTGCTCAGGGAGATCAGAGTAGACCGTCTAGAGAAAATGACCTGTAAGCTAAGATCAGAAGGAAGAGTAGAAAATGGTGAGCACAGAGAGGGGAGGAAAGGCCTCAAGACAATAGATGATGCAAAGGTCCTGACATGGGAAAATACATGATGAGTTCAAAGGCCTCCAGGAAGGCACGTGGGGCTACTACAGAGACAGGATGCAATGTGACACTGGGGAGTCACATAGGGTCAGAGCAAGCAGAGCCCCTTGGAACATCTTTGGGAGTTTTCTTTACCCCAAGCAACACTAGGAAATACTGTGATATTTGAAGGGGAGAGGTGACACAGTCAGATTTGCACGTTGGAGAAAAATCAGTCTGTTCGGAATCTTTTCCAGCATTGATCTTAGAGGCTTTCCTCAACTATGACTTCTACTGGGCCAAGGGTGCTATGGACGATTATGCAGGCTGGCCACTGTACCATTGCAGAGACTGCTGCGGAGACACCACTCTCACAGACACTTCCATAGACCTAGACGTGTGCAGTGTCCACTCTGCGCATCACAGGCAGCAGCCTTCCATTTATGCTCTTGGATCTAGTTTCTCCCCAGAGCTCTAGTTACACCTTGCAGCCATCAGACCCGGGGTGGGAAACGCTGTTCAAAACCTGGGTGAGGAACTTTAAATGAAGGAGCTGTTTACAGAGGTGCTGGCAGACTGGCAAGCCCGTGTGCGGTGCTGTGGCGCTCAGAGACCAGCATCAGCTGGGTGGGGGGTGGTCATCGACACCAGCCTCGCTCTCAGGGCTCCAACACCCCGTGAGAAACTCTGCCTGCACCCTACCTTTGTGGTTCCCTCCCCATCTCCTCCTCCCTACCAAGAGCCAGCATTTGGATCTCATTTCACGAAGGCAAGACTCTCTGATGCCCTACCCCGTATCCTTTCATACTCCAGTGTTAATTCTCAGATCTGAGTCCTCTGGCTCAAACTAAGCGTATTTCAAGCTGTGCCTTTTTGGAGACACAGAATAAAAGTCCTTTTTATCTCAAGTGCCTGGTTCACAGCAATCAAAATCAACTAGGCTTTCGGACTATTGTTGCAGGCGTGGACTTGCAAAACCCTTAAAAGTCAGAAATAACAATGATCTCTTTGTTCTATCCTGTATCCAGCCGCCTTCCTAAAGCAAAGAATACTATTCACTTGGATGGAGGGGTGCGGGGAGAGTGAAGGATAACCAGAAGCATCTGGGGATTCCTGAAGTGAAAATACATCCTTTAAAAAACCCCAATTTGCTCTGTTTGCAAGTCTGAAAGGTGCCACTTGATAGGGAAGCAGGAAGGGCTGAGGGGCTCACACTAACCCTCTTCCTGGGACTGTTTGCTTCTTAAGAAGGAAAGACACATGATCCTGTTTAAGCTCCCTTAAGAACAGTCCCAGTCTAGTCCTGCTTCCTAAAGAGGACTATCAGCCATCACCTTGGCTCAATCGAAACATCCCCAGAACTTCTCAGCAAAAAGTTTTGCAATTAGTGTCCTGAATTACTTTTAGAGCTGGGTAACTCCTCCAAGATTTTTTAATGTCACTTATCTATTTCATGGAGGGTCACTTTTCCTGGTCTGCTGGGAATCTGTGATGCAGATGGCCTCGAAGTTAGCCAGAGACATTCAGGGCACGGGAAACAACTTACCTGGTTACCCCTAATCCTGCAACCAGGGACGTGAACGCTACCTTCTGGGCCCCAGCCCTTTATGAAAGGCATGAGTCGTGTTCACTGGATGCAGAAAACAAGGGAGAAAGAACTAAAACTGCTCACCCTTATCCATTTCTCATTTGTACCGCTGGCCACAGGGAGAGAATCTCACCATTTGGGTCCAAGGTAGTGAACCTTGGAGACACATTTAATGAAGCATCTTGGGCAATGACCATGGTGTTGGCCCCCTTAGGAGGTTATTCTAAGCAATTCATGGTTCACAAAAGCATCACACTGGTCCGCTTCCCCAAAGGCTGTTGTACCAGAATGAGAGACTTATTTCTCATTGACTAATTAGCTCTTAAGACCCACTCTTTGGAAGCAGATGCCTAATTACTATTGGCTCAACTATCTTACTCCAGTACTGTTGCCTGGAGAATCCCATGGACAGAGGAGCCTGGTGGGCTGCAGTCCATGGGGTCGATAAGAGTTGGACGTGACTGAGCGACTTCACTTTCACTTTTCACTTTCATGCATTGGAGAAGGAAATGGCAGTCCAATCCAGTATTCTTGCCTGGAGAATCCCAGGGACAGAGGAGCCTGTTGGGCTGCCATCTACGGAGTCGCACAGAGTTGGACACAACTGAGGCTACTTAGCAGCAGCAGCAGCAGCAAACTGCCTTATCTTATTCAGGGAGACACAGTGTAATAACTCCAGGAATTAAAAGGGTATCAGCCTCTCTCTTTGATGTCCATGGGGCTTTTGTGTATAGAAAGGAAAAGGCACTTGTATTTGTATTTTGTTTAATGCTCAATCATTCAACTCATATACCTAATAAAGGACATTTTGAAAGCCTTTTATTCTTAAGCATTTACTAATTGATTACAAGTTTGATGAATTTAATTCCCTCATACAGTTTAAACTGCAATTACCAATGTTGTATGGATGATTCTTCTAAAAGCTTTTAATGCGTTGAAGAACAGACAAAACAAAGCCCAATGATTTCAAAACTATTTAAAACTCTTTCATCAAAAAAAAAAAAAGCTCCCAAGTGCAAAAATCATGAATTTAATCTTTTTTTTTTTTCCCTTTGCAAATACTATCCTTTTCAGGGGTTTCAAATTCCATAGCTTCCTAGGGCTTCGGTAATCCTAACAGATACCATTTCAAAAGTTTCCTAGAGTTTTCATGATTTTACTGGACCCAGAAAGAAATGAGCTCCATGTCAAATAAGCTTAGAAGGCAGGTGTTGGACTGATAACCTGGTGGCTTTCAGCCAGAACATAGGATTTGTCTGGCAGTCCTCTGATGATCAGGCCAGATACATTTTCCCCATTTTCACTTATGGGAAACTTACACCCTTGCTTTTCATTTCTGAGGTTAAGAGTCCTCTCCCAAAATGAGAGTTTCTTTAAGTCTCGACTTAACAGCCAACCATTCTCATTGCCCTATCATTATGAAATATTGATCGGGATTGTTTGTGATGTTGAAAATATAGTTCCACCATTTTGGAAATTTAGTTGGGATTTCTCATAGAGTTAAACCCACACCCACAATGTGACTCGGAAATTCACATTTCTAATTATTTAGCCAAGAAAATAAAACCAGGCTCACAACAAGACTTGAATAAGCATGTCCACAGCAGTTTTATTTATGACAGCCAAAAACACTATCCATCAATAAGAAAATGGAATAGCATATTGTGGTGTACTCATATAATAAAACATTACTCAATAATTAGAAAGAATAAACTGCTATATGTATCAATCTGAATTAATCCTCCAAATACTATGTTAAAAAAAAATAGGCGTAGATTTGCTTTACAACGTTGTTAGTTTCTGCTGTACAGCAAAGTGAATCAGCCACTTAAAGTGAAAGTGGCTCAGTCATGTCTGACTCTTTGCAGCCCCTATGGACTACAGCCCGCCAGGCTCCTCTGTCCATGGGGATTCTCCAGGCAAGAATACTGGAAGAGATAGCCATTCCCTTCTCCAGGGGATCTTCCCAACCCAAGGATGGAACCCAGGTCTCCCGCACTGCAGGCGGATTCTTTGCTGTCTGAGCCCCCAAGGAAGTATATCCCTCCCCTCTTGGACCTCCTTCCCACCCACTCCCATCCGCCCTCCAGGTCATCACAGAGCAGTGAGCTGAGCACTGTGTTATACAGCAGGTTCTCACTAGCTACCGACTTTGGGAGCTCATCTTCTGGTGTCCTATCTTTTTGCCTTTCATACATTTCATGGGGTTCTTGGGGCAAGAATACCGTAGTGGTTTGCCGTTCCCTTCTCCAGTGGACCACGTTTTGTCGAACTCTCCACTACAATCTGTCCATCTTGGGTGGTTCTGCATGGCATGGCTCATAGCTTCACTGAGTTACACAAGACTGTGATCCATGTTATCACTTTGATTAGCTTTCTGTGACTGTGGTTTTCATCCTGGAGGCTGTGGAATTGTAGTTCTTGCTTCTTCTGTCTTCCCACTAACTATCTGTTTTACACATTGTAGTGTATATATGTCAATCCCAATCTTCCATTTCACCCCACTTCCCCATCACAGAGCACCACACACTACACGCTAAGAAAGCGACATTTTTAGCCAGGGCTGAGTTTCCTGCCAAGGGATATAATGGTATTGCCTGGACACATGTTTGGTTGTCACAGCTAAGTGGGAGCAGATCTGGGGGGTGGGAGTGAGAAGGAAGTAAGAGGGTGACAGTGGGCTGCTGGCATCTTGAGGGGTGAGGTCAAGGATGCTGCTAAACATCATACAATACCCAGGACCACTCCCCACAAATGGACGTTTGACCTCAAATGTCAGTAGTGTGGAAGTTGAGAAACTCTGATCTGAGACATATAATCAAAATCCAAAATTTAAAAAAATGCAAAAGAACAAGATCTTTTGGAAGGTGTAAGAGTTTTAGTCCCTTCGAGGATCACAGTCTTGTCATGGCCAAGGGGGTTTATGTAACTCAGTGAAGCTATGAGCCAGGCAGGGCCACCCAAGATGGGCGGATCATAGTGGAGAATTCTAACAACACGTGGTCCACTGGAGGAGGGAATGTCAAACCACTCCAGCATTCTTGGCTCAAGAACCCCATGAACATGGGATCACAAAGAGTCGGAAATGACTTAGGGACTGAACAACAACAGAGTTTTCCAGCTGCCAGTGTGTGAGCACCCTACTGCCACTGCTCCGAGGCTGATACAAAAGAGTAAGGTCAAGTTCAAATCTGTAGTATACAAGCTCTCTCACCATCTTGTCATCCCTTTCTTATAATATGTAGTTTTCTCAACCACTGAGACTTTCTCCTACATTGGCCGAAACATTTTTGTGTTCGAGTCAAGGGTGACCTCTTTGAGGCAGATTTCATGTAACAGTTCTAATGGTTCTCATGAAGACAACCTTTGTTCTCCTTCCGTCATCCTTCAAGGAAAAATAATTACAAAGAGAACTCGAAGAACTTTCAGAAAACTCTACTGATAATCTTTCCACAGATTAATCATACTACTTGGATACCTGGTTTCTTGGTCAGCGGACAGCACTCTGGCTATTTCCTCAAGAAAATGTCACGTATGTATTGACAAATTCCTACCTTTCCAATTCTGACAAAAAGAAAGGAAATATGGCCTTTTCTACCTTCTGAAAGACAGTTTTAACTGGGAGAATCAGGAAAGTTGAAAGCCTTTGTTTGTGGTACAATAATCCTTCAGCCAAACCAGTAAACTCAACCTCCACCCAAAATAAGTTTGCCTGCCTTTCTCAAAGTGCCCAAATACATTCATTCACACCTACAAACATCCCTCCCCATCTCAACCACACTTAGAGACACACGCAGGCACACACACATGCACAATCACATACATTTCCAGTCTTTAAAGTTTTTGAGTCAAACATTCTACAGAACAGATATACTTTCAGTCTTCCCTAAGTTAAAAGGGCAGCAAGGAACCCAGTTCGATTCAAATTCACTGTTAAAAACCTATTTCAAGCCAATTGACTTGGTAACCAAGCCACTGTTAACAGTTTAGAGCTCTGCCCTGAAAAGATGAGTGGATGGAATAAACCTCTGATAAGCATCAGGATTGTTCCTTTAGGCAGCAGGTTCCAATTTGAAGTGTGAAGTCTGTGTTCTTTTACTTCCTTCAGATTTGCATTTTTCCATCAGAAAACTGAAACCAGTGTTTATCAACTGCACCTTCAGCATATTAGATGGAAGAAACAAAGGCTGCCAATGAAAGCAACCTAGCACCCTGCCACAGGTAAACATGACAGTCAGTATTCACCCATGGAGCCTTCCCTGGTGGTCTATTGATCAAGGGACACGGGTTCAATTCCTGGTCCAGGATGATCCCACATGACTCAGGGCAAGTAAGCCTGAGAGAGGCAACTACTGAGCCCATGTGTTGCAAATGCTGAAGCCCTCGAGACTAGAACCTGCGCTTGGCAACAAGAGAAGCCACCGTATTGAGAAGCCCATGCACCACGACAGAGAACAGCTCCTGCTCACTGTAGCCAGAGAACACCCACACGCGGCAACAAAGACCCAGCACCGCCAAAATAAATACATACATGAAATGCAAATAATAAACAGAACCAGCAGCATTAAAAAAACAACACTGACCTATGACTCAGGGCCAACATCACTTTTAAAAAGTATACCCACAGAATGGTAAAAAATATTAAGAGCAAATCTAAGCTACCCTTATTATTATTATTATAATTAGTTTCCCAACCAGAGACTGAACCCACACCCATGGTAGTATGGAGTCCTAACCACTGGGCTGCCAGGGAATTCCCAAACCTAAGCTTCCCTTTGTCAGTTACATATCATGGCAGAATGTACTCAGTCATGGCTGTTTGCACAGAAAACAACCTCAATTCAAAGTGTGAGTTAGATATTAGATAATTAGGATGAGAGGGATGCATTTTCAAAGGTCATCAACTCCAACTATGGAAAGGGCAGTGAAACCATTTATACAGCAGTTACATAAGTGCCCTGGAGGACGATGTCAAACTGTCTGATGGAGAGAATCTCGTGGAATTCTTACAGCGACTGTGTAAGGTAAGTTTGGGTATAGGAAAACTAATACTAAGAATTAGGATAACTTAGCTCAGAGCTTGAATTCAAACCCCTATTACTCTGACTCTAAAGCCATCAGCCTATTACTGTGTCAGGAATCCACAGCAGAAATCTCAGTGGGCATGGGGAGTTCAGCCTGGTGTTCTGTGATGACCCAGAAGGGTGGGAGGGGGTAAGGGGTGGGAGAGAGGCTCAAGAGGGAGGCTTCACGATGTTGTATGGCAGAAGCTAACACAATATTGGAAAGCAATTATTCCCCAATTAACAATAAATTTTAAAAAAATCCAGATGAAAAGTATACGTTCTGGAGCAGATATGTGTATACTGACATGGATATAACACATGAAAAAGGCATAAGAGCCTGTGTTCATAAGGAAGATGCTTCCAAAGGGAAACAACATTGGCAAATACACCTCTTTTTATTTACATAACTGAATTTTGAATACTAGAATTAATCAAAGTGAATAGAGAGAGGAAATGGTAGATTTCATATGGAATTGACAATAGACTTCATGTTGTAAAGATAATATAATTGCACAGAAATTGAACTAGTTCCTAATTTTAATGGAGTAGGTTTCATCAATGCTCTAGAAATCCAAGTACTATATGAGAGTGACATTTGTGGGAAAAGACACTTTTAGTGTTAAATTTAGTTACTGATAGCATATATCTACACCAACATTTTCCAAATTGTACTTCTTGGACCTTTCCTCTTAAAATAGACTCCAGGATTCAAACCATTTGAAGAAACACTAGTTTAACAACACAGGGAATTTCTTACTCTCCAAGAAAGAGGCAAAGTAGGCTAGGATGACCAAATGTCCTTGTCCATGGGAAGCTTGTTTCACCGAACACATAGCAGAGTATGTTTTTTATAAGGAAAAATTTGGGAAATGTTTGTCTACACACAGTTATGGGCTAAGAAAAAAGTTTGGAGGGAGTTGAGAATATGAAAGTTGAAACATTTCACTGTTCAATAACCTTCACAAATCATTACCTTACTTTATTCTTCCACCTTCGGGCCTGAGAGGACCTGCATCATCCTCAACAGCCATTAACATGAAATTCCCATTTCCTTCCACGTCTGTGACTTTACTTCCTTGACCTTCATTAGGATGAAAAGCATTCAAACTCAGGACGATTGACCTTGCAATTACACGTGGCTTAATGCTTCCTTTTCCCCTCAAATTAAAGTAGCAGGCCATTTCTTCTACCTGATTTCATTTTAACAACTTCCTATTGATCTTTGGGGAGGTCCGAGGAAATCATGGGGAAAGGATTTTGAAGCTCAGTTGGAAGAAGGGTAGATTTAAATCTGTTCATCATGATGGTTTGGGGGCAGGGTTTTTTAACATCTATAATTTTGATTAGTGTCTTTATTTTTGGCTGTGCTAGGTCTCCGTTGCTGCACTGACATTTCTCTAGCTGCGGGGAACGCGGTCCACCCTCCAGTTGCTGTGTGCTGGCTTCGCACTGTGTGGCGTCTCTTCTAGCAGAGCACGGGCTCCAGGCGCGTGGACTTCGGTAGCTGGGGCATGTGGGCTCACTGCTTGTGGCTCCCGGTCTCTAGAGCACAGGCTCAACAGTTGTGGTTCACGGGCCTGGTTGCTCTGAGGTTTGTGGAATCTTCCTAGATCAGGGATCGAACCCTTGTCTCCTGCAATAGCAGGCGGATTCTTTACCACTGAGCCACCCGGGAAGCCCTGGGGGCATGTTTTACGCATGTGATTTGAGTTCAAGTCACGTCAGTTGTGTCCGACTCTGTGCAACCCCATAGACGGCAGCCCACCAGGCTCCTGGCCCTGGGGGACTCCAGGCAAGAATACTGGAGTGGACTGCCGCCCAAAGTGTCCAATAAATGATTTGGGGCGACATAAGGTGGACAGATACAACCTCGCTGAAGAAGTGCGTGCAGAGGTATGGAAAGATAGAATTTTGCCTTCAGATTTCTTTCCTTTCATCATAATCTTGAAAGGATTCTTTATCCTTCATGATGAATGTTGATAATTCTCAGAGAGCAGCTGGGAGTTGTTTTCTGCATTACACAGGCAAGATAATGAGCCTCATTTCAGACTGGAAGTGTCCATACAATTGAGAGGTGGCCTATGAAGCTGCAGGGAAGCGCCACTTCCTGGAAATTCAGGCATGTCACCAAGCATGTTGGTGCTGATTATGGAAACAAAATAGGTGAGAGAATCTGCACTGATGGCACACCTACTGGATACTAGGCTCACTGTGCCAACTGCCTCTCCAACATTCAAATTTTAATCCATGTCACAAGACTGCAAAGTAAATAGCACTGACCTCACTTAGACCCAGAGGCGAAACAACGACCTGAGCTACAAAGCTGGGAGTGGCGGATTGCAATCTCTAAACTGTGTAATTCTGGAAGTCCACATTCCTCTAAAGTAAAACATTGCCTTCAGTGAAAGGGGCGGGGAGTTTCACCCTCTATCTTACTTTACACATGATCAGACCAAGAGTGTTTTGGGCAGCCCCATCCTTTTCTTGATGCTGTAAGAAGAACACGATTTGAGAATTAAAACTATTCATTTTCTAAAAAGAAGGAACATGGCAAAAGTCAACTTCTCTTCAGCCCAGGTACCCAACAAAAGCAGAAGTCAGGGCCTAACTATGTAGCCAAGGTCTTCAGTGGGCACATCATATGTTAAGATACTGAGGATTCAGACATGAAATTAAATACTCCCAGCCTCAAATGCTCATAGCACAATGGGACCACACAGGGAAGTCTCCTTTTCCCAGAAAACACCGGTAGACTCAATTTGCAGTCATCTAAAGCCAGATGGGTTTTGTTTTTTTTTTTTTTTTGATTGACAGTAAGCACAAATGTAAAGTATAAAACTTATAACTCTTACATATGCTTACCCATGTGTAACCACCACTTCAGTTGAGATGCAGATCCTTTCCAGCATCCCAGAAGGCTCCCTCATGCCCCTCCCAATCAGTACCATTCCCCAAAGCAACCACTGGCCTTATTTCTAGCAGCATAGATTCATTTTGCTTATTTCTGAACTTCATATAATGCGGTCGCACTGTACAAGCTCTCGTGAATCTGGCCGGCTTTACTCAGCATTCCATTTGATAGGGTCCTCCATACTGTTGCATATGGCAGTGCTTTGTTTATTCCTATCGTTATGTGGTGTGTAAATGTATCGCAATTCATTGAACGTTTATACTGTGAATGGGCATTTGGGTTACTTCCTGTTCGGGCTGTTATGAATAAAGATGATACGAACAGCCTTACACATGCTTTTAGTGGAATTGCTTAGGCCATAGGCTAAGCCTGTGTTTAACTTTAATACACCTAAAGGTGATATTCCAAGAATATCTGTACAAAGTCACTTTTAACCAGTGTGGACTCCTCTCAGCTCTGAAGGAGAGTTCGCATGGCTCCACATCCTCACCCACATTTGGCATGGTTAGTCCTCTTCATTTTAGCCATGCTAATGGGGAAGGAAATGGCAACAACTGCAGTGTTCTTGCAAGGGAAATCCCATGGACAGAGGAACCTGGTGGGCTGTAGTCCATGGGGTCACACAAGAGCTGGATATAACTCAGCATTCAAACAGCAACAGTAGGGATGAAAGAGTAGCTTTTGTCATTTAAATTTCCGTTTCCCAGTGGTCTGATTATGGTAGGCTCCTTTTCATAATCTTGTTGCTTATTTGGAGTTCCTTTCTTGTGTAGTGCCTGCAGGAGTTTTTGGAAATGAGTTTGATGCAGCTTGTGACGGGCCAACTTGATTTCCAACAGCACACTGCGTAAGATTTACAAAAAGGAGGGCTTCCTTGGTGGTCCAGTGGCTAAGACTCCACGCTCCCAATGCAAGGGGCTCAGGTTTGATCTCAGTCAGGGAACTAGATCCTACATACAACAATTAAGAGTTTGCAAGCCACATTGAAGATCAAAGATCCTACATGCTGTAGTCAGACAAATACATGAATAATTTTTTAAAATCTAATGTTTAAAAAGAAAAGATTTACTAAAAAGCACTTTCTTCTCTCCAGCCCTCCCCTTCTCCCCAGTCCCATCCCCTGCTCCCCCCTGCTTTCTCCTCCACACTTGCTCCCCCTCCCCACNTGTGTGGGGAGACAGCGGACACTCCCATCCCTTAGAGGCCGCCCGAAGGGCACGGCTGGATTCAGAACACCCTTCCGGTTCTGCTCAGGATCCCACTTCCCTGCTCCATCCTGACCCTGCGGGGTCAGTACCACAGGGCAGGAAATGAGCACCTACATCTTGGCGTCACACTGAATGGACCCGAGGCGACCAGGGTCTGGCCACTTAGGACTTCCCTCCGAAGCCTCCACCACACCCAGTCTCTCTGGTCTTCCCCCGAGTGGTGAGGACACGCCTGGACCCAAGGGCTCATTTGTGGATTGAATGAAGTAGTCTCTACCTGACTCAGGGTCTGGCACTTACTAGATACTCTGTTTATTGATTTTAGAGTTAGGGAGAATTCACGAGCAATTTTTTTAAAAGCCAGAATGAGATAACCTCCAGAAGTGATCAGCAACATCAAAGGGTGGGAAGGATGGGGAGGATCCAGAACTGTTAGATGACCTAGTGGGAAGCTGAAGTGGTCCCATGACCCTGGGAAGCTGGTCACCGGAATCTACCAAGGGTAGAACTCAGCACTTCCGCCCCTAAGTGTCTATATACCCAACACAACACAGAGTACGCATCCTGAGAGATAAGGTGGCCACCGTAGCGTCTTTCATAGCAGCCAGAAACTGGAAACTACCCACACATGCAGCATCTGCAGAACAGATCCATAAACAGTGGGGTACACCCACAACGGGCTATTGCAACACTGATGAACCACCTTAGCCGAGGGCTGAGCTGAAGAAGCACGCACACGAAGGGGCACATCTCCAGTGTCCACTTCTGTGTGTCTTTCAAGAAAACAGACAAAACTCCCTTGGAGGTTAGGAGTCAGGAAAGTTGTCACTCCTGGGGCTGACACAGTGGGCTGGTGATGGGAATGGGCAGGCCAGACATCTCTGGAGTGCTGGAAGATTCCGTTTCTTGACCTGGGTGGTGGTTCCTAGGTGGTCTCTTCATGTGTTTACTTCACGATGATTCAATAAGCTATACACCAGTTGCACGCATGCATGTGAGCTGTTACTTCAATTGCGTCCAACTCTTTGCAACACCATGAACTGTAGCCCACCAGGCTCCTATGTCCATGGGATTCTCCAGGCAAGAATACTGGAGTGGGTTGCCATTTCCTCCTCCAGGGGATCTTCCTGCCCCAGGGATCGAACCTGCCTCTCCTATGGCTCCTGCATTGCAGGTGGATTCTTTACTGCTGAGCCACCAGGGAAGCCCTATACACTGGTTATATGTATGTTTTTCTAAGGATGTTATATGTCAATTTTTTTAAAGGTTAAAAAGAAAAGAAGTGTAAAAAATCAGGCCATTAAATCCTGGTGCACCCCAAGTTATAAACTCCATCCCATATAATCAACTATCCATTTTTTCTGAGTCTTCAGAAAGATTGCGTCTTATCAGGAATAGCTGGCATCACTGGGCACTAACTCTGTGTCAGCATGCTTCTCAGGAAGTTACACGCATTCATTTCTTTAATATTCATTGGAAGGACTGATGCTGAAGCTGAAGCTCCAATACTTTGGCCACCTGATGTGAAGAACTGACTTATTGGAAAAGACCCTGGTGCTGGGAAAGAGGAAGGCAAAAGGAGAATGTGGTAGCAGAAGATGAGATGGTTAGATAGCATCCAACTCAATGGACGTGAATCTGAGCAAACTCCAGGAGACAGAGGAGCACAGAGGAGCCTGGCGTGCTGCAGTCCATGGGGCTTCAGAGTTGGACACGAATTAGCAGCTGAACAACAATGTCTTTTAACTCTTGTAACGTTTTATAATGACCACACTTCTCTAGATTCTGGGTGGGGGCCCAGTTTATTCCTCTCACCCAAAAAAAAAAATTATTAACAGCACCCCACCCCCTCTTTTACTACCCAAAGTGCCTGGGTTTAAAGGGTAAATTGCATAGCCATCCTGCCCATGAAGGGGGTCACATTATTCTCATCTTTTGTTTGTTTGTTTTAGCAACACACAGATAAGTTTGGTAATTTTCCCAAGGACACAGAGCTAATAAGTAGTAAAGTCAGAATTGAACCCAGAGTCTGTCTCCTTATCACTAGGATATATTGTCTTTTTGGTTCAAATATCATTTTCCCTGAGATTCAGAAATTTCTTGATATCTACATTTTCTTCTGTTGCTACAGTTTTACCTATTCTCTGTGGCCAGGGATTTCCTGGAAATAGGAGGAGAGCTGCCCATTTCCCACGGTGAGCCCCATGACTGGTCCACCTCATATACAGTGGTCTTTCCAGATGCCTGAAAAATGAGAAGAACTCATTTTCCTCCATTAAAAAAATTTTTTTTCATCTTTTTTTAAAATGATATGAATATACTTCTTTTCACGTTTATATTTTGCCTTGCAAAATATACTTTCCAATGCTTTAGCTGTGTCTGTAAATCTGTTCCCCACTTTTCCATTCATTCATCTGGCACATTACTCAAAGAGCCCTGCTCTCTGTCAGGCAACTGCCAGCCTAACTGGCAACAAAATGGTCATAAACAAGATAGGGCAGCCTGTGTTCCAAGGAGGCTGTGGTCCAGTAGGGAAAATGACACTAAAGAACTGATGGCACGAACAGTTATTCACTAGAACCACAATAAGGGCAGGGAAGGGTGTTCTGGGGATTTGACCTATGGGGTTAAACATCAGCAAAGGTTCTAGAGGGAATAACATTTGGGTCAAGTCCTAAAGGCTAACTTTGGGCCCTCACCTGGGAAAGGAAGCAGGGAAAGGATTCCAGGCAAAGGGAAAAGAATGAGCAGAGACCCTTGAGGATAGAAGGAGTGTGGCCTGTTCAAGGAACCCAGGATCAGTCTGAGAGCCTGGAAAACCTTTAACATGTATTATTTGACCATTTGCCTTCATCTCCTCTGTCCTCATCTGTTCTTTGGAAAATGCAATAATCCGCACATGAAGTGGACAACTGGATAAGTACAGCCTACGTAACTAGCACCATACCTGCATCACAGCAGAGAAGAGCATCCCCCCAGGGAGGCAGGTATAACTGGCAGGGGAAGCTGGATCTCACAGCACCTGAGACCTGCGAGTTCTCGCTCAGTGGGAAGCATTTGGACCCATTCAGCAGAGCCGCCCAGCCCCGCCTTCCCGCGTGCTTCAGGTCCTGGCTTTCAAATCACTGCGCACACATTCCAGCTAAATGAGCAGGGAGGCCACCTGCACTCACCCACGTATCCCAGAGCAAAGACTATTTTTAGAATGTTTTTGAGGACAGTTTTACAAATGAAAAGCCTACCCCCAAATGCCCTTGGTTATCAAAAACTTTTTCAGAAACACATTGCCAACTGATCCACAGAGACTATGTGTGTTGGGAGCCCCGGATCACTGACCCCAGTGGCCTGATTCCCCTCTCCCCTTCTGGTCTATCGTTGTGCTCAAAGACCATGATCCCCACAGACAACGAGGGTAGAAGCCCCTGTGGTTGGGTGATGTGATTCAGCGTCTGTCTGATTCAGCGTCTGTCTCTAAGACTTGGGTATCTACTTGTCTTCATATTTGCATTTTTATTTACGAGTCTATGTGCCTACCTTATTCTAAAAATGATTTAAAGAGGCTTATAAGGATAGAGAAAATAGAACAAGATTACAGAAAGAGGACATAAATTCAAACAAGGAGGAAAATAAAAGGAAGAACTAGAGGAGGGCCATAGAAATGATTCAGGAATGAGATTATTACAAAAATGCATTCTTAGAGTTCTGCACATTTGCTGCTGAGCTTTCTTTTTTTTAATCTTTTTTTTTTTTAGTTTATCTACTGATTTATTTTTGGCTGCACTGGGTCTTGGATGGGGGCATGAGTGCCTCATTGCTGTTCACAGGCTTTCTCAAGTCGCAAAGAGTGGGGGCCACTCTCTAGCTGCGGTGGCCTCCCTGGTTACAGGACACCCGCTTTAGCACAGGCGTCTTCAGTGGCTGCAGCTCACGGGCTCTAGAGGGAGGGCTCACTGGTTCTGGCATGCAGTCTTAGTTGCCCCATAGCATGTGAGATTCCCGGACCAGGGATTGAACCCGCATCCCCTGCATTAACAGGTGATTCTTAACTACTGGACCACCCAGGAAGTCCCGGCTCTTGAGTTTTCTAGCAGCCAATATTGTTGGAATTTGAGGGCACTAATTAATCAGATCCTTCTTTAGAAGATTCAGAGCTAATTAAACAAATAGAGCTGGGAGACAGAGCACTATTTCTGTTTTCATGCTGGAATACCTGGATTGGAAAGCTGGACTTGGGTCTGAGGTCCAAATGGCCTTCCCCTTGAAGCATATTGACCAGGGTCCACTGCCCCCAGATATAGTTTTGGACAAATGCCGACTTCCCCTCCCCAAGGAACAGAACCTGCCTGGACCACCCATGACCTGGAGAGGATGAGAACACCCTTGCCCTTGCCCTGAGGGTTGGCCCCAAGGGAGCACTGAGAGATGTCAGCGGCAGCCAGGGTCCCAGCGTCACCAACTGGTTCAACTGTCTTCCATCGTAGGAAGGAGGTTATAAAAGGCAGAGAGAAGGATAAAAACAAATTTGCAGCCAGACTTTTTCAGTCCTGTTCAAGAACACAGCTCTCTGTTGCTTTGACCTCACTAAACATCTGTTTTGCATGGCTTGTCAAATTTCTGTGTGCACACAGATAGCTCAAAGATTTTTGTTGAACTGTGGATTCGACACGTGGGTCTGGGGTGGGGTTGAGATCCTGTGTTTCAGCAGCATCCAGGTGATGCCAGTGCTGCCGGTCCACATCAAGAGCACCTAGAACCGGGGTCCCTGACCTGGGTCCACATAGAATTCTTCAGCTCACGGAGTCTGTGAATTTGGATGATAAAAAATATGTACATCTGCATTTTTACTATCTTCTAAACTTACCAAGCCTGGGACTTCCCTGGTGGTCCAGTGTTTAAGACTCTGAGCTTCCACTGCATTGGGTGTGGGTGGGATCTCTGGTTGGGGAACTGAGAGCCTGCACAACCAAATTAAGGTCCTGTGCCTGTGTGGCACAACCAAAAAAGAGAGAAACTTATTCCCTTCTGTTATGAACATAGATAACAACTAGAGCGGTAGGAAGAGTACCTGTAATTTTGTCCCAAATAGAAACCTCAGGTCTCTTCAACATCCCTCCATCGCTCCAAATTTCCCTTTATGATCTCTCCAAATACTACTGATGACTGGGAATTACGGTAGAGATTAGGCCCACTGCTAGTTCTTACTGTTTCATATGTTAATAAAGAGCCATGTATTTTATCATAACACAAATGAACACCCTAGGATGTTTTTAATATTGCAGTAGCCATAGTTCAGTAAAATTGGTTTCCTTTGTAATCCTATGCATTTTTTTTCATGTGCAGTTGGAAGTTTTATGCCAGAAAACAAACAAGCAAACAAAAAATATTATGCCAGGAAAAAGTTCATAGACATCCCCAGAATTCTAGAGGCACACGGAAATAAAAGAATCCCAGATTTCAGGACTTCCTGGCAGTTCAATGGTTATGATTCTGAGCTTCCACTGCAGAGGGCGTGGTTTCGATTCCTGGTCAGGGAACTAAGATTCCACATGCCTTGTGGCACAGCCAAAAAAATTAAAAAAAATCCTTGATTTGGAAGGAAGGTCCTACCAGAAGGGCCTCTCTCCAATGGTGCATGCGTGTGCGCACAGTTGCTCAGTTTTGTCTGACTCTTTGCAACCCCAAGGGCTATAGCCTGCGAGGCTCCTCTGCCCATGGGATTCTCCAGGAAAGAGTACTGGAGTGGGCAGCCATTCCCTTCTCCAAGGGATCTTCCTGACCCAGGGACTGAACCCACATCTCCTGTGTCTTCCGCACTGGCAGGTGGATTCTTTACTGCAGCACCCCCTGGGAAACCCCCTCCCCGAGTGGTGGTGGGGACGTATTCTTAGGACCAATTCTGAGCTGACAGCATGGATCTGAATCCTCCCTCCTACGAGATGTAAGATCCCAGGAAAGTGTTTACCCTCCCTTTGCCTTGAGAGCGTGTAATTCAAAATAGGATGTCAAAGAATTAAAGGAGGGGGGAATGGAATGAATTGGGAGATTGAGATAGACATATATACACTATTGATACTTTGTATAAAATAGATAGCTAATGAGAACCTACTGTATCATACAGGGGACTCTGCTCAGGGCTCTGTGGTGACCTAAATGGGGAGGAAATTCAAAAAGAGAGGATATACGTACATATGTAACTGATTCACTCTGCTGTACAGCAGAAAGTAACACGACACTGTAAAGCAACTATACTCTAAATGTTTTTAAAACAATAATTAAAGAAGTTACTGTTTTCAAGGTGTAGGAACAGTCCCTGGCTGAAAGTGGGTACCTTACAAGTGTTGGCTAAACAGAGCGTAGGAGTGCTATTTTCAGAATCTCAGCTGAACAAGCATCTCTTGAGCACTCACCAAGGAGACAGAAATGGAGACCGCAGACTCCCTGCTTGGGTAGCCCACGAGTTCAGGAGAGAGGGCAAGCCAGAAAACCGCACACACAGCCCAGCGAGCAGCTCATGTCCAAGCAGAGCTGGAGGGTGTGCTTAACTGACATGCTCCCCTCGACCCTCACCTCAACCTCCAGAAGCCCCAGTGACCCCAGGCTCCTCTCAAAACTCAGTTTAAAAGCCACTGTTGCAAGCCATGCATGAGCTGGATTAATCCTGGATGGATCTGTTTTGTTGTTTAACAGCTTTACTGAAATAGGAATGCAGTACGACAAACTGCAGTCAAGTGGACAACTGGGTAAGCACACACCTATGCAGCTGGCACCACACTTAGAGAAGAAACACAGCCATCACACCCAGGGTTGCCTCGTCCCTTTGTAACCCTCTCTCATCCCTCTCCGCCCTTCCCCAGTTACCCACTCCTCCACCCCCATCCGCATCCCAGGGCAACCACTGTTTGGCTATTTAAATGAATTACAATGAAATAAAATTAAAGATCGCTTCTCCTGGAGCGCTAGTCGTGCGTCAAGTGTTCAGTAGCCACGTTTGGTGCCATATTGGATGGTGCCGGGAGAGGACATCTCTGTCATCACGGTGTTCACTTGGACGGCACTGCTCTGAATACTGGACCTTTTCCCTTTTGGAGCACTGGATCAAAGTGACCCAGACTTCTTCCGAGGCTCCCATTTCCTTTATGAAAGTTTCTTTTCTAAAGCATTTATTTACTTGTTGCTGCTCTCTGTCTTCCTTGCTGCGTGTGGGCTTTCTCTGGTTATGCGGAGCAGGAGCTACTGTCGTTTTGCCAAGCACAGGCTCCAGGGTGTGTGGGTTCAGCTGCCCTGTGGCATGTGGGAGCTCAGCTCCCATGTCCCCTGCGCTGGCAGGCAGACTGTTACCCCCCAGCCCACCAGGGAAGTCCCCAGGCTCACATGTTAAAAGATGCATGCACGCTAAGCCCCTTCAGTCGTGTCCGACTCTTTGCGACCCTACGGACTGTAGCCCACCAGGCTCCTCTGCCCATGGGAGTCTCCAGGCAAGAATAACACTGGAGTGGGTTGCTGTGTCCTCCTCCAGGGGATCTTCCTGACTCAGGGATAGAACCCAAGTCCCTTATGTCTCCTGCATGGACAGGAGGGTTCTTTACCACTAGTGCCACCTGGGAAGACCTTTTTTAAAGATGTTTACAGCTAAAGATACATAGGGCTATTGGGAGCTTATTTAATGAAATGAATAATTGCAGCGGCCCTATGAGGAAGGAACAGTGAATGTGCCCATTCTCTAAACAGGAAAACCAAGGCTCAGTGAGGTTAAATGGATGGGACAGCTGGGCCAGCCTCCACAAGTTGCCCTTGCCCTTGCCCTTGCTTTATTTCTGAGCCAGCACACTTCAGTGATTAAGAGCACAGACTCGGGAGTCTGCCTGCACCGGGTTCAGCCTGGCTTCACCACCAGCTGTGTGATCCTGGGCGAGTCATCAGTTAGCTTTGCTTCTGTGTCCTCCTCTGCAAAACAAAGATAAAGCATCCCCCTAGGGTTGTTGTGAGGATCAAATGAGTTAAAATATATAAAGCCTTTAGGAGGGTGCCTGGCACACAGGAGGGTCTCTATAAGTGTGTCCTATTTTAAACCCTGTTCCTCACTGCCATCCTGAACTCTTTTGTACAGCCCACCAGTTTCTCAGAAATAGAAGCACATACTCTGAATAACTGGCCATTTACTCATCCTGTTATTCCCCCACTTGATGTCCCCACGAAATTAAGTCCCCACAAAGCTCAAGGCTCTCTGGGGTCCGCACTGCCACCCATAATGGTGAATGAGGTCCCTATGGCTTCAGACTTGATACTTCTGCTCAGACTTCCCCCCAGTGATCCCTAAGTCACTTTATTTCCTTTTTAAAGTACACACAAGGTGATTTGAGGAAACAGGAGCACAGAATCATTTTCCCACTTCACTGGTTTTTCGAAAGAGTTAAGTGGTGTTAGGTTCCTGATTTGTACCTATTCTTTCCCTACTTTTTTTTTTCCTTCCCTTTGACTGCCTCACATCCCAGCCAGAGCAAGAACATAGGTGCTTTCTCAAGGAGACTCAAATAACATATTATCACCATAAGAATCCTCATGCAAGAATCACTGCAAGAATCATTGCATCTCAGTATAGAAGTCCATTAAGGGAAACTTCGTTTGGGAAACAAAGACTTAAACAGAAATGCAGATTTTGCAAACAAGAGACTGCCTTTTCTAACAGACAAGCCAGAAACACCCATTCACAAGGGTTTTTCTCCTTTAGCAAACAATTCTCCTTTCAGTCTCTATTCTCAGCTCCCTGCCTGCATTCAACATTTGACTCCCAAGAAAAGACTTTCACTTGATGAAGATGGAAAACGGTGGTCCATCTCACTCCACTCTCCAGCAGTACCAGTGTCCCCAGTACAAATGCCCACTGGTCATGGGACTGAACTAGGAGTCCTTCTGGACTCAAAACTCACTATGGACAGTTGACCGCAGCCATGAAATTAAAAGATGCTTACTCCTTGGAAGAAAAGCTATGACAAACCTAGATGGTATATTAAAAAGCAGAGATATCACTTTGCTGACCAGAAAAAGCTCTAACACACATACACGTGCACACACACACACACATATGCACACACACAAACATTTCTTCAGCTCACTTTTAGATGATGTCATTCACATTCTAAAGTGACAAAATTTTTATCCAACCTAAAAGTGTTAAAAATTTCTTCCTAATTACTGAAACCAACATTTTTAAAATGGATACAGTTTAGATTAGGAAACCATGAATCTATCCCATGAGCATGCAGAAGTTCTCCTTGGGTACATATTGATCCTTAGAAACACAATTTTATTTTCTTGGACAATTAAACGGAGATTATACCACTGGGTCTAAGAAAATGCTATCACTTCTTATCTCCTGGCATCCAGCCGATTGCTATCTTAATTTAAAAAACCCTAAAGGTCAATGCTTATTTAGTTCCTTGCAATAATCTATTTTGCCATAATTTTGCTTTCCTATTTAATTCCCTTATCTAGAGCAGCATTTTCCAACTCTAGTTTTGCAAACAAGAGATCCATGAGGTGTTAATAAGTGTCCCTAATGAAAAATAAATGGTTGTATAAGCAAATACATTTGGCAAAAGCTGGGCTAAAAACTTAAGCAGGTTTCTTTCATGCAGGACTTCTCAGAGCCTTGAATATGCTAATGTGTAGAGTGAACAGGATCAAAGATAGCAGTTTGTAATCTGCAGGTAATTTAACAACAATCCATGTTAGCTTTTATAATTATTAGCTATGACAAATTTGAGGCTTTCTAAACATACATGTTAAGAGTACCCTTCTTCCACAGAACAGCTCTCTGGATTTTTTTTTTTCTTAAGTAAAAATTCAGTTTATTCACAAGTGGAACCTGATTAAACTTAAAAGCTTTTGCACAGCAAAGGAAACTATAAGCAAGGTGAAAAGACAACCCTCAGAATGGGAGAAAATAATAGCAAATGAAACAATTGACAAAGGATTAATTTCCAAAATATATAAGCAACTCATACAACTCAATACCAGAAAAACAAACAATCCAATCAAAAAGTGAGAAAAAGACCTAAACAGACATTTCTCCAAAGAACACATACAGATGGCTAACAAACACATGAAAAGATGCTCAAAATCGCTCATTATTAGAGAAATGCAAATCAAAACTACAATGAGATTTCACCTCACACCAGTCAGAATGGCCATCATCAAAAAGTCTACTAACAATAAATGCTGGAGAGGGTGTGGAGAAAAGGGAACACTCTTGCACTGTTGGTGGGAATGTAAATAGATATAGCCACTATGGATGACGGCATGGAGATTCCTTAAAAAATTAGGAATAAAACCACCATATGACCCAGCAATCCCACTCCTAGGCATATACCCTGAGGGAACCAAAACTGAAAAAGACACATGTATCCCATTGTTCATTGCAGCACTATTTACAATAGTCAGAACATGGAAGCAACCTAGATGTCCAGTGACGGATGGATGGAGAAGTTGTGGTACATACACACAATGGAATATTACTCAGCCATAAAAAAAGGAGTCCATTTGAGTCAGTTCTAATGAGGTGGATGAACCTAGGGCCTATTATACAGAGTGAAGTAAGTCAGAAAGAGAAAGATAAATATCATATACTAATGCATATATACAGAATCTAGAAAAACGGTACTGAATAATTTATCTGCAGGGCAGCAATGGAGAAACAGACATAGAGAATAGATTTATGGATGTGAGGAGAGGGGAGGAGAGGGTGAGAAGTATGGAGAGAGTAACATGGAAACTTACCATACATAAAACAGATAACCAACAGGAATTTGCTGTATGTCTCAGGAAACTCAAACAGGGGCTCTGTATCAACCTAGAGGGGTGGGATTGGGAGGGAGATGGGAGGGAAGTTCAGAAGGGAGGGGAGATAAGTGTCCCTGCGGCTGATTCATGTTCAGGTTTGACAGAAAACAACAAAATTCTGTAAAGCAATTATCCTTCAACTAAAAAAAAATAAATAAACTTTAAAAAATTCAGTTTATTCATCTCTTTTCGACACAGTACTCAAGAGACAAAGTGTTTCACATCATAGATTTCACTTCCAAATCCTTGGAATGTTCACTTCTTTGGCTATAAAGAGGGACTAGATGGGAAAGTCAGGTGTGTAGGCATCTAAACTAACAAAAGAGTGGGTGGGGTGGGTAGCGCTAACGTCATCCTCCCAGGGATGGGCACAGGGGGCTGTTAGCCCAAGCTGACTGTGTAGAACTGTTAGCTGGAGCATGCAGCAGCCGTCCTGGATGTTCGGGCTGTTGTGAGGTACAGTCACCCCTACCACGAGGTACAGCAAGCAGCGCTTTCTGGTAGTCGCCCTTGGTGTCTTGCTGAATGTCGTATTACAGGGACTTGCCGAACTTTACTTGAAATCAGATCTTATTTTCAACATGTCCATGTCACTGCCGGGGATTCTAATCAGGACCTTACCACGAGTGCCCTAGCCATTCACGGAGACGTACAGTCTGTCAGCAAAATACAGGGGCTTGTTCTGAATGCACTGGATCAGGTTCAGGAAAACATTCTCCAGGTCACCTTTGACCTCCTTCTTGATGCTCTCCAGCATGTCATAAGGGCTGTAGCTCTGGTACCTTTCAAACACTTTCAGGAAGGGACACCCACTCCACTCAATCATGATGCTGATACACTTGGGAACATTAGTTTCTTCCCTCTTCACACCAGCATCATAGAGATAGCGGGAGTCCTGGTTGGTCAGTTCATAATCAACAACAGAGCCATTCTCTGCCCTTCAACCCTTTGTGAGGGCAACCATCAGCCTGTGGAAGTTACCAGATGTGTTGGAAATGATGTCCCTCTCCAGACCGGTCTTGTATACTTCCACGTAGCCTCTGTTGATTTCCTGCAGCTCCTGGTTGGTCCTTGAGCAGATGATCTCAATGAGAGAGTCCTCATCAACCCCCAGTCCCTTCATGGATGCTTTCAGCTCAGGAGCATCATACAGAGCAGGTGTTTTCAATACACCCAAAATCACTGCCTCCAGGTGGCAGAGACAAGGCTGACTTCAGCGCTGATGCAAGTTCCTTCTTGGCCCTTCGCTGGTAGGCGAAGGTGATATCCCATCTCTGTTCATTGCTGCGGCTGGTCAGGATGTTGACAACGGTGACCTCATCCACACCTTTGGTCCTGATGGTTTTCTCAATGTTCAGAGCATCCCACTCAGCATGAAAGGTGGTGTGCGCTTTGACGAACCCATGTGTACGCAGAGGTGTGAAGTGATCACCCCACAAGGTGAGCTTGCGCAGAATTTCAAGAATGCTAGACATTTTGGAAGAAACTGGGCTGGGGGCAATGCACTCGGTGTCCCCAGATGCAGAGCGTGCTCTCTAGATTTAATGTTCTGTGAAGCATACTTGGGGAAGGTTAACCCAGCTCACGCCCTACTGCTGTTTAATAAGTATTTTATTCATGTCTGTGAGCAAAGAATTAAGGTAAAATATAGTGCAGTGTAGAAAAGCACAGTTATATGAAAGAACCTTACTCCAGGATTTACAATCTCCAGACAAAACTAGATCCTGAAAAAAATAAAAATAAAAACTAGATCCTATTTGGATAAGAAGTCATTTATTCTGCCTCTCTCACCAGAACTAATAATCCTATAGTTTTATATGGTCCCAATGACTTTCTATCTACCTAAAAAAGGATGCATCCACGCATGTGCACCATTTATTAAAGGAAAAACTTATGGGACATAGAGAAAATCCACAAATTACTTTGATCAGTCATGAATTCACCCACTCATTCACTGAAATACACACATGTGTGCACACGCGTGTATGTGCATACACACACACACACACATATTGAGTTGGCCAAAAAGTTCATCCACGTTTTTCTGTAAGATATATGGAAAATCCGAAATGAACTTTCTGTCCAACCCTATATATATTATAGATATATGTGGATATATATACACAGACACCCATATGTATATATGTGTATATAGACTTGTTATGTATCAAATAACAGGTCCTGGAGATAAAATTTTAAATTTAATGTTCTAATTTAATTTTAAATTAAATGTTGTAGGTCCTGGAAACAAAATTTTTAATCAAATAGATTACTTCCTTGCCCTCCTGGAGTTTTACATTCTAGTGGACAAGGGAGATAGTCCATGGATAAATAAGGAAATATACAGTAAGTGCACTGGAGAAAAACACATCAGGATGAGAGGCTCAGAGCGGGACAGGGTAGTAGGGGGAGGGTGTAATTTTAGGTGAAGGAGTTGGGAAGGCTTCACTGATAAGGTGCTATTTGGACAGAGACCTGAAAGCAGCAAAGGACAGATCTTGCCGAGGGTGGGAAGAGCTTGCTGGGTGAGCCTGAGTAATGTGGAGCAGCATGTGGAGCCAGCGGCGAGGACAGTGATGAAGCTGCAAGAGGAGTGGCTGGGTCTGCAGCAATACGAGGGACCTAGAGATGACCGCACTGAGCAAAGCCAGGCGGAGAAAGACAAATAATACCATGTGCTATCACTCAGACGTGGACTCTAAAAAAATGACACAAATGAGCTTATTTACAAAACGGAAAGAGATTCACAGACTTGGAAAACAAACTTATGGTTACCACAGGGAAAAGGAGGGCTTCCCTGATGGCTCAGGTGGTGAAGAGTCTGCCTGCAATGCAAGAGACCCGGCTTTGATCTCTGGGTCAGGTAGGTCCCCTGTAGAAGGGAGTGGTTACCCACTCCAGAATCCCACGGACAGAAGAGCCTAGTGGTCTATAGTCCTTGGGTCTCAAAGAGCCGGACACGAATGAGTCATTAACACACAAAGGGAAAAGGTGGGGGGAATAAATTAGAAGCTTGGGATTAACATATACACACTACGATACATAAACTAGGCCACCTACTGTACAGCATAGGGAACTATACGCAAGACCTTGTAATAATCTATAACGGAAAAAATCTGAAAAAAAATCTCACCTGAATCACTTTGCTGTATAACTGAAACTAACACAATATTGTAAATCAACTATACTCCACTAAAAATAAAGTAAAATTTAAAAATCGAAAGGGAGGAAGGAGTTGAAGAAGCTGTCAGATCATCTGGGCCTTATAGGTATTTGTCAACACTTTGGCTTTTACTCCAGGGAACTGCCTCAGGATCTTGAGCAAAGATCAAGCTCCATTTTTATTTCAAAGGATCACATTCTCTGCTTGATTGAGATGAAACATGGGGGGCAGAGGAGGGAACCAGGGGAGCCATCTAGGTACAAAGGACGATGGTGCCTCGGACCTTAGACGTAGTGATGGACGGAGCTCCATCACTTCTCCTTAGGGAGAAGTAACGCCTGTCGGATCGCTCGTCACTCAAGACCCCTCAGGAGCCCGGCTGATGTGTGGAGCAAGGCTCTATGTCTTTCTGAGACTGGGGTGTCCAGCCACCATGGTTAATCTTGCTCAGTGAGTAAATTAGCTTGTTGGAAACCTGTCATCTTCTTCCTCTCCCAGAGATTCTTACAGTCAAGATCTAAACTGAGATGTCTGGCAGATTACCATAGCTACAGGTGCCTGGCAACCAGGGCTAGACTGATGGCCACTGAGCTATGGGTTCCAGATTCTTCCCAGGGATGGAATGCACTGAAAAGGGCATCCAAGTTCCTGAAAGAGTCCAAAGCAGAGAGAAAACCACGCAGTCGTTGCCTTGTTCTGTGACTGGCCTTTGTCTCGCAACAGACAAGGGGACCAGCTCCCATCCCGTCATGGGTTCACTCCGATAAGGGGCCATCGAAACTGCTCCCACCAGAAGACGCGTGAGATCTAACGCAGAGACAAAGACACTGGTCATGAGAACAGAGGAGGTGAAGCAATCAAACAAACACTTACCCGCTCAGTGTTGGAACGGAGGGAGCGGAGAGGGAGCAGGACGGAGGGCAAAAGGGAGTCAAGGTCGGAGACTAGGAGCCTTGGGCCAGATTGGCCCACAGCCTATTTTTTTTTTTTTGCAAATAATGTTTTATTGGAAAACAGCCATACTGTAATCATTTACATATTCTCTATGGCTGCTATCATGGTGTGATGACAGAATTGATTAGTTATGATCCACAAAACCTTTTGGCTTCCCAGGTGGTGCCAAAGTGGTAAAGAACACACCTGCCAATGCCAGAGACTCAAGAGACATGGGTTCGATCCCTGGGTCAGCAAGATCCCCTGAAGGAGCGCATGGCAACCCATCCCAGTATCCATGCCTGGAGAATCCCATGGACAGAGGAGCCTGGTAGGCTGCATCCTATAGGATTGCAAAGAGTCAAACATGACTGAAGTGACTTAGCATGCACATACGCACACAAAAATTTTAATACGTATTACTTGACCATTTGCCGAGAAAAAAAATTGTTCTCTTCCGGTCCAATGGTTCCTAAGATGGGCTGGAGGACCTGGTCATCTTGTTCACCAGGGAGACTGGCTTGGTTCAAGGCACAGAACCATGGTGGGCCATGAGGCATGCTAAAGAAATAGTAACGACTTACAAAATTAGAGCCAACATCGCTTTTATGATGAGCTATGCCACCGCTGCAGCTTCTTGTCTCAGCTGGCAAGGTACAGAAGAGTATTTCCCCCTCAGGCCATACCCTGCACATGGGGAGTCAAGAATGGTGGGCAGAGAGACGGGGACAGGAGGAGGAGCGGCGCCCGAAAGGAGAACGGTTGGTACATCAGGACTTCAACGCTGTTTCCATCAGCTTCACTGCTGTGGACCATGAGATAGTGTCCCACCCCCAAAAAATTTCATGTTGAATTCATGCTGAAGCCCTAACCCCCAGTGTGTTAGTATTTGGAGGTGGGGCTTAGGGAGGTAATTAGGTTATATGAGATCATGAGGGTGGGGCCTCATGATGGGATTAGTGCCCTTATAAGAAGAGACACATCAAGCCCTCCCTCCCTCTCTCTCCCTCCCTCCCTCTCTCTCCCTCCCTTCCCCACTCTCCCTCTCTCTCTCTCCCTCCCTCTCTCTCCTTCCCTCCCTCTCTCTCTCCCCTCCCCACTCTCCCTCTATCTCTCCCCTCCCCACCCTCCCTCTCTCTCTCCCCTCCCCACTCTCCCTCTCTCTCTCCCCTCCCCACTCTCCCTCTCTCTCTCTGTTTCTGTATCTCTCTCCCTCCCTCTCTCCTTCCTTTCCTCCTCTCTCTCATTCCTTCTCTTCCTCCCTCCCTCTCTCTGTCTCTGTCTGTCTCTCTCTCTCCCTCCATCTCTCCCCTCAGCCTCTCTCTTCCAAGTGGGGCACAGTGAGAAGACGGCTATCAAACCTGAAAGGGGCTCTTGTGGGAACCCAACCATGCTGGCACTCTGACCTTGGACTCCCAGCCTCCATAATAGTGAGAAAATAAATTCCTATTGTTTAAGCCACCCAGTCTATGATGTTTATGGCAGCCACAATCAACAAAGACATTCACTAAACTGTTTGACCCAACACAGTGTGGCTTGGGGAGCAGCTGAACAGGCATGACTGCAGAGAGAAGATCACAGAAATATCCTATTCCTTCTTCCTTATGTGATAGGGGCTCTCCTTCTCTAAGAAAACCAAATTTTTATTTTATCTCTTCCAAGCACCCAACCAGAAGTCAAGCAGAAAAATGTACCTGGTACAAGATACTGGCTCCATTTTTCCAAGAAACTGTTCCTCGTTAATGGTCCATGGACATTGCCTGGTATCCCCCAGGTTTTCCTGCGGTACTTCCATTTGCTGCTAATTATTTTCTGGAACCAGAGCTCATGGAAACAGGCTCAAGAAAGCTTCTAAAATAGCCAAGGATTCTGGTTTCTTTCTTGCAACCTTAATTTATTAGAGAGTACCAGTGCCTGGAGAATTCCATGGACAGAGGAGCCTGGCAGGCTCCAGCCCATGGGAGCGCAAAGAGTTGGACATGACTGAGTGACTAACACTTGTCACTTTCACTTCGCTAGTGTTCAACAAAGTGATCATCCATGTGGGGTTGGGAGAATTTTGAAAGATTTGGGAATTTCAAAGACTTTGTGGGACAAAAGGTAAAATAAGAACAATGGTGTGGCTTCTCCTACCCATCCCTCGTACCATATTGACTGAACCAAGGGAAGACAGTGAGTTAGTTTTTGTTCCCTTGACCTTCCATTGCATACGCCTCAGAAATTCTCTGAGAGATGGTGAGAGGAACAGACATTTTGTTTTACAGGATTCTTCAAACCCTAGGTCTCCCTTATAAAGCTCTGTAGCCACACAGCTCTTCTATGCTCTGTTGAGAGACGGAATTGAGTTTGCTTTGATGCCAAAATAATTTAAGGCCTTTCTCTAAAACTGTTGAGTCAGGACCTGAGAATGCTGTTGGCCATGCTGGAACTGTTTCCTGACGCCTTGTGCTGTGTGCTGTGTCTGACTCTGCGACCCCGTGGCCTGTAGCCTGCCAGGCTCCTCTGGCCATGGGGAGTCTCCAGGCAAGAATACTGGAGTGTGTTGCTTTCCTTCTCCAGGGGATCTTCGCAACCCAGGGATCGAACCCAGGTCTCCTGCATTGCAGGCAGATTCTTTGCCATCTAAGCCACCAGGGAAACTCCTTGATGCTTTGCTGGGGGAGAGTGGGTACAAATAGCTTACACTTAATAGGTGGAAGCACTTGTCTCTGGGGTCCTACCCTTTCTGCAGAATGACAGGAGTCCATCCCTTTTTGCTCCTGGAGCCACAAGGCAACAAGACGGGCCCATCCTCCACACAGCTCATTTTCCCTTCTTGAAGATCTGTGGTGGTTTTGCCTTTTTTCTTCAGCATTTCCTGTCCTTGACTGTTGATTTCTTCTACCTCCTGTTGTTTTGTTAAACCTGAAAAGAGTCTAGAGGGAGAGCAATGAACACAGGCTCTGATTTCCCTGTGGGAAGGGGAACTGTGGGGCTCCCCAGGTTCTTTTCTTCTGAGCTGGAAGTCAGTGCTGTTCTGAACTGTGTTTCTTCTTTTGAAGACTGGGGCACATTAAAACACACAGTTAAATTTAACTGGTCTGAGAGAGGCTAATGGAAAAATTGGAGACCATGAAAAGGTCAAGAGCAAGGGAGAAATACAAATGGTCAATAAACATGCTAATAAATGTTACATTTTACAATAATCAAAGTTGCTAATGCAACTCAAATGACAAGATTTCATTTTCTGCCCATCACATTAACAAACAGGATTAAAAATATATATGTAATGGACTCTGACCTACATGTTTTCACCCGTGAGGCTCTGAGGGAGGTGCACAGACACCTCAGCACGCTCTCCTGAGTAGGTGCTCAGGTGGGGTTTGCGCCTCCTTGCAGGTCCTGCTTAGGTGGCCGTACTAGCGCCTCACTCGGGGATGCTGGAGTCACTGGTACCACCTCCGCTGAAGCGCTGACAGGACTTCTCACTTGCACACTGTGCACCACCCCCAGTGCAAGAAGGTTGCATCCCTGGTGCACAGAGGTCGAAAGTGAAGTCTTTGGTAGATGAATGGATAAAGAAGCTGTGGTACATTTACAAAATGGAATATTACTCAGCCATGAAAAGGAATGAGATGCTGCCATTTGTAGTAACAAGGATGCACCTAGAGATTATCATACTGAAGTAAGTGAAGTAAGTCAGATGGAGAAAGACAAACACCATAGGACATCATTTATATATGGAATCTAAAAAGAATGATACAGATGAACTCATTTACAAAACAGAAAGAGATTCACAGACTTAGAAAACAAGCTTATGGTTATCAATGGGGAAAGGGTAGGGGGAGATAAATTAGGAGTTTGGGGTCAGCAGATACACACTAACTATATATAAAACAGAAAAATGACAGGACCTACTCTGTAGCACAGGGAACTATATTCGAGATCTTGTAATAACCTAGAATGGAAAAGAATCTGAAAAAGAGTGTATATATATATATACACACACACACACACATATATGCACACACACACATATATGCATATACACATATATGTGTGTGTGTATTGCATTGCTCTACACCTGAACACTTGAAACTGATAGGGACAGAGTAAAGACACAAAGTAGGTGATTAAGTAGCTAATTTCACTAGGGAATTGTAAGTAGAAAAAAAAGTATGGGAGAGCCCTCTAAGTTAAACATCACTCAAAGCAAGTTTGCTTAACCACAAAACCAAGCGGGCTCACTTAGCAGCAAAGCCATGCAATGGAAGCATGAGACAGGCCCCCAAGACAATGGTACATCCTGCCTGCTGATGTCAGTAAGTTACTGATTCCTAGGACATGCTCCTCTATGCACACTAAAGACAAAAATATAGGCAAAAGTGACATTATACTAAAACCTGAGATGCTTTACCATACTTTAGTATACATTACTGCCCTTTGGGTTGTTTCCATTGCGCCGTGACAATCCCAACCTGACCACCTGACATGGAGGAGGAGTTGATGATGGAAACGTGACATCTACTCAAGAAGGAGGAAAAAGGTGTCTTCTTCCCCTCCCCATTTTTCCTTTGATTATAAAAGTGTAGCCCACTAAGTTCTTGGCAAGGTACTTCTTTGCCCACCTACTTGTAAGCCTCACAAGCATCCTATTCTAATAAATCACTTCTTATCTATCACTTTGCCTCTTGGTCTGCTGAGACATAAACAACCGGATTCCCCTGAGATTTCACAACTAACACAACACTACAAATCTACTGTAGATCAATTTTTTTAAAAGTCTCCAGGAAACTTCTTACACGTTCTAAGATCACACAACCAGTCTATAGCAGAGTGTGGATCTGAACCAATGAATGTTTGACTCCAGGTCAAGGTCTTAGCACTCCACTGCTTAATGAAAGGACTTTCAAGAGGTTTGGCCTTAAAATGAACCCCATCACTTCCCAAGGTATTCCTTTAGGTAACTGATCCACAATAGGGGGCTAGGTGTATTTCTCCTCCCCCCGCCAACTCCATGAGGTCGTGTTGCCTGGGCCTAGAAGGACATACTGTGTGTTCTGCAGGAATTTAGGGCCAGCAGATAGATCTCCAGCACACCCAGAACCCTGCGCCTCAGCTACTCCCCATCATCTCAAGAGTGGGGAATGGCAGAGTCCATATGCTTCACCCTCCTGATGGATGTAAGGAAAGCACATTGTAAGCACCAAACATCAGTCTGTGTCTGTAAAACTCATTATAAACATCACCAGGAATGAGAGAAAAACAAAGCATCTCTATTTACAGTGTGAGAAAGAGAAAAACAGAAACCTGCCAAGCATATGCTTAATCATATTTCTGTACTGGGAGGGAAAAGTACCTGTAAGTCTTTCCTTTGTGGTTGATGCAAAGCTGATGGATCTTCCCTTTGGAGATAGATGTTTATGACTCCCTAATGGCTGGGGGAGAAAGCAGGCCCCCTCTTTCCCGTGCCAGCCCACTGGGACCCACATCAAAGCTGTTTTGTTTAAACTGGGACACGCCTGCCCAACCGACCCCACCCCATGCCTTTTTGGGTCCTCTTTCTCTCTTTGTGGAATCTGCAGTAAGCTCTGCAGCTGACCTCAGGGGTCACCCACAAGAGCTTTCCTGTTTGAAACTTGTTCCGCAGGCTGCGTTTCCACCGCCTTTGAGTCATTGTCCTCCAGCCCTGACCTCTATACCCCCAAAAGATGAAAGAGCTCCACCATCTCCGCCATCCTGAACACAAAGGCGGCAGGGCTTCTTGTTGTTGTTTAGATTTGCTCTCCGTTTTTAAAAATAAAAACCTATGTTGCACTTGTTCCTTACTACAAAAGCAATACCTGTTTATCATAAAAATATTCAAACAGTACAGACAAGCAGAATGGAGAAATAAAAAGCACCCACTATTGCACCAAAGAGTGAGCACAGGGAGCATGTTGGAATACATCTTTCTGACTTTTCCCTCGGCAGAGATCTATCTATCTAGTGCTGTGAAAGGAGATCACACTGAAAGTCCAGGAATGAACCTGCTTTTTCATGAGGCCCTATGTGGGGAGCATCTTTCCATGTCATTAAATATTCTGTATGTTTTGTTACATTTTACAACATGAACTGGGTTTAGTAGTTTTCATCTGAATATAAAAGCAATTCACACTTAAAAATTTCATCTCCCTTGCTCAGGCCGTTGCTTTCCTGGGGCTGTTGAGGAAATACTGTAGGTTGATCAGAAGAAGGCATGCTAGGATTTTTTTTCCTTCTGAAAAATGAGGACACTGCTGATGTCCTCTTAACTCCTAGGGGCTTTGACTACCTGCTTTGGGGAGCTTGACGACACTCTTGTGCCAAGATGTCCCCTCTCCCTTACATCCTCAGGTCAATTCAGAAGAAGCCCAGGCTCTTGCCCCCCTTTCTGTTTCCTCCCCCACTGCTGCCATATTAGAACTGATACCAGTTGTCCTCCCCCTGGGGAACCTGCCTCCCCAGGAACTATTACACAAAATGCAAACCTCAGAATCACAACTCTTAGGAGAAGAGTTCCAACTTCCCCATCGACTAGGAGACCACTGGGATCCGCCCTGCCTTCTAGTACCACTGCCGTCTTTGCTCCGTTCATGGCCTTCTGGTGCTCGAGGGCCAATGATGTTTCTGGGTCATTGGTGGTGATGCCAGCCCCAGGCTCGGTCCAGCTCCACGCATGGCAGCTGCTGTGCTGGGAGACAGGCTCTCTCCACCCTTTGTACTGCAAGGCCAGCTCCAGGTGCCTCCCACTTAGTATCCAGGGCCCGATGCTCCTGGTCCCGTCCCTCCTACAAGAGCTATTTCTACTGGGACTTCAGCCAGGGGAATCAGATCAGAAATGGGTTCAGGAACCCAGGCCTTGCCAAGCAGAACCACTATTTATTCCCTTTTCCTCTTATGTGGATCCACAGCCATACACCTGGCATCGTCACCTCCCTTTTCAACACTGTATGTGTTAAATATCTCCTTTATCCCTCTTTCTGGTCAGTAGGACACTGGGGCAGTGATGGAAGGATTCAGACCCTCACAACAGGGAGCCCCCCAGGCAGCTTCCCCATGTTGACCCTAGATAGCATTGCTGGCTTTCTGCTTTCAAAACAATAGGAAATAGTAACATCAAAAGGGAGACCAGACCCCCACCAAGAGGCTGGGGGAGAAAGAGGACGTTTTATTTGTGATGGAGGAGGAATAATTTCCCTTCCTCACCTTTTATTCTCTAACCGAAACATAAGCTAGGGAAACATTCAATGTGTCTTGTGGTAAAAAGTAAAATCCAAGCTAAGTTTTAAGTGGGTCACCCTGCTAAACAGCAAAATTAATCTTCAATGGATCATTACCTCTGTCTTTAAATGAACAATTATTGTTTCTAGAGAAATAGCGTGGCACTGTGAAAAACCCCTGGGGTTGGAGTCGTGAAACCCAAGTTGCTCTACCCCTCCCTCTTACCACCTTGTGACTCTCAGTCAAGTATTAGGCTCCCTGAAGCCTTTCTGTCTCTGCCTAAGACCGGACTTGACAGTGGAACCTTAATACCCAACGTCTGTTAACCAAGAGTCCGTGCATCCTTGAGCAGTGCCGAACAGTTCATCATCAACTTGCCAAGGCAGCTTATTTTCCTGTGCATCATGATTTTATGATTTCCAGGGGAAGAAAACAAAAACCCTGAAAATCCAAATACTTTCTCAATATGTGGGAATCATTAAAGTATCCTAGCAAGGTCAGTTCAGTTCACCTCAGTTCAGTCACTCAGTCGTGTCCGACTCTTTGCAACCCCACGAACCACAGCACGCCAGGCCTCCCTATCCATCACCAACTCCTGGAGTCTACTCAAATCCATGTCCATTGAGTTGATGATGCCATCCAACCATCTCATCCTCTTTCATCCCCTTCTCCTCCTGCCCCCAATCTTTCCCAGCATCAGGGTCTTTTCAAATGAGTCAGGTCTTCGCATCATGTGGCCAAAGGACTGGAGTTTCAGCTTCAACATCAGTCCTTCCAACGAATGCCCAGGACTGATCTCCTTTAGGATGGACTGGCTGGATCTCCTTGCAGTCCAAGGGACTCTCAAGAGTCTTCTCCAACACCACAGTTCAAAGGCATCAGTTCTTTGGCGCTCAGCTTTCTTCACAGTCCAACTCTCACATCCATACATGACCACTGGAAAAACCATAGCCTTGACTAGACGGACCTTTGTTGGCAAAGTAATGTCTCTGCTATCTAGGTTGGTTATAACTTTCCTTCCAAGGAATAAGCGTCTTTTAATTTCATGGCTGCAATCACCATCTGCAGCAATCTTGAAGCCCAGAAAAATAAAGTCAGCCACCATTTCCACTGTTTTGCCATCTATCTGCCATGAAGTGATGGGACCAGATGCCATGATCTTCGTTTTCTGAATGTTGAGCTTTAAGCCAACTTTTTCACTCTGCTCTTTCACTTTCATCAAGAGGCTTTTTGCTCTTCTTCACATTCTGCCATAAGAATGGTGTCATCTGCATATCTGAGGTTATTGATATTTCTCCCGGCAATCTTGGTCCCAGCTTGTGCTTCATCCAGCCCAACGTTTCTCATGATGTACTCTGCATATAAGTTAAATAAGCAGGGTGACAATATACAGCCTTGACATACTCCTTTTCCTATTTGGAACCAGTCTGTTGTTCCATGTCCAGTTCTAACTGTTGCTTCCTGACCTGCATACAGCAAGGTAACATAGTTGATTTACTATAATTTATTACCCTCCCTGAAATTCAGTTTCCTCAACTACTATGATACCTAACATCAATTCTATAGGCCAGACACTAGTCTAAACATTTAGGTATGTTAACTCATTATAATTTCACAGCTGCAACTCTATAACGTAGATCCTATTATTATGATCATCCTTACAGGTGAGGAAACTGAGTCAAAAGCTTGTAAGTGATTTTCCCAAGGTCACAGCTCAGAAGTGGCAGAACCAGGATTTGAACCCAGCAGCCATAGTCTTCAGTGTATGCCATGACACCTCTAGCTCTGAGAGGATGGAATGGTGAATCAGATTCACCTCCCAGGATTGTTGAAAGGACTAAATGTACACAAGACACTGTACCTGGCACACACAGTCCCCAAGACATAAGTAAATATTACTATGTTATTATTTTCTAAATAAATCTGATAAAGTATTCTGTTACTAGTTGAAAATTACAAAACTTCATAACAACATAGAGAAACCCAGCTATCATATAATACATAATGAATTAAAGAGAAATACAGTTCTGGTTGTGCCTATGTACAAATTACATTCACATGGTATAAGTGCATCAGTCAGTTATTGCTGCATAACAAACAAGTACTTATTCCTCATACGTCTGCTAGTGACTTTGCTGTGGTTCAGCTGGGTTTTTGCCCCTGAAGTAGGTCGAACTCAGATCTGCTCCACACTTGTCTGTCCTGGGGCCCAGGCTGAAGGAGCTCTTTCCATGGCAATGACAGTGGTACAAGAGGGCGAGTCCACTGGCACAAGCACACTTTAAGCCTCTGCTCACATCACCCCATTGTCAAAGCAAATCAGGGACTTCTCTGGAAGTCAGTGGTTAAGACTCCACACTGCCACTGGAGGGAGCAGGAGTTTGGTCTCTAGTTAGGGAACTAAGATCTCACATGGCACAGCCAAAACAAAAGCAAAGTAAATCACATGACTGGGCAAAATACGGGGGTAAGAAAGTATACTCCACACCCCATGAGACCAAAGTTAAGTCACAGGGCCAAGCATACATCTCCCCGTGGAAGTGGAGGTGAGCGGCGACATGCTCTTGAATAATATAACCTATTATAAGAAGGACGAGATATAAATAGGAAAAAAAACTGAGAAGCATGATAACTTGGTGAGATTGAGGGTGAGTATTTTTGTCTTCCTTTCTTCCCAAAATAACACTTACTATATTGTCTTTGAGATTGAAAGGAAAAAACAAAACAAAAGGAAACCTTAAGAATAGTCCTAAAAGAATAAGCTGGGGATTAGTAGATACACACTGCTACCTATAAAATAGATAAAACAACAAGGACCCACTGTGTATCACAGGAAACTATTCAATATCTTATAATAACCTAAGTAGAAAAGAATAATCTATAGTAAAGAAAAGAATAACCTTTCCATAAAAAATCTGAAAAAGAATATTAATATAATATAATGTAACATGTCTATAACTGAATCACTTTGCTATACACCTGAACATTGTAAATCAACCATACTTCAATTTTTTTAACTTAAAAATAAACATATACAATTTTTTTTAAAAAGGAATAATTTGAAAAGAAAGATTGACACTGAAAAATGTGAAAGTGTTAGTCGCTCAGTCACGTCCAACTCTTTGCAACTCCATGGACTGTGTAGCCCACCAGGCCCCTCTGTCCGCGGAATTCTCCAGGCAAGAACGCTGGAGTGGGTTGCCATTTCCTTCTATAGGGGATCATCCCGACCCAGGAATCAAACCTGCGTTTCCTGCATTGCAGACAGATTCTTGACTATCTGAGCCACCAAGGAAGCCCAAGCTTGACACTAAGTAACCTTTGTTCCCTCATTCAGCAAACACTTGCTGAGTCCTCCTGCTGCTGCTGCTGCTGCTGCTAAGTCCCTTCAGTCGTGCCCGACTCTGTGTGACCCCATAGACGGCAGCCCACCAGGCTCCCTTGTCCCTGGGATTCTCCAGGCAAGAACACTGGAGTGGGTTGCCATTTCCTTCTCCAATGTGTGAAAGTGAAGTTGCTCAGTCGTGTCCGACTCTTCACGACCCCATGGACTGCAGCCTACCAGGCTCCTCCATCCATGGATTTTTCCAGGCAAGAGTACTGGAGTGGGCTGCCATTGCCTTTTCCGGCTGAGTCCTCCTATGCACACGTAAATCTAGTCCCTGTCCTCAAGCAGCTCACAGTCTAGCAAATGAGCAATCATGATCACGACAATGGTGACGACGATGACAGTGATCATGGTGAGAGCCGAAATTAAGTGGCCATATCCAGGTGCTGTGTAAGCCATTTACATGGTATAATCTGTAATTCTATTACAAAGCTCCATAAAGGAGGTTCTATTACAATCCTATTTCATAGAAAAGAACCAGACTCAGCCCACACGTGGCAGAACTAGAGTTCCCACCAGGCAGTCCAGCTTCAGACCCTGCACTCTTTAGCACTTCACTCCCCATACACTCGGACCCCTAACCTGTCCCACCCCTGTATCTTCACAACAACCTCTCTCCATATACCTGAGTTAAAAGATTACTTACACAACACGCCCTCCTCTGGGAGGTTTCGCAAACACAAAGCCTGTGCATTTAACCAATTAGATCCCATAGACAGGTGTGGGCAAAGAGTGCCAGCCTTCAGTAAAGAAACTGACTTTATGATCAGTTTGGAGAAGACGTAAAGAAAGGGAAACACAATTGTGCTCATTTCCTAGGTTGATGGTGGCTGAGGATCCACTGAGGGTGGCAGCTGGCTTTTCTCTGCCTCGTATAGAAGCAGTAAGCAGTAGGCCTTGCACACAGCGTCAAGGGAAGTGGGCGAGGCAAAAGGGAACATCTCCAGATTACAAGGACCTTGAGACTCCCAAGCAGAGGTCAGATGCCTTTTCCAGAGGCAGAGTGGCAAAGTGGGTCAAGCAGGGAGCAAGGTACAGATGGATGAGATGGCCTCACAGGACACCCCAGAATTCAGCAATTCTTCCTTCAGGTTCTTTTTTCTACCTCCTTTTCTGTAGATGGTTGTGTTTGTTTTGTTTTTTTTTTAATGTGAACCATTTTTAAAGTCTTTATCAGGCTTGTTACAGTATTGCTTTTGTTTTATATTTCGGTTTTTTGGCTGGTAGGAATGTGAGGCCTTAGCTCCTGAACTAGGGATCGATTCAGCACCCCGTGCATTGGAAGGCAAAGTCTTAACCACTGGACCACCAGGGAAGCCCTCTACCTCCCTTTCTCAAGGCTGTTTTCAGAATGTGCCAAGCAGCAGAGGTTTAGTCAGATACCAAGGCCCAATTCCATCCCGATGATGGCAACCCACTCCAGCATTCTTGCCTGGAGAACTCTGTGGACAGAGGAGCCTGGCAGGCTACAGTCCACAGGATCACAGAGTCGGACACGACTGCGTGACTACCTTACCTACCTGGATTTCCTCACCTTCCCAGACCACCCTGGGGTCTGCTCTTGTGCACCCTTCCTCTGGGAGACCAGTGAAGGGAAAACTAGCCTCCCACTTACCCCCCACCAAAAGACAACAGAACACGGGAGCTCTGTAAACACTGGCAAAGAACTCACAGTATCTCATACTCAGTAGCTAACACTGAGAGTACCAATAAAAAACAACAGCCAGGACGAGGCCATCTGCTGAATTAAGTGGGAAAGAACTTATCTGTCTGTCCATGTCTGATCCAACCCATCAGGAATGACCTGACGGAAGGGCTGAATGAAAGCTGCCGCGGCCCTGCCAGAGAAATCCCACACGGAGGCTGCCGGCAGTTCGCGTTTCTTAGAAATAACGGCCAGGCACCTTAAGTACAGTAACAGAAAACTCAGTCCGACTCTCCCATTAAAACTGGGTCACCCCGCACCAGAGTGGGCCTGGGTTAATAGATATCTCCCAGCCAGCTCACCTGATTAACAAGCTGTGGGGTTTTCACCAACGGGTTTCCAGACTTATCAGCCCTCACCTGACCGACAGGAAGGAAAGTAAGAGATTAAAGAGGCACTGTTTTTAATAGGGTTTATAACGCAGTCCTTCCCGCCAGCTTCTGCCGCTCTCCCAGCCCGCGTGCTGCTGCTGCTGCCACCTTTTCACGTAAAGCTCTCGGGAAATGCACTGGTGTTCGCAGAGCCCCTGCCACTGCGCTGCTCTGGCTCTGCTCTTCCACAATGCGGGACCCAGCACAATCCGCCAAGCCGGGCAAGGAACAGTCTGCGGAGGGGAGCTGCCCCCGCCCTCGCTCTCCTTCCCTCCCCCAAAAGACTAGCCAAGGGTGGTTTCCCCCGGCATCTGGCTTCGTTTAAGTCACGGGACACACTGCGAACACATCCTCTCATCCCCTGGCCTCTGCTTTTATTGCGTCCTTGCTTCTTTCTTGATAATCTTATCATAACTCCTGTCAGGAGGTGACCTTAAATAAATTCTCACGAAGATGTCACTTTTGTTTCATTTATTTATGTTTTATTGAAGTATAGTTGGCTTACACTATTGTGTTAGTTTCAGGTAAACAGCAGACTGACTCAGTTATACACACACACACACACGCACATATATATATATACACACACACATTCTTTTTCAGATTCTTTCCATTATAAGTTATTACAAAATACTGAATATAGTTTCCTTGTTGTTTACCTATTTTATATACAGTAGTGTGTATCTATTAATCCCTGATTACCTAATCTATGCACCCCTGCCTTTCCTCTTTGATAACCATAAGTTTGCTTTTTATACCTATGAATCTATTTCTGTCTTACAAATATATTTACTTGTATCATTTTTTAAAATTAGATTCCACCTATGAGTGATATCATATGACCTTTGTCTCTCTGTGTCTGACTTACTTCACTTAGTAAAATAATCTCTAGGTCCATTCATATTTCTGCAAATGGCACGATTTTAGTCCCTTTTTATGGCTGAGTCATATTTTATTATACATACATATACCATATCTTCCTTATCCATTCATCTGTTAATGGACATTTAGGTTGCCTCCACCTCTCGGCTATTGTAAATAGTGCTGCTTTGAGCGTGAGGGGTGTGTGTGCCATTTCAAATTACAGTTTTCTCCAGATATATGCCCCACAGTGAGATCACTGGAGCATATGGCAATTCTACTTTTAGTTTTCTGAGGAATTTACATGCTATTTCTGAGGAACCTCCAAGCTATTAGTTTTCTGAGGAACCTCCATGTCACACATAGAGACTGTACCTATTCATATTCCCACCAACAGTCAGTGTAAGAGGGCTCCCTTTTCTCTGCAGCAACGGTGCCACTTTTACAGAGTGTGGTCTGGGGCCCTGCTATAGGTGAAGTGCCTGGTGGAAGATGTGGCCCTATTCTGTGCCTAGTTTAAGGATCAGAACGGGGGCCCAAGAGAACACAGGGACCAGGGCATGGGGCAGTGAGGAAGTGGTGAGGAGAGGAGACAGCACAGAGCCTGTGGGGAAGGGGACAAAAACCAAAGGCAGACAGGAGCCAGGACAGCATGGCTGAACCTTGAAAAGTGGCGTGAGCCCGCTCTGAAAGGATCGTCTGTGCGGCCCTACTCCTACGAGGTACGCAGGGGAGCCAGGTTCGAAGAGGCAGAAAGTAGAATGCGGTTTCCAAGGCTAGGGGTGAGGGTGGGGAGTTAACTGCTTTATGGATACAGAGCTTCGGTTTGGAAGATGAAAAGTTCCGGATAGTGGTGATGGTTGTGCAATTATGCCAATGCACTTAATGGACTATATATTTAAAAGTGGTTTAAATGGTTCATTTTGTTATATATAGATATATATTTTCATGATAAAAAATGTTCAAGGCAGGGGGCTGAGGTTAGTTTAGTTTTGTGTGGAAGACCTAGTCTGGTAAGAAGCAGATTCACTGTTCCTCTAAAATTCAGGGGTGGAGGTCGAGGCAGGGGCAGGGGCAGGGGCAGCTGGGCCACTAGGCCTCTCCAGGAAATGCCTCTCTCAATAGCTTCTGAACTTGGGAACCTGGGGTCTTTCCACCTGGCTGAGGGAATGTAGAATCCTTCACTGGAAATCATCTCAAATGTACAGCAAACATTCCTGATTGCTGCTCGCCCAGGAGGCAGCCCAGGGGTCTGGCAGTGAATGGGACTCCCCTCCTCTTCCTTAAGGCCTCTCTGGGAAGGCTGAGGGATTAAAATGGAAAGGTGTGAAGGGTGACTTGTGTATAAGCTCCGACTTTCAGATTGGGATGAAAACCCTAGCAAATCTGACCACATGGAGGTCACAGAACTCTGTGCAAGAAACTAGAAGAGACTGTGGTACCCAGAAGCCCCGCTGCAGCTGAACTCTGGTGAATTAGGTCAGCGTGTGCTTTGCACATTCACTGGGTCTGCCCCGAGTCTGGTCTCATGCAAGAGGGGAGACTTCTTAGACAGTTTGGGAGGTTCTTTTGGGGGAGGCCCAGCCTCCAAAAGAGTCTGGGCTGGCGGTCACCCTAGCATCCTGTTTTGCTGCAGGCAAGCATCTTTTTTCTCTGTTATTTTTGTCTCTGGCCTTGGCTTGTTTTTCCCTGTGCCTCTCCTTGGCTCCCTGGTTTATTAAGAACTGAGATAAATCACCTAATAAATCTTGGCTAAGCTTTTTTTTTTTTAAACCTCCTCGACAATTGCCAAAGTCACAAAGTTGCATCTTTCCCGCAGTGGGAGGCTAACAAAATAGCTGGTGTGCTCAGAAAAATGTATAGATCAAGAAAACAAAGGGAAAATCTTTAATTATTCAGAAGCCTCCCACTTCTGGTACTAAATTTACTCGCCAGGGTTTGATTTAAATATGCAGAGCTGTACCTGAGCAGCAAGCAGGCAGCGCCACGCCCATCAGCAGAGGAAGCAGCCTGCCTCCCTCTGCAGCAGGAAGAAGACATCCATAAATTAACTATCTTTCCCTGTTGATGGGATGGTTGCTGGGAGTGCTCCTAGCATTTAGTTATTAAAGCTCTCCCTCCCCCACTCACATAGATGCAAACCTCTGCTCCTTTGATTTCTTAAAACCATTAAATCACACAGTTCCGGCATTTGAAAGGAATTCAGGCATTTTCTAATGTCACCTCTAGCACCTCTGTCACAGAAGCACAAGATCCTAAGGATATTAAAAGTTATCCATTCTGGACTTCCCTGGCGATCCAGTGGTTAAGAATTCGCCTGTCAAGGGAGAGAACACAGGTTGGAGCCCTGCTCTGGGAAGCTCCTACATGCCTCGGGGCAACTGCTGAAACCCACATTCTCCAGAGCCTGTGCTCTGCATCGAGAAGCCCGAGCGCAGGGACTAGAGAGGAGCCCCCACTGACTGCAGCTAGAGAAAGCCCGCACGCACCCATGGAGACCCCGCACAGCCAAAAATAAACACATAGGTAAACGTCACCCTTTCTGGCACCAGCTCTCCCTATGAGATGCTGACTGACTGAACTGATAATTAGAATACACAAATCTACTTAGCACCCCAATAGCACTTTATACAATACACACTTCCGTTCATACTTGGCTCACTCAATGTAACTAGTTCTTTTTTAAAAGTTTAAACTTTACTTTTTGAAAAGTAATATGTTCACACAATTGGTTATTTGAAAGGTAAAAGAATATAAAATCCTAACCCTATAGACACCTAGTTCTCCATAGAGGCAACTAACAATGCTTTCAGTGTCCTTCCTGAGATATTCTATACACTTAACTACGTTATTTTCTTCCCTCCTTTTTACACAAATCTTTTCACACTGGTCTGCACTCATACTTTATTCTGGAGATTTTTCTGTTTCAAGCTTCATTCTTGTAGAGAGTTCTGTGGCATTTCATTACATGGAGGGGCCATAATCTAGGAACGTTGTGGTTGCCTCCAATCTTTTGTTTTATAAATAATGCTACAATAACTAACCTCCTGCTTATATTTTCTACCATTATTTCCTTCAGAGAGACTCCCTGAAGCGTAATCACTGGCTCCACGGGTATGTACATTTGCAATTTTGATTGTTTTTGTTGTTTACTCAGTCGTGTCCAATTCTTTGTGACCCCATGAACTGTAGTCCGCCAGGCTCCTCTGTCCATGGGATTCTCCAGGCAAGAATTCTGCAGTGGATTGCCATTCTCTTCTCCAGGGGATCTTCCCTACCCAGGGATCAAACCTAAGTCTCCTGCATTGTCAGGAAGACTCTTTACCATTGAGCCACCAGGGGAAGCCCCACAATTTTGATAAATCTTGCCAAATGTCCTCCCCTAATTTCAGTTCTCACCAACAATAGATGGTGTGTGGCTTTACCAACAGCGTGTCATGAAATGTTTGACTTTTGCTATAATCAATCATTTACCTGCCTCTCCCCTTGGCCCCCTTCCCTCATTAGAATGTGAGCCCACCAAGTTCTGTCAGAAACTAACATGGTACCTGGTACATGACAGATTCCCAAGGAACACTAGAAAGCGCTTGTTTCAGTGCCACGTGTACTAAAGCTAGAACAACGTGGAGAAGACAGCATGGCCCCAGCGCAAGGATAATACACAAATTCCTGAGGCGCATCATAATTTTAGAAAGTAGATCTTAAGTGTTCTCAACACACCAAAAAGTAATAGGTAAGGTGATCATTTCTCAATATATACGTGCATTAAAGCGGCACACTGTACACACTAAACTTACATAATGTTATATGTCAATTGTATCTCAATAAAACTGGAACGGGGGGTGGACAGGGAGGGAAGTGAATCTCTCCCCAAAATAATATACTTTAATAACGTACATAAATGGATGGATGAATCAATGAATTATAAGGTTCTTTAAATCAGAGCTAGAAATGATGACTCTCATTTTCTCCACTTTGTGAGTCTGGGTATGCTGCATTTCATTTTATTTAAGTGCCATTCATTGGTATAAATGTACCAATGGTGTAAATGGTATAATTTGAAACCAGGATGGTCTGTCCTCCAAATTCAGACTCAACCTGAATTTCCAATGTTATACCATTTCCAAACGTCACATTTCCCTCTGAGGACTGTGCATCATCATATTGGCATGTTAGAGCATAAGAATCTGTGGAAGAGACAGCAAATTGCCCCCATCCTCCCCTACTAATAGGACCCCAATTCTGTTTGGGGTGACAATATGCTCAGGTAGAAAGGCAGTTTTAGCCCCCTCCATTAAGCAATGAGATGCAAGCAGAAGTCTCTAGAAAGTATTTTCTGAGAAAGTCTTTAAAGGGGAATCATTCAGCTGGTGAATACCCTCTCCTGCCTGAGATACAGACATAATGGCTGGTGCCTTGGCAGCTACTTTGAGTGGTTAGGAAGAAAAGGATCACACTATACTGTCAGCCATAAATAATAATGAAATCATGCCATTTGCAACAACAGGGATGGGCCTAGAGATGATCACACTAAGTGAGGTAAGTCAGAAAGAGAAAGACAAAATCATATATTATAAGTTATAAGAAGAGTCTTTAAAAATATATACAAATGAACTTAGTTACAAAACTAAAAGAGACCCACAGACATAGAAAATAAATTCATGGTTACCAAATGGGAAAGGTGGGGGAGGGATAGATTAGTAGTTTGGGATTAACCTATACACATGAATACACATAAAACAGACAAACAACAAGAACCCACTGTATAGCACAGCGAACTATACTGAATGCCTTGTAATAAATTATAATGAAAAATAGTCTGAAAAATAATATATATGTATACACATGCAACTGAATCACTTTGCTGTGCACTAGAAGCCAATACAACGTTGTAAATCAACTATACTTCAATTTTTTAAGTTTAAATAATACAGAAATAAAATGCAAAAAGAGGGATCACACCATAAGAAGAGAGCGGATTTCTAGAAGCCTCAGTCTGTTCATGGAGCTACTACATCTGTCCTCAATTGCCCACATTAGGACTTCTCTTTAGGTGAGAAAATAAAATCTTGAATAATGGTGTTAGCCACTACATTCTAGGTCCCTATTAGTCATGATCAAAATTGATTCTTCTCTGATACAAGCCCCTCTAACGCTCACTGCCCGACTAACCTTAGAGGACTCACTCTCTCCCAGTCTTCTTGCTTAAGCAGAATCAGAGCACCATGCTGGCTGGCGTTACCCTGCCCTGTGCCCTGACACATGCCATAATGAAACCTCCTCACTCCTGTCTGCCAGCCTATCATGGCCAGGTCTGTGGCTCCTGCTTCCATACCAGGACTAGGAATTTACCAGTAACTACCTGGACACTGACTCCAGACTCCTGGCCTGTACTGACTTCTCATCTCCTTGTGGCCTCTCTAGAGAAGTGAACCTGGGGTCAAGGGAGCCCAACAGTTAGCACTCATCATTATCTGTTCACTCTTCAACAGATTTTTTTTTTTTTTACAAAGCACATGTGTAAGCTGTGTGTCTTTTGACTGTCACAACAACTTTGACCAATGCACAGGGAGAGTATTGGTTTGTGCCCCCATTTTAAAGTTCAGGAAACTGGTTTCTGCAATGGTTGAATCGTTTTTCCAAGGCATACAGCCAGGATGCAAACCCAGCATTTTGGTGCCAAGGTCCTCACTCTTTTCAATATGCCAAAGGTCCCAATCCACTTCTTCAACTCCAATGTCACAACTCAGTTCAGGCAACCTCCTTGGAAGCAAATTAGTCTGGCCATCAGCTTCCTGTCTCTGTCTAGTATTTGATTATTCATCATCACTGAAGGGCTGATCCACTCACCTGAATCAAGAGAATATCTACACGGTGTACAAAAAATTGGTTATATCAACACCATCTGTGTCCACTGCACAGTTACTCTCTATAATGGGCAATGATGACAAGAACAATTATAATTCTGTAAACACCCAACAGATGAATCACTTCTCTGAGAACAATGGCAGTTTCTTCACGGTTGCTTTGAGCATAGTGGGGGACAGTGACAAGTGAGGCTGAGAAGATGCTGGCTATCAAAGAAAAGAAGATACAAGGACAGACTGGCACCTCCCAATTAGTCAGGGGAGGTTTCCTGGGGAAGACAGTGTGTCAGACGCTGTATCATTCAGGAAGGAAACAAGTTCAAGAAGATAAGTGCCAGCTCAAACAGAGGCAGAAATGGAAGAATAATAATAAGAGTCAGCATGATCTTTTCATAGTACTAGACAGAATTCTTCAGTGTGGGAAATAGAAATTGGCTCTGGCTGATGTAAGCACAAAGGGCATTTGCTGAAAAGATACTGGATCACTTGTGTTAATTGCCAAGAATTCGGCAGGACCAGGCTCTGAAAATGAACAGGAGCAAAGAGATGCTGGGCATCCAGGACCACTCTAAATCCCAGCACACTGTCTGGCAGTGGACACAAGTATCCATTAGCTGTTTCTGCAATAATGCTGTCTAATCAATAGCGACAAACACATGGTGAGAGATGACAAGTGTTTTTAGCTTGTGTGTTTGGGTCACTCAGAGGCTAGGAGGCAGCTTTGGAGTCTTGACTGGACTCCTCATGAGACTCCAGCTTGGCTGCTATTAGCTGTTCTAGGCTGGCGTCGCCTGGGGTAGCCTGGCTCTGCCCACACATCCAGACCAGGCACACCCACATGGCAATGGCAGAGGAGCAGAGGAATTACAAAGGCCCGGGATGTTTCTTGAGGCTCAGAACTGGCAATACCATCACCTGATTGGCCAAAGCAAGTCACAGGACAAGCCTACTTTAAGGATTAGGGGAATAGAGTGTCTCTTTTCTTTGTGGGGGGTACAGGGGGAGAAGGGCGGGGAGCAGTGAATATAGTTGCCTTACCCTGTTGCGTCAGTTTCTGCTGTACAGCAAAATGAATCAGCTGTTTATACGTAAGTTCTCTTGAACCTCTGCTTAGGCCACCCTGACAGAGAATGAGAGGTGTGTGGTTTGTCTCAGCCTAGATCAGCCCGCCGACAGGTAGACAAGCCACAGACATATGAGCAAGCCCAGCCTAGATCTGCAGAACCATCTAGCCAGCCCCCAGCAGAACCAAACACAAGAGCAATACACACTTGTTATACGCCCCTGCGGTTTTGTGGTCATCTGTTACCAGAAATCCCTGGGACAACAGATAACTGGTATAGCTTGCCAGCAGGTTGCATATAAATAAACTCATCTCATTCGTAGCCTGCAAGGCAGTTATGAGAATTTTTGTTTGCATGGAGAGATGAGGTAAGCTGTCTAGGGTGGGTCACGCTGGATTTGATAGTTTTCTCCCCATGGAAGACATGCTCCAGATAACCTGACCCTGGAACATAATTAGCAAGAAGTGGGTTCATGACCCTGACTGTCACTTCCAGGATGGAGCATTTCCTCACCTCATCTGGGCCCACAGTGACTCTGAAATGAACCAGGAAGACTTGAGCAAAGACCGAGAAACTCTTCCAAGGCTAATCCCATCAGAATGGACCCTAGGAACAATGTAAGGTCATTCCCTGCCCTGGAAAGTTCTTGAAATCAGGGAACCACCAACAAGCACCTGGACCACTTCGTGGTTTCTCCTAGCAAGAGGCTTGGCTATGACAGGATTGGGTCTGTCCCCTATTCTTAAAGGGCTGCTGCTAAGTCGCTTCAGTCATGTCTGACTCTGTGTGACCCCACAGACGGCAGCCCATCAGGCTCCCCCGTCCCTGGGATTCTCCAGGCAAGAACCCCAGAGTGGGTTGCCATTTCCTTCTCCAATGCATCAAAGTGAAAAGTGAAAGTGAAGTCGTTCAGTCATGTCTGACTCTTAGTGACCCAATGGACTGCAGCCTACCAGGCTCCTCCATCCACGAGATTCTCCAGGCAAGAGTACTGGAGTGGGGTGCCATTGCCTTCTCCCTTAAAGGGCTAAGGGTGCGCTATCCATACAGATAATTCCATAGAACTCAAGCTAGTACCATAGATGCAGCATGGTATGACAATCAGGATACCTAGCTTATAATAGGCACTCACCAGACATCAGGCCCCTCCTTTGCCCTTGCACACAGATTTACAAAATCATATCGTGCATATGTGCTAAGTCACTTTAGTTGTGTCTGACTGTTCGCGACCCCACAGACTATAGCCTGCTAGGCTCCTCTGTTCATGGGATTCTGCAGGCAAGAATACTGGAGTGGGTTGCCATGCCCTCCTCCAGGGGAATTTCCTGACCCAGGGGTCAAACCGACATCTCCTGCATTGGCAGGCGGGTCCTTTACCACTCGCGCCACCGGGGAAGCTCACGGAATCTTACCACCAAGTCTTTCTATTTCCACAAATCACAGCTCTTGGGGCCTGACAAACTCAAAATTATGTGTTGGCTCCTAAATATATATACTGTAGGTCTACTATGTACTAGGTGCCAAGAATACAGAGACCGAGAGCTGACCCGGAGCACATAAACTCTAGGGGGAAACAAAAGTTCTCACAATCAGACTTAATAACTAACCAAAGTTAATGTTTTACCATCATGCCGTGCACCACACTTGGGAAGATACAATGAAAATGTCGGATTGTTATGTTAAAAGGTGATTTTATTCATTTAATCTCTATTAAAAAGTATCATGACTGATTTTCAATTTTTATAAGGAAAAAGGCACAATATTAATTTCCTGCATTGATGAATATATTATACATTTTAACACATAAAAGCTGAAGTCTATATTAGCTTTGATACACATCTCTTCTTGCCTAAGTCCACAAAACTATAAAAATCCTATTTTACAGCTGAAAATAAAAACTTCATAATAACATAAAAGCTAAATTTATGCATTCATTTAAACTCTAGTATAAAGACAGCACAAATTATTGTTTTAGTGCCTTTGAAAATAAATATCATTAAAAGGTGAAGGATCTTTTTCCAAGGCAACTCCTGTCTACAAAGCCACATTCTGAGGGAAAATTGGCAGAAAGTTCAAGGAAAACACAAGAAGACCAACTTTAGAGAGTTTCTTTAATAACAAAGTGGAATTGCCAACAAGACCTTAACTTTACTGCATACACGCACCAACCAGCCATCAACAGAAAGACCCGGTTGTATGATCCCTATTATCTCATTCCAGAGGTGATTTGGAAACCATTCTGAGAGCTGTCCAACCTCATTTTTGCCTTCAAAGTCTTTTCTTGGAAGAGGACATTCTGACCATCCAGGCCATGTGCTTTCAACACAAGGCCTTCTGTAGAGATTCATGGATTAGCATCTAAGGGGCTAATTCTCCATCAGAATGACCAGCAGTCATGCAGCAGGAATGGGAGTAGGGTTCGGAGTGAGGGAGACAGGAGATGCTGAGTCTGAATTTAGGAAAAGTTCTGAGGAAAAGGGGTGGCAAGCACAGCGATAACTCAGCAGGTGATGTGGTTGGGGATGCTCCCGCCGGCAGCAGGAAGAGCCACAGGGTCTGCCAAGTGGGAGCTGGGTGAGGAGGAGACCTACCGAGAATAGCCAGAGGCTCAGTAAGCATCAGTGAAAGGCCCGTTCAACTACAGCAGACCAGCGGTTTGGCTATAGTTATTCTTTCCATGTGGTCAAATTCACAAAGTCAACATTACCCCTAAAAATCCATCAAATGGCCCATACGTCTTTAAAAAAATTATTATTTATTTTTTGGACCACACCTTCCTACATGTGGGTTCTTAGTTCCCCAACTAAGAATGGAACCAGCGCCCCCTGCATTGGAAGTGTGGAGTCTTAACCACTGGACCGCCAGGGAAGTCCCTGTCACTTGCATCTTGACAGTTAACTTTGTTGCTGCTGCTGCTGCTAAGTCGCTTCAGTCGTGTCCGACTCTGTGCGACCCCATAGACGGCAGCCCGCCAGGCTCCCCCGTCCCTGGGATTCTCCAGGCAAGAACACTGGAGTGGGTTGCCATGTTGCAGCCATATCTAAATGCTCCAGATCAGAAGCCAACACACCCACACACTGCTACCTCTCCCTGAGCTCATCACAAGCAGGTTTCTTCCCAGCAAGGGGACCCATGGCTGTATCTTCAAATAAGTGCCAGATGAAGCATCTGGCTTGTGTTAAAGATCATGTTGTAAGAAATGACACACACCTTTAAACACCAAAAACACACTCAATGTAGCAAGAGGTACATGCGATAAGAGGCGTGTGGTGACTCAGGCCAAATAAGAGAGAGCAGATTGACCTCCGTGACAACACTCAGTCCAGGATAGAAACTCACAGCGGTCCCATGGGAGCCCTGAGAATACACTCTTTGTCCCAGTGAGCTAAGGGCTTGATGGGGGTCAAGCAGTCATTGTGTCCGGAAACATACAACAGATCAAGGTCAACAAAAATAAAAACAAAACCAGGTCTCCCTCTGACAGAAAATCCGCAAAGCTGGCCAGCACTGGCGATTTGAAGGCACAGGATTTCAAACATGTCCTTGATTTTCTGGGAGAGTTCCAATTTAAATATTTTGACACCATGATAATCCTGACCTGAGCCTTGAAAGATAAGTAGGACTTAAATATTCTGCCAAGCAAGACAGCCAAACAAAAGACAATATGAAGTGGGGAAGGGAGTAACAAAAAAGCTCTTTCTTTTTCCTTTTTTCTTCTTTTGCTCAAAATGTCAGAAGATACATGCTTTGTGAACAAATCCAGCACAAAGTAGTCCCTGAACACACATTTATAAACACTCCTCAGCTCAATAATATGGCCTTAAAAATTCCATGTTACATGGTCTTTCCTTGGGTTAAGTGAACACGGTGGACACAGAGACGGCTCTCTAAGAAAGAACTGAAGGAGCATGGGAAGGGACTTCCCTGGTGGTCCAGTGGTTAAGACTCTGTGCTTCCAGTGCAGGTCCAATCCCTGGCTGGGGAACTAAGATATGATGAGCTGTGCAACCAAAAGAAAAGGAGTATGAGCGTCCAACAACCTCCACTTTCAAGTCAAGTTCATGCTCTTCTCAAGAGGCTTGAGAATGACTGAGCAGAGCAGTGATACAGGACCAAACCATCTCCACCCAGCACAGGACCCGATAAAGGACCGTATTGCTCTGAGGGTCCCCGGTCTGACAGCTCCCACTGTGCAGTCCTGCTCCATACTCTTTTGCTTCCCCGGGTGTGATTCCCCAGTAAGTGTTTTACCCTCCTGAATTCATCTCAGCATCTGCTTCCCGGAGAGCCCAACCCGTGATCACCAGTATCCTCAGAGGTTCTCTACGAAAAGGCCAATATCATGGGACACAGTAAGCCCCGCCCAGCCATGCACACCTTAAATGAGATGGGAGTGGAAGCCTGCACAGGCACACTTTCATGGAGGCAGAGAATGGATAGGACAAGCCTGAAATGTTCTCATGGTGTTGTGTTGGCTTAGTGGCCAAGAAAGGACAGAACAGTTGACAAAGCTTGTAAGATGCTGTCATTGCATTAATTTTCAGGGCAGTCTCTTTAGGGGTCCTGAGTAACTCCCACATCTGCCAAACAAATATCACTTTCGAACAAGACTTTCTTTAGATCCCAAACTTTCCCCTAAACTGGTTGAAACTTGTAGATGTTAAATATAAAGATGATTATTGCATTTTTAAAAATTTGTTTATTTTTACTTCTTATTGTGCATTTTTTTCTTAAATTCAAATTTATTTATTTTAATTGGAGGCTAATTACTTTATAATATTGTATTGGTTTTGCCATACGTCAACATGAATCCGCCACAGGTATACACGTGGTCCCCATCCTGAACCCCCTTCCCACCTCCCTCCCCGTACCACCCCTCTGGGCCATCTCAGTGCACCAGCCCTGAGCGTCCTGTATCATGCATCGAACCTGGACTGGCGATTCGTTTCACATATGATATTATACATGTTTCAATGCCATTCTCCCAAATCATCCCACCCTTGCCCTCTCCCACAGAGTCCAAAAGAGTGTTCTGTACATCTGTGTCTCTTTTGCTGTCTCGCATACAGGGTTGTCGTTACCATCTTTCTAAATTCCATATATATGCGTTAGTATACTGTACTGGTGTTTTTCTTTCTGGCTTACTTCACTCTGTATAATAGGCTCCAGTTTCATCCACCTCATTAGAACAGATTCAAATGCATTCTTTTTAATGGCTGAGTAATACTCCATTGTGTATATGTACCACAGCTTTCTTATCCATTCATCTGCTCATGGACATCTAGGTTGCTTCCATGTCCTGGCTATTATAAACTGTGCTGCGATGAACATTGGGGTACACGTGTCTCTTTCAATTCTGGTTTCCTCAGTGTGTATGCCCAGCAGTGGGATTGCTGGGTCATAAGGCAGTTCTATTTCCAGTTTTTTAAGGAATCTCCACACTGTTCTCCATAGTGGCTGTACTAGTTTGCATTCCCACCAATAGTGTAAGAGGGTTCCCTTTTCTCCACACCCTCTCCAGCACTTATTGCTTGTAGACTTTTGGATAGTAGCCTTGATAAATGTAATGCTTCACATTTAGGGACTAATTCTATTAATACATTTACACTGTAGGGATGTGGCTGGATTTTAACTAGGCATTTTTAAAGGATGATCAGTGACTTAAGTGTACCTGGGATGTTTGGGTCCTGAACACCCAGCATCCTTGATAAGAGTGAAAACTACATCCACCTGACCCCAGAGATAGTAAGGACCTGACAGTCGGGTCTTGGGGCAGCCGAGCAGTAGGACACACGGGGCTACCCCTGCACCTGCTGAGACCCGTGGAGGAAAGGCTGCTCCCCCCTCTCAGCGAAGGCAGGACCCCAGTTGTGCAAGAGCCCCCACCTGTGCACCTGCGAGCCGCACCCAGCAGCAGTGCAGCAGGCCCACGGAGAACCTGGACCCTCGCAACCCCTTCCTGAGCCAGAGCCTTCCTCTTTCTTCCCCCGTTGTGTCTCAGAACCCTAGAAGGCAGTCTCAGTGCTTGCTTGTGTTTTCCAAGTGTCCTGAAAATCTGCATGAACAGCCATTCATTTAGGGGCAAAAACCCACTTCTACTTTCAATCTTGTCCCTGAAGCTGAGGACCTAATCTCTAATCAGTGCAGTAAAGAGCCACAGAGAAATGTTACTCACTAAAAAGCATGGACATGCTTTTATGTCCATTATATGCTTGTCTTGCAAGGTGGGGGATGGAAAAGGAAAGAAGTGCCAGTGTCCCAGCAGAATTAGCCTGTCCCTGTCACGCATTAAATTTTCCCATGACCAAACCAGCTACTCAATATATGTGTTTTCTTCCTTCATCTCTCCTTCCACCTCTCAGCTTCTGCTTACTCGCAGTATTTCAATATTTTCTGCTTCCTCTTCTTCCATGTCTTCTCAATTCCTACTCCTGTTTCTCTCCCTATGAGTTTCTGCAGATACCTCAAGGCCCCTTTGCTTGCCCCTAAGGCCACCGCAGCTGTGGTAGAGTTTCCAGTAGGTTGAGCTGCCCTTTTGACTTCAACAGAGGTCCCATGGGTCCTTGTTCAGCTGCAGCAAGTACAATCCAGAAAAGTAAAGGAATTAACGCCCTAGAAGTAATAGCCCTCAACTGGTAGAGTTCTTATTGCTCATTGTCATGGGGGCGGGTGGGTATTACTTACTGGGATGGGCACTCCATGAATGAGTGAGTCAGTGTCTTACTCACCCTTCCTCCAGAGGGACAAATCCATGTGAGTCCACACAGTTTCTGAAAGGGTCCCCAGTAGAGGTGAGCTCCAGTTATTGCCCAGAATAACCCCTCACTCACTTCATAGTTTTTTCCTCCTATGCATCCCATTTTCCTATCATAGTCTCTATTTATAATTCCTGGAATCACCTCTGATGTTAGTTCTTCAGAGAGAAAGAACCAATAGGATGGATGGATAGATGGATTGATAGGAATTTTATTATAGAATTGGTTCAGTCAGTTATAGAGGCCAAGAAATCCCACAGTTGGCCATCTACAAGCTGGTGAGTTAACAAAGCCAGGGGTGTAATTCAATCAGATTATAAAGACCTGAGAACCAGGGGCCCACAAGTGTAAGCCTCAGAGTCCAAAGGCCTGAGAACTAGGAGCTCTGATCTCAAAGGGAGGAGAAAAGAGACAAGAGAGAGAGAAAATTTGGACTTCCCTTGTGGTCCAGATGTTAATAATCCACCTGCGAATGCAGGGGACACAGGTTTGATCCCTGGTCCAGGAAAATCCCGCGTGCCTTGGAGCAGCTAAGACATACACCCCAACTACTGAGCTCCTGTGCCGCAACCACTGAAGCCTGCCCTCCTAGACCCTGAGCTCTGCAACAAGAGGAGACCCCACGGCGGGAAGCCCAGGCACTGCAAAGGCCCAGGCACTGCAAAGGGGAGTAGTCCCCGCCCCCACTCACCACAACTAGAGAAAGCCAACTTGCAGCAAATTAATTCAATTTAAAAGAGAGAGAGAGAGAGAATTTGCCCTTGTTTCTTCCATTCAGGTCTTTCCCTGGTGGCTCAGAGGTTAAAGCGTCTACCTCCAATGCAGGAGACCTGGGTTCGATTCCTGGGTTGGGAAGATCCCCTGGAGAAGGAAATGGTAACCCACTCCAGTATTCTTTCCTGGAGAATCCCATGGATGGAGAAGCCTGGTAGGCTACAGTCCACGGGGTCGCAAAGAGTCGGACACGACTGAGTGACTTTACATCTTCCATTCAGGCGGTTGGACGATGCCCACCCACACTAGTGAGGGTGGGTCTCTGTACTGAGTCAACCGAATCTTGTGCTAATTTGATCAGGGGGGTTGATCCAGAAACACCCTCACACACATGCCTAGAAATAAGGCTTTACCAGCTATCTCAGCATCCCTTAGGCCTGTCAAGTTGATACATAAAGTTAACCATTACACTTCCCAAATAAACTTCCTACACCCACATTATCCTCTCAGAATCTTCTCCTCTCAGAATCTTCTCCTGGAAGAACCTACACTTAAAAAAAAAGGTCCCAGTTCAAATTCCAAGAGAACTGTATTGAGACAGAGCTCTTCACACATCACTGCCCAGACCAGCTGCTACTGGCTGCTCTTGGGTTCAGGTCTTGGGTCTAAACAACCACGTGGTACATTGCAAGGCTGTAAGAGCTGCCTCCCTCGCACGAGGCCATGAGTGGACCGTCTTCTTTAGGAGGACTCTGAGCCGGATAGGTCCTCTGACCAACCGTTTAGTACAGAACCTGAGTATCTGTGTCTATATCTAGGCATCCTGACAGTACAGGCCCCACGGCACCCCCTGCTAGGACATACACACTGTTCCCGACGCCCACGTGCGTTTGTAAGTACAAATGACTCAAACACCTCCAGAGACTCATCAGCCACTCAGCTTTGTTTCTGCTTCCTCCTGAATTCCTTCTTGCCATAAAACACTTTGTGATGGACTCTACCAAGAAAGGCCTGAACATCCAAGGACTTGACAGGCAAATGTGTGTGTGAGTGGAAATAGGGAGTGAGCTGGAGCCACCTGGGAGAGTCAACAGATGATGGCACAAGTGTGACCCCAAGGAAGGAAGGAGAATAGGAGCTTTCGTGGAGGCATTTGAGATCCCTGTGCAGCCAGAGGAAGGTTTGGCAAAGCCGTGTGGGCATCCTTGAGCCATGTTGATAGCAAAGGAGTTCCCTGCCTCCTGGACTAGGTCCCCAGCACACAAGTCTTTGGTGGGGAGCAGCACAGAGGGAGTATGGCCTTGGCACAAACGCAAGCCAGATTTCAAAGTGCAACAGCTGCCATCAATTAATGCCCTACTCGGCCACTCATGGACTATATAACTGTCCCCCTGTTAGGGACGCGTTCTGCTGGAGGACCACACATCTTACTATCTCTGGGCTGGCCACATGATTTGCTTTTGCCAATGGAATGCGAACGGAAGTGAAATGTATCAATTCTGTGTGTGCTTAGTCACTCAGTTGTGTCCCACTCTTTGTGACCCCATGGGCTGTAGCCTGCCAGGCTCCTCTGTCCATGGGATTCTCCAGACAAGAGTACTGCAGTGGGATGCTGTTCCCTTCTCCAGTATCACTTCCAGAGAGCAGCTTTAAGCCCCAGCATAGGGTTCACCATCTCCTTTTTGTCTTCTTCCTCAACAAACCGCAGTCCCAGATAGAAGCTACTTCATCAACCTGAGTCCTGAGTCAAGGATGACCAGGCACAGAGCCACGGTCGACCATGGTCTCGCAGAGCAAACAAGAAAGAAATCTTGGCTGTTGTAAGTCATTGAGATGCTATGTTCTTAGCTACCGTAGCATAACCGACCCACGCTGACTAACACACAACTTCGGCCATCTCTACTGGTCCTTTTCTCCATCCATATAAAAAAGCCAGATGATCCTAACACAGGACTAGAGAAATTATTTGTTTTCTCCATCTGTCTTTCTCCCCACTCCCACTGCCACAGGCAAAAAGTTAATGTTTCTTAATTTGCATTGTCAGTTTTCTCATCAGCTAGCAATATTAAGAAAAATGCTTATGATTTTATACCCAGAATCTAAATTTTTAAAAGACTTTTTGGATGTGGATCATTTTTAAAATCTCTATTGAACTTGTTAAAATATTGCTTCTGTTTTATGTTTTGGTTTTTTGGACACAAGGCATGTGAGAGGGCTTCCCAGGTGATGCTATTGCACCATCTGCCAATTTGGGAGTCACAGGAGACACAGGTTCAATCCCTGGGTCAGGAAGATCCCCTGCAGTAGGAAATGGCAACCCACTCTAGTATTCTTGCCTGGAAAACTCCACGGACAGAGGAGACTGGTGGGCTATAGTCCATGGAGTCACAGAGAGTCAGACACGAGCGCGCACACACAGGCATATGGATCTTAGCTCCCTGACTAGAGATCAAACCCATACCCCCTGCATTGGAAAGTGAAGCTCCAACCACCAGACCACCAGGGAAGTCCCTGGAGAAAAGAATAGGTATCTTGATTTTACAGTCTGAACTTTGGTGATAGAGTTCACACTTAACAGCACTGCCCTGCTGGATTCCTCTTTGGAAACCTTTTCTTAAAACACATACCCGGTGTGGCTCTTTGTTTCATCGATCATTCCCCATTAAGTACCATAAGTCTCCTTTTTTCCCCTCTTTTGCAAATCCTTTACAGTGGATTCAAGGGAATACAACTACATTTAAGAACTTAATGTTCTGGCTGAATTTATACAACTTCCAGTGAACAGGAAAATAATCCTGACACCTTGACAAAAGATTCATAAATACAAATCCATTTTGGCATCTGTTTCCTCGATTATAAAATAAAAAGAGGGAAAGGGGAGCACCTTGCAGCTGCTGGTTCAGAGCGGCTCGTTTGGTCCCCGGCTTCCTTGCTGACTGGTGCTAGAGGCCTGGTACTAAGGGCATGTCTGGATTTGATGTCTAACCTTCATGTGCCAGGGCTGCAAGGGGCCTGGGAAGCATGTGGGGGATCCCCTTTGACTTAATCATGGACTAAGATGGACTTTGCAAACTTTTGGCAAGAAAGAGCACACATAAAATTTCTGGAAGAGATGTTTGTGAGGAGGCTGGTCTTCAGATAAAAACAGAAACAGGGCAGAATGCTAACTAATTAACATGCCTAATTGTAGGAATTTCTTCAGACAAATGCTCATGTCAGCTTTTTGCTCGTCATAATGGTCACCGGTGGTTTCCCAGTCAGAAGAAAATAAAAAATCATGCATGGGAAGGCTGTGAATTTTTGGCCAAACAGAAGAGCTGGGGATGTGTCTGGAGATATCTTGTGCTGGGGTAACAGTCCTACGATTTCAGGTTGGGGTTCACCCACTCTGTCCCCTGAGTCTCCTCAAATCTCGAGACAGATTCCCTGGTTCCTCTGGATACCAAATACATTTGGTTTCTAATAGAATCATTGAAGTATGTTCCATTTCGAGCTTCCAGCTGTAGTAAGATATTCCGACTGGTGGAAATCAATCCAATTGAAGTACCCTTGAGCACAAATCACATGAGACGAGACTGTAATTGAGGGAAATTATAGTCATAACTTTGCTTTAGAAGCTAAGTCACTTTCTCTCTGCATGATCTCTGAAATAGTACGGATGCTCTCGGCTCTCAGCACTGACGCAGGTGCCAGAACACATTTTTGCTAAAGAGAGTTATTAAAATGTCTTTATCTGTCTGGGGTGTGTCATCATTATTAAAAACAAAAGCAGAGAGGAAAATAATACAAGTTGAATCGTGTTCAAGGGGTTCCCAGCCCTACATGTGCTGGCAATACGATTAATGACAGCGTTTAGTGGGCTCCTGAAGCATTCTGTCAATCAGCACAAACATGCCACAGTGCAGAATAGCTAAAAAGATGACTTCTCATAAGCAAGCTCTCCAACAGCGTTTCCACCATCAGTTTCTATAGTTTACAGTCCTGTAATTGTGCACTTCACAGAAGGTTTCTGACATGTCCACACTCGCAGGATCACAGAATGTGGTTCAAGAGGGAACCTTGGTCTCCACGTCATAAATATCTATCCACTCACACTGCCCCCCATTCCAACACACTCAGTACTCCATTCCACAGATGAGAAAAACCAAGGCCCATAGAGGTCAAATGAGTTGCCCAAGGTCACACAGCAAGTCAGAGACAACCAGAATTAAAATCCAGGAGCAGAACAGTTTCTTCTCTAGAATTCTGTCTCATCGTTCATCAACAGATTCAAGTTGCTGTTTTTATTTTTCCAGAAGGGATTAGGCTATGAATTATAAATAAATCAATAGTACTACGCACTTAGTCCCCCAAAGGTAACTGGGTATAGGACGCCTCTGCTTTTAAGATGCAATTAAAATGCGGTACATTCCTGGAAACAGATGCTATGGAGCTAACCATCCTCAGGCAGACCCAGGCAATGCTCCACCCACGTGGGTAGAAACCATCACACAGACCAAAGACTGTAGAATAAAGGACCAGGAAGGCGAGATGGAAAGCCTAGGGGTCCATTGCTGCCGCCGCTGCTGCTGCTAAATCACTTCATGCGACCCCATAGACGGCAGCCCACCAGGCTCCCCCGTCCCTGGGATTCTCCAGGCAAGAACACTGGAGTGGGTTGCCATTTCCTTCTCTAATGCATGAGAGTGAAAGTGAAGTCGCTCAGTCGTGTTCAACTCTTAGCGACCTCATGGACTGCAGCCTACCAGGCTCCTCCATCCATGGGATTTCCCAGGCAAGAGTACTGGAGTGGGGTGCCATTGCCTTCTCCAAGGGGTCCCTTAGGAAAGAGCAAATAAAGAAGACAAATGTGGCAGGTTGAGAAGCAGACCCTGCCTGTGCATACAAATGGAGCCCATCGATCTTTGAGGACAGCAGACCCTAAATGGCTGGTGCTCCAAGCTCTGCTTCCTGTTATCTGAATTCAGCTCACCGAACCTTCACTGAAACCCCTGTCATGTGCCAGGCTCGAAGGGAGGCATGGAAATACTTACAGCAGTGGACCAAATAGCCCCTGCCCTCAATGAGCTCACAGTCTTATAGCAAAGAGCAGAAAGAGGGTTTTTCAGTAAAAGTCTTAGGTCTTAATGCACACTGCCTCCGGGAGCACACAGCCCAGTCATTCAGGGGAGGAACAGAGAGACGTAGGGAACCGAAATGTGGACACAATGGGGGAAGGGGAGAGTGGGATGAATCGGAAGATTGGGATTGACATATATGTGCTACCATGTGTGAAAGAGAGAACTAGCGGAAAGCCGCTGTCTAGCACAGGGAGCTAAGCTCAGTGCTCTGTGATGACCTAGAGAGGTGGGATGCGGGCAGGGTGGGAGACTCAAGAGGGAGGGGATATATGTATGCTTACAGCTGATTCATGCTGTTGTAAAGCATGTTGTTACATGCTAACACAGCATTGTAAAGCAATTATACTCCATTTAAGGGCTTCCCTAGAAGCTAAAGGCAAAGGAGAAATGGAAAGATATACCCATCTGAATGCAGAGTTTCAAAGAATAGCAAGGAGAGATAAGAAAGCCTTCCTCAGTGATCAGTGCAAAGAAAGAGAGGAAAACAATAGAATGGGAAAGACTAGAGATCTCTTCAAGAAAATTAGAGATACCAAGGGAAAATTTCATGCAAAGATGGGCTCGGTAAAGGACAGAAATGGCATGGACCAAATAGAAGCAGAAGGTATTAAGATGAAGTGGCAAGAATACACAGAAGAACTATACAAAAAATATCTTCATGACCCAGATAATCATGACGGTGTGAGCACTCTCCTAGAACCAGACATCCTGGAGTCTGAAGTCAGGTGGGCCTTAGGAAGCATCACCATGAACAAAGCTAGTGGAGGTGATGGAATTCCAGCTGAGCTATTTCAAATCCTAAAAGATGATGCTGTGAAAGTGCTGCACCCAATATGCCAGGAAATTTGGAGAACTTGGCAGTGGCCACAGGACTGGAAAAGGTCTGTTTTCATTTCAATCCCAAAGAAAGGAAGTGCCAAAGAATGTTAAAACTTCCACACAATTGCACTCATCTCACATGACAGCAAAGTAATGATCAAAATTCTCCAAGCCAGGCTTCAACAGTACGTGAACTAAGAACTTTGGGATGTTCAAGCTGGATTTAGAAAAGGCAGAGGAGCCAGAGATCAAATTGCCAACATCCACTGGATCATCAAAAAAGCAAGAGAATTCCAGAAAAACATCTACCTCTGCTTTATTTATTATGCCAAAGCGTTTGGCTATGTGGATCACAACAAACTGGAAAATTCTTCAAGAGATGGGAATACCAGACCATCTTACCTGCTTCCTGAGAAATCTGTGTGCAGATCAAGAAGCAACAGTTAGAAATGAACATGAAACAACGGGTTGGTTTCAAATCAGGAGAGGAATACGTCAATATACAAGGCTGTATATTGTCACTCTGCTTATTTAACTTATATGCAGAATACATGATGCAAAATGCCAGGCTGGATGAAGCACAAGCTGGAATCAAGATTGTGGGGAGAAATATCAATAACCTCAGATATGCAGATGACACGACCTTTAAGGCAGAAAGCAAAGAGGAACCATAGAGCTTCTTGATGAAAGTGAAAGAGGAGAATGAAAAAGCTGGTTTAAAACTCAACATTCAAAAAACTAAGATCATGGTATCTGGTCCCATCACTTCATGGCAAATAGATGGGGAAACAGTGGAAATGGTGGCTGACTTTATTTTTCTGGGTTCCAAAATCACTGCAGCAATGAAATTAAAAGACACTTACTCCTTGAAAGGAAAGTTATGACCAACCCAGACAGCATATTAAAAAGCAGAGACATTACTCTGTCAACAAAGGTCCTTCTAGTCAAAGCTATGGTTTTTCCAGCAGTCATGTATGGATGTGAGAGTTGGACTATAAAGAAAGCTGAGCACCGAAAAATTGGTGCTTTTGTGTTTTTTTGTTTGTTTTTTAAGTCTCAATAGATTTTATTTTATTTTTTAATTTAAATTTATTTATTTTAATTGGAGGCTATTTACTTTGCAATATTGTATTGGTTTTGCCATACAAACTGTGGTGTTGGAGAAGACTCTTGAGAGTCCCTTGGACTGCAAGGAGATCAAACGAATCAATCCTAAAGGAAATCAGTCCTGAATAGTCATTGGAAGGACTGATGTTGAAGCTGAAACTCCAATACTTTGGCCACCTGGTGCAAAGAACTGAGTCTCATTGCAAAAGACCCTGATGCTGCGAATGATTGAAGGCAGGAGAAGGAGACGACAGAGGATGAGATGGTTGGATGACATAACCGACCTGATCGACATGAATTTGAGCAAGCTCTGGGAGTTGGTGACGGACAGGGAGGCCTGGCGTGCTGCAGTCCATGGGGTTGCAAAGAGTCAGACAGGACTGAGTGAACTGAACTGAATTGGTAGCTCAGTGGCAAGAAAACCACCTGCCGATGTAGGAGATGCAGGTTTGATTCCTGGTCTGGGAAGATCCTCTGGGGAAGGAAATGGCACCCCACTCCAGTGTTCTTGCTTAGGAAATCCCACGGACAGAGGAGTCTGGTGGACTACAGTCCATGGGGTCGCAAAGAGTCGAACATGACTTAGAAACTAAACAACAATGACAATAAAATGTGCAAAAAAGAAAAATCTCATCTCAGCTCCAGGGTGAGCCCCATAGACTTAAGCTCATCAGCATATGACATTTCTGCAGCCCCATGATTGGCTCCAGGTGGGCGCCTGGCCTGAGTTTGTTCACCTAGAGTGAAGCCGCCTTTCCTCAGTGTTTGGCGCCCTCCTTTGTACAGTGTGGAGGATGGATGAGAGGCCAGCACACCTGTTTTATGGCTGTAGCCAGGTGTTAAGTGGGAAGCTTTTTATGGCCCCAGAGTTGAGATCCAGGATAAAACTGGAAAGAAAGAAAAGTAAGAACTCCGTTCCATGGCAAAATTCTACAAAGAGCAGGAAATTCTGCAAGTTTCGATTAAGAGGCCCTTGAACTGGTTCCCCTGTGCCCCAAGTCACACAAGGACCCTGGAGACCCCCATGGGGTGAAGTGGGGCCTCAGGTGCACACTGCACTTCTTGGCTGGATGCCCACTGGGCTGTAGACACCCACACATCTACCTTGGGTCCCTGCTGCCAAAGCAAAGGGAGGGAAGGAGTTCCCGGGTGATGTTGGCAGGGTCCCCAACAGATGGGCCGACTGACCAGTCTTCTTGCCTGCGGAGTTCTCAGGCTGGGGTGGCCAGTGTGGAGAGTAGGGGCCTGGTGTGGTGTGTCTGGACAAGGTGTGAGCCATGTTCATCCCACCCCCACTGTTCCTCAAGGCCACTGGATGGCGTGGAAGAGGCTGTGGAAGCTCATGACTTCTCATGGACATCACAGAGGTGTGAAAAGGAGACAGAAACCCAGAGGCTGTGTGGGCATTTTCAGTTGCCCAAAGCCACCACCCACCCGGAAAGGATTCAAGTCCAAACTCCTCCTGTAGGTGATGAAAAAAAGATGCAACTGCCCTCTCCAAAGGTTCTTTATCAGGCGGGTGGGATAGAGTGAATGGCAGCCCGAGGAAAGCTGCTCACCGTCAACACAGATCACCTGGAACCAGAGGGAGGCTGGGAGCCACTCCGCACTAGGGGCAGCCAGTAAACGAGACACTGGGCCACCGTCCCAGTCCCTCCTCCCAGTGGAACTCACGGAGACTCTGAAGCTGAAAGGGCGGGGGGAGACTAGACGACAGGCTGGGGCTTGAACCCTTGGCTGCAGTGCTTGCACCTGACAAATGTCTCCTCAAGCAACAAAATACAAAGAAAGTGCATGGGGCTAAAAATAACTGCCTGCATCTGCAGTAGGGGCAAAGTCTGGACAAAAGATACAAAAAGACCAAATTGCTCAACCACCACTTTTGAAGAGCTGGGAGCAAAAGCAGGGTACTGTGTATGCCTCTTGCACTTAACACCAGAGTGGGGCAAACACCTAAGCCACCCTCCAGCCAGACCTCTGGACACACCTCTGCCTTCACCCTGTATAAGAAAGCAGCTCAACTGCCCCGGCTTCCCCACCTTGGGGAGTGAGTGATCAAGGGAAACTGTTGCTTTTCTCGCCTGTCACCCAGCCCTGCTGCAGCAAAGGCCCCAGTAAAGCCTTGCCTGGATTTCTTGCCTGGCCTTCAATCAATTTTTATTGCTAAAGGAGACCAAGAGCCCTTGACGGTATCAGAGAGGGTGCCTGAGAGCCCCATGCTTTCTCTATTGCAGGAGCCTCACACCCCAACTTTAGGTGAGCTAGGGGAAAGGGAGGAGAAGGCAATGGCACCCCACTCCAATACTATTGCCTGGAAAATCACATGGACGGAGGAGCCTGGCAGGCTGCAGTCCATGAGGTTGCTAAGAGTTGGACACAACTGAGCGACTTCACTTTCACTTTTCACTTTCATGCATTGGAGAAGGAAACAGCAACCCACTCCAGTGTTCTTGCCTGGAGAATCCCAGGGACAGGGGAGCCTGGTGGGCTNGACCATAGCGCATGCCTTCAAAAGACATTCAACGGAGTTTAAAGAGCAGTGTGTATGGAGTTTATGGAGCTGGGTGGGAAACTGAAGACGAGTGAGACAGGTCACATTTTCCGGAAGAGACCATAGTCATATTTCAGGCCCCACACGTTCTTCTAGAACCTTGCCACAGACAGGAATCTATTTTATTTTCCTTTTTTTGACCACACTGTGAGGCATATGAGATCTTAGTTCTCTGACCAGGGATCAAACCTTGTCCCCTGTACTGGACGCACAGAGTCTTAACCCTTGGACGGCCAGGGAAGTCCCTGGAACCTGACATTTTAAAAGTATGTTCCTTACATGTTGCAAACCTTCTACACCGTAGTTAAAAGTCAACCGAAGAACAAATAGAACGAATCATGGGAAAGGCCAGGGACGCTACTTTCAGCTTTGGGAAGGTGACACAGTTTTAACTAAATCCACCAGCTTACAAAGACAAAAATTAAGCTATGGAGCAAGGCTCTCTGCATTAATCTCTGGATTATGAGCAAAAAACGATGACTCCTAGGAAACCTAGAAGCCACCCAGGAAGGCTCTCTGAGAATGAACACAAATAATCCAGCCCTCCTGCCTCCTGCCACTGCCTAGAGGGTGGGTTGGGTGAGGTCCTGAGGAAGGCGGGGGCCAGCTGTCCTCGCTGGACCAGGTGGGAGGGGGCTGCCAACCCCGGGGAGCCCCTGGCAGCTGGCGAGGCCGCCCTGGGTGTCGCTCAGGCACGTAAGGATCAGCCGGGGCTGCTGCTGCAGTTCACAGCCAAGGGTGACTTCCTCCCCACACAATGCAGAGAATAAACAATGTGAGTGAGCCTGCTCGGCCTCAGCCAAATTCTTGCCTGCCAACCCTGGAGCCAACCCACTGAGAAGTGTCCCGGCTCTGCTCTCGGCGGAGCTGCTTGAATAATATTCCGCAGGCCTTACTCCAGAGAAGCCCAGCTCATACATATTCTCTCTCTCTTTCTCTGCCCCCGCATCACACCCATCCCTCTCCTGCTTTTGTTCTTTCCTGTCAGTATTAACCCAAATTTCTCTGAAAGAGCAGAAGGTTTTTCTCAGAGATTCTCTCACTGACACTGTGAGCAGTGAGGTCTGAGGCATGCATTAAAGTTCTGTAAAATGCACTGACCACCTAGGACGGTCCAGACCCTGAGTTGGGCCCAAGGGCTACATAGATAGGGACTTGGCAGGTATCCCCATCTAGTGAAGACAAAGATGTGACGACAACCGGTGCTGGCCTTGGGATCTCAGGCGTGCTAGGGTTATCCTGTTTTCTTCTGTAACTCAAGGTCATTCTTCCGGCTCTCATTCTGCCCCAGGGTCAGAAAAAGGATTGACCTGGGTTCGTTCCGCACTGTGCTTCCTAGAGCTGGGTCTCTGCCAGAAGTTAATACAGTCAGAGGGCTTCCCAGGTGGCGCTAGAAATAAAGAAGCTGCCTGCCAATGCAGGAGACACAGGTGATGTGGGTTCAATCCCTAGGTTGGGAAGATTCCCTGGAGGAAGGCATGGCAACCCCCTCCAGTATTCTTGCCGGGAGAATCCCCATGGACAGAGGAGCCTGGCGGGCTACACTTCATAGGGTCACAAAGAATCGGACACGACTGAAGCGACTGAGTATGCACACACAGTCAAAGGGGGAAAACAGGCTTCTGACTCCATCTAATCACCGTGGCTGCACGGCATCCCTCTGCCCGTCTGGGCCTCGGCCTTTAATCTATGGTGGGGCAGGGGAGACAGTGGGGGCAAGAGGCCATTCCTGGAAGATAACCCAACACTGGCTGGAAGACAGAGTAGAGGAGGGGCAGACAAAGACTGCAATAGAAGATGAGCTCACAGGGGTTTTATGAGTCCAGGGAAGCCTGATATGTTTGGTCAGTTGGGGGGTGACTGCAGGAGGAGGGCAATGGAACGGAATGGAGGGGAGTTTGCGGGGGGATTGATGGGGTTTGGGGCTGAAGAGGCATGAGGCCCAGGAGAGGGTGGCGTTGAGGACAGCCCTAGGCTTGGGTCATCTTGTGGCCGCACGTGGAGCTGATGGGGGTGGCAAATGTGTTCTGCTCTCAGCCTGTTGACTGGGAACTGCTGGGGGGTGGGGGGTGACTGGGCGGCTGTCCAACAAAGGGCTGAGGGCGCAGAACAGACACAGACATCCTCAGAACCCGGGGGTGTCCTGCCATGGACAAGGACAGGCCACCCAGGCAGAATGTGGAGCCCGAGAAGCAAAGAGAGCAGCGGACAGAAGCCCGCCAAGGAGAAACGCGCGCGAGGCGGCCAGAGAAACGCGTGCGAGGCCGACAGAGAATGGGACATTGATGAGAGGATAGGAGTCGGCCGAGTGCAGCGGCTGGTGGAGGCATCAAAGGGATAGAGTCGTCAGAGGATGCGCCCCATGGGACCAGCTGCTGCTGTGGGGTCTGTGGGGAGCAAACAGGGAAAGAGAAGCCCTTAGACTAGAGGCTAACCCCTGGCATGCTGGGGTAGGCCACCATCACCTTGTAGGGAACTGGCAACAAGCAGCTAATACGTATTTCTATGTCCATGACCTTTACTGATTGAAAGGTGTTAATAAGCAGAAGGGGAAAGGAGAAGCCAACGTGGGCACGTAACCCTCAGAAGCTAGTTGCCCCTACACGGGGTGTGTAATCTGAATATGACAGTCATTGCCATGCCTGCTGGGCACCAGGAATGGCAGGAGAAGGCTCCCTGACAGCACATGGGTCCCCGATAGCCCATATGACTGAACACCAGACTTGCTTAAGAAGAGTGCACATCCCTTGGTCTGTGGGCAAAGAGGGGTATCCCCAGGCAGGACCACCCTTTGGAATAATATCCACTTCTTGTGATCTCAAGAGGCGCTCTCTTCCCCAACCCTAAAACATTCTCTGCTATGGGATTTTAAATTCCCTTGATGAGCCAGTTCTTTATAAAGTTACTGAAGACCCTGGTGTATAGCAGGTACAGATAATCAGGATGAATAACTTAAAATAATAAAATAAATAATAACGGAGCATAAGCTCTAAAAACGGTGAATCACTATATTGTACACCTATAACTTATCACCTATCAGTTCAGTTCAGTTCAGTTGCTCAGTCATGAGCGACTCTTTGCAACCCCATGAATCACAGCACACTAGGCCTCCCTGTCCATCACCAACTCCTGGAGTTTACTTAAACTCATGTCCATCGAGTTGGTGATGCCATCTAGCCATCTCATCCTCTGTCGTCCCCTTCTCCTCCTGCTCCCAATCCCTCCCAGCATCAGGGTGTTTTCCAATGAGTAACTCTTCGCATGAGGTGGCCAAAGTACTGGAGTTTCAGCCTCAGCATCAGTCCTTCCAATGAACACCCAGGACTGGTCTCCCTTAGGATGGACTGGTTGGATCTCCTTGCCATCCAAGGGACTCTCAAGAGTCTTCTCTAGCACCACAGTTCAAAAGCATCAATTCTTCGGTGCTCAGCTTTACTTCAACTTAAAATAAAAGAATAAAATCCTGACTTCCTGAAGACAGTGTGGAGAAAAGTGAATCCTCCTACACTGTGGGTGGGAATGTACATTGATTAAGTCACTATAGAGAACAGTATGGAAGTTCCTTTAAAAGATAAAAGTAAAACTAAATTATGATCCAGCAATCCTACTCCTGGGCATATATCCCGAGAAAATCATAATTCAAAAAAGACACATGTACCCCAGTGTTCTTTGCAACATTATTTACAATAGCTAGAACATGGAAGCAACCTAAATGTCCATCAGCATATGCATGGATAAAGAAGGTGTGGTACACACATATAATGGAATATTACTCAGCCATGAAAAGGAAAGTAACTGGGTCATTTGCAGATATGTGGTTACACCTAGAGGCTTTCATACAGAGTGAAGTAAGTCAGAAAGAGAAAAACAAATATCATATATTAACACAGGTAGGTGGAATCTAGAAAAATTTCACAGATGCTCTTATTTGCAAAGTAGAAATAGAGATACAGACATAGAGAACAAAGGCATGGACACTAAGGGGGAAAGCAAGAAGGGGATGAACTGGGAGACTGATATTAACATATACGCTCTACCATGTATAAAAGTTCCCTGGTGGCTCAGACGGTAAAGCGTCTGTCTACAATGTGGGAGACCTGGGTTCAAGCCCTGGGTTGGGAAGATCCCCTGGAGAAGGAAATGGCAATCCACTCCAGTACTGTTGCCTGGAAGATCCCATGGACAGAGGAGCTTGGTACGCTACAGTCTATAGGGTCGCAAAGAGTTGGACACGACTGAGCGACTTCACTTCACTTCATGTATAAAACAGATAACTAATGAGAACCTATTATATATAGCTCAGGGAGCTTTACTCAATGCTCTGTGGTGACCTAAATGGGAAGGAAATCCAAAAAAGAGGGGATATAGTTATACATATAGCTGATTCACTTTGCTGTACGGCAGAAACTAACATAACATTGTAAAGCAACTATACTCCAATAAAAACTAATTTTAAAAAATCCCATCTTCCTACCATGGCTTATAAGCCCCTGCATTTCTAGCCACCCTTCCCTCTTAGGCTCCTCACCCTCTATGAGCTGGTCACTCTAGGCATCTTCAGTTCCCCAAACACCCCAGCTCTCTCTCATCTCCAGCCCTTTGCACGTTTTCCTCCTTTTCTAGAATGTTCTCACAGGATTCAGCTCAATTACTCCCTCCCCAGAAGCTGAGGAGTGAGAAGAAATGTCAGGAAAGGAATAGAAAGCAGCTAGTTTGGAGAAATGACTGGGACAGTAGAGTCTGGTTTCTCTGAGCTCAGAGTGAACACTCATTGAAAGAGTCTGTCTACCAAGCTTGGCAGAGACCTCAGAGTCTAGCTGATGGGATGCTGGAGGGCACACATGCGACTTCCCCAGATGACTTAGTCCTCTGATGAACATCTAGAACAACGTGCCATTTGTAAGATGGCAGAATAAAGAAGTTTCTCACCCCTTTGACCTTGGAAATTGCCCAAAACAACAAGGATAATGAAAGACCCAGTGCAAACTCCGCTTCTGACAGAATCACTCTGAATCACTCTATATGAGGAAGAGTTACTAAATGCAGAGAAAATTTGACAGAGTTCTGGGAGATGCTGAAAGCACAGAGTGGTGAAGCCTGAGGGACAAAATGAGCAGTCATTTCTTTGGATCAGGGATTGGGTATGTGAGCTGCCTGGGAAGCTGCCTGGATTCTGCATGGGAATGCAAGTAATAGTGCCAAGACCCTAAAGTGGAAATTATATGGATAACATTCTTTGATTACGATGAAATTACACTAGAGATGAGCGACTTTCAAAAAGCTTTGAAAATACTATATGACAGAAGCTATGGGCAACAGCTAAAGAATTCTCAAATAAATTTCATAATCTTTTTCAAAGATTTTTTTGATGCAGACTATTTTTTAAGTCTTTATTGATTATGCTACAATATTGTTTCTGTTTTATGTTTTGGTATTTTGGCCACAAGGCATGTAGGAAGTTAGCTCCCTGACCAGGGATCAAACCCATACTCCTTGCCTTGGCAGGTGAAGTCTTAACCATTGGACTGCCAAGGAAGTCCCTAAAATTCATAATCTTAAGCACTTATGTTATAAGTAAGAATGGATGAGAAAAATAAATTACACACGTATTCTCAAGGAGTTAAAAAATAGCAAAAACTAAAACTAAATAAAGCAGAAGGAAATCATTAATAAATAAAAACAGAAATCAACTAATTATATAATAGAAAAATATAAAAAGTACATAGAGAGACATATAAATAAGGGAAAGAGACAGACAGACATTTGTTGCAGGGGGGAGGAAAAAACCTCCAAATTGAAAACCACATGCTAAGTTAAGAGATAAGGGTATGAAGCATAAAAAAAGAAAATGGAAAAATATGCAGATATATAGTATAAACTAAAAAAATCATAAGAAACTATTTTTATCGATTCTATTCAGATATTTTTAAAACCTGACTATGAAATAATTTGAAAACCTCAATGGAGGACTGTCCAATGAAACATGTTACTAAATTGAACCCCAAAGCAATAGATAGTTTAAACAGACCAATTACTGTTGGTTGGGGAGGAACTAGAAAAAATAGCTACCCATCACAAAAATACCAAGTCCAGATGGTTTCACAAGGAAAACCTACCAAAACTTTAAGGGACAGAAAAGCCAATGCTATTTAAATTGTTGCAGAATCTAGAAAAGGAAATGAAGATTCTAAATTCTTTTTATGAAATCACCACAACATCGGTACCTAAATCCAACAAAGATAAAACATACAATCACAGCCTGACTGATCTCACTTATGACTATTGACAAAAATAGCTAACATAAACTTTTACCAAAGAGAATCCAGCAATCAGCTAAAGAATGAGCATAAGATTAGTTGTTGGAGTTCACACCAAGAGGAAAAAGTCAGCTCTATGCTGTAAAAACATATAAATACAATCAATCAATTACATTAATCAGTCCACTTGAAAAATTATAAGGTATCCACATAGATGCTGAAAATGATCAGATAAGATTCACATTCATTCTTGATTTTAGTTCTAGTGCCCAATCATGATTTGTCTATAAACAGTTTCCCAAAACATTGTACTCTCAATGCTAAAACCAGGAAAGACCCAGACAAGAAGGACAAGTTAGTTATGCTAATTTCCATAGAAACAGACAGATGAATACTTAACAATAGAGATAAACATGGCTACTGATAAGTACATCTCAATCCAAGATGCAGCTTTAGAGAAACACTACAAAGTACTTTCAATAAAGTAGGGAACAGGTCCATGACCTACACTAATTCCACATTATTTAACATTGTTACAGAGGTACTAACCAAAGCAGTTGTCTAAGAGAACAAAATTAAATGTATTAAAAAAAATTAGGAGGCAATAAAATTACCATTATTTGCAGATAATATGATTATATATCTAAAAAGTCTAAAAGAACCAACCAAATAATGATTTCAATAATAGTGGTTGAGTGTATAATAATAACTCAAAAAATAGACCAATAGAAAAACAGCAAGCCATTAGAAAATATTATAGAATAAAAGATACCCTTTGCAAAAGCAACAACAATATAAAATAAATAGAAATAAGTTTTAACAGAATTGATACAAATTAACAAGAAAGAGGCGAACTGTGTTGAAGGACACTTAAACTGAGCTAAGTATGAACAGAAAGTTGAAGACATGAATATGCATGCGCTGTTTCTGTATGGAAGGTCTGTCGGTTCTCCCCAAGCTAATCTCTGTATGTAATGTAATGGAACGCGATGAGAACAAAAATACCAACAGCACATTTTCTTAGAACCAGACAAACTGTTGAAATGTGTCTTGAGAAGCCAGAGACAAGGGATTTACACAGCACAGCACAGTAGAACTTCTGGAAAATAACTGTTTTTCATCTCTCTCCAAAGCTCCCCATCATGGCACCGATTTCTCCTCCCTCTTCCTCCTCTCTTTCTCAAGCTTCCCCTCTCGACTCTCCCTACTCCTGCTGGGTTCCTCATCTTCTCAGGCTACCCCTCCCAATCTCATCCTTTTCCACTTAAAGGAATTTGATCTGCTTTCAAATTCCATTGCTCCTGATCACGAGAGAAGCACAGATCTCCTTATAAGAGAGGAGAGGGAAGAGGAAGAGAGAAAAGCAGAGGAGAGTTGCAATTATTCTCCCCACAACTCTATCCTTAACTATAGGAATTGCATTTTGCTGAGAAAATTTAATAAATAACATGGATTAATTAGCTTTGAAAATAGCAGGCATTATACAGGTGGTAACAGTAGCAATAACATACAAGGTAGTCAATGGAAAATAATAATCATGCATGTAGAATTTACTGTTTATAAAGCACTATAACAAAACTATAATGCGATGGGACAGTTAATAGGATTCCCATTTTGCCTACAAGGAACTGGAGTGAAATCACTTACTAGGAAATAAATCATAGTCTATAGAAGCCTCTAATCTATAGAAGATGCTCTAAGAATGAGGGTCGGGTTTTTTAAATTATTCACCCCAAATACTGAGGATTGAATCAAACCTTTTATGTAAGAATCAGCGCTGGGACACATGAATCCAATATTTGCATATGTACCGAGTACAAATATTTAGTACAAAAGTTCCCCTACAAGGGGAAACCTGGAGAAGGAAATGGCAACCCACTCCAGTATTCTTGCCTGGAGAATCCCAGGGACAGAAAAGCCTGGTGGGCTACAGTCCATGGGGTCGCAAAGAGTCAGACACGACTTAGGGACCACCACCACACACCACAAGGGGGAAAAGAGGCTAGAAATAAAATAGGAATCTTCTAAGATAAATTAATGAAAATAGATCCCAAGATCTTTTCTTTGCATGTTGGTTTTCTGTGGCCACAGAGAGTTCAGAACCTCTGCCTCATTAGAAACTTTTCACCAATAAATGCTGTAGGTAAAAGGTTTAAAATTCATGAACCAAGATGTACACAAATTATAACTTAATTTTTTCTGTGACTGGACTATGTTCCCATTTTATCAGTCTTTCAGGTCTTTTTCTCAGGGCTAACATCTTTTTCCACATCTTTTGTTTTATCTTGCCTTTCAAAATTGAAAAACAATATCTTAAAAATTGGCCGTATTGGGACTTTCCTGGTGGCCCAGTGGCCAAGACTCTGTGCCCCAATGCAGGGGACCTGGGTTCAATCCTTGGTCAGGGAATTAGACCTCACACAACACAACTGTTCAAATGCCACAGCTAAAAGCTCTTGCCTGCTGCAATTGAAGATCCCGCACGCCACAACAAAGACCTGGCATGGCCAAATAAATCACTATTTATCTTTTTTAAAAAAAAGAATGATGTGTTTTAAAAAATTGGTCATATTCAAGGTAAGAGCCACTTGTAATCATTTCCAGTGAGTGACAACCACCATGCTGCGTAACTACGCACCCTGCCGCCTGTCACCGCATCAGGCAGCATCTGCTAGCTTTGCTGTAGGAACAGATAAGGTCAAAAACTTCTGTGGCTTAAAACAACAAAGTTCCTTTCCCACTCACCCAGCCTGTTAAAAGTGGGCTGGCTACAGTTTTGTTCATCATAATTGCTCAAGAACCCAGGCTGATGCGGCCCCATCGAAATTTCCATAATCTTGGAGGCAAGGGAACGTAGACATGGCAACTGACACAATGGCCCTTAAAGCCTCTGCTCAGAAGTGACACGTGTCGCTTCTACTCATATTCTACTGACCAGAGCAAATCATGCAGGTGTGCTGGAGTCCAGCAGACTAGGAAGTTTGCTCCTCCTGAAAAAAGGAAAATCCCTACAGATGGTGACTGCAGCCATGAAGTTAAAAGACGGTTA
>SJYQ01006176.1:128933-212867 GCA_006410935.1 Redunca redunca | reverse complement strand
AGAAGGCTGAGCGCCGAAGAATTGATGCTTTTGAACTGTGGTGTTGGAGAAGACTCTTGAGAGTCCCTTGGACTGCAAGGAGATCCAACCAGTCCATTCTGAAGGAGATCAGCCCTGGGATTTCTTTGGAAGGACTGATGCTAAAGCTGAAACTCCAGTACTTTGGCCACTTCATGCAAAGAGTTGACTCATTGGAAAAGACTCTGATGCTGGGAGGGATTGGGGGCAGGAGGAGAAGGGGACGACAGAGGATGAGAAGGCTGGATGGCATCACTGACTCGATGGACATGAGTCTGAGTGAACTCCGGGAGATGGTGATGGACAGGGAGGCCCGGCATGCTGCGATTCATGGGGTCGCAAAGAGTCGGACATGACTGAGCGACTGAACTGAACTGAACTGATGTGTTTGAACTTAAATACAACCTACACAGTCTCTTTGTTCTTGAGCTCATGGTCTCAAGAACATGGAAAGTCAGACACTGGGCAATGCAAGAAAACACTGCAAAGTGGCCCACCAAAGGGTAACCTCAGCCCTAATCTCACTGGCTCCTGGATTTCTAATCAGGTGGAGGTGAGTGGGTGGGTATACTTGTTCTAGCTGGAAACTTCTGACCTCTTGGGAAGCAGGTAAAAGTGAGGCACATATGGCAGAAGAATTCACTATTTCTCAGACAAAACTCAAACACTTTATTTTGGTGTGAAAAGGCCATGTTTGTAGAGACAAAAAGAAGCAAATGAATATTTATGTCTCTACAGGTCTCAAACCTCTAAAATACAAGTGAGTGGGTCAAGCCTAATATTTATTTTTATTTATTAATATTTACCTAGTTAGCTGTGCTGGGTCTCAGTTGAGGCATGCAGGGTCTTTGTTGTGGTGTGAGGGGTCTAGTTCCCTGACTAGGGATTGAACCCAGGGCCCCTGCACTGGGATTCCTAACCACTGGACCACCAGAGAAGTTCCAGGTTAAGTCTAAAGACGTCAATAATATCTTGCCTGCAGATGCACAAATATCCATACCTTTGTTATTCACTTAGTGGAGTCAAAGTACAGAAATGATTATGGCTCTAGAAGCTTAGTTTTCATTTTAAAATTCTAGTGTACTGAATAGAGTAGTACACCAGAACAGCTGTATCTAGTTTATACAGATCAACTCACATGTTCCAGATTCTGTTCAAAATTAGTATTTGAGATGAATGAATGTAAAAGATGTGGTACATATATACAAGGGAATACTACTCAGCCATAAAGAAGAAAGAAATAATGCCATTTGCAGCAACACATATGCAACTACAGGTTATCCTACCAAGTGAAGTAAGTCAGAAAGAGAAAGACGAATACCATATGCCATCACTTACACGTGGAATCTAAAATATGACACAAAGTAACTTACCTGCAAAATAGAAGCAGACTCACAGACATAGAAAACACACTTGTGGCTGCCAAGGTGGGGGGAGGAGTGGGAATTTGGGGTTCATAGATGCAAACCATTGTACATAGGATGGATAAACAAGGCCCGACTGCATAGCACAGGGAACTATATCTAATCTCCTGGGAAAAACCATAATGTAGTCCCTAATGTTGGGAAAGATTGAAGGCAGGAGGAGAAGGGGACGACAGAAGATGAGATGGTTGGATGGCATCACCGACTCAATGGACATGGGTTTGGGTGGACTCCGGCAGTTGGTGATGGACAGGGAGGACTGGCGTGCTGCGTCCATGGGGTCACAAAGAGTCGGACTGAACTGAAGAAGAATATTAAAAAAAGAATGTATATATGTATATAACTCAGTCAATATGCAGTACAGCAGAAATTAACATAACACTGTGGGTCATCTACAGTGTTGATCGCTCAGTCATGTCTGACTTTTTGCACCACCATGGACTGTAGCCCGGCAGGCTCCTCTGTCCACAGGATTCTCCAGGCAAGAATACTGGAGCAGGTTGCCATTCCCTTCTCCAAGGGATCTTCCTGACCCAGGGATCGAACCTCGCTCTCCTGCATCACAGGCAGATTCTTATGGTCTGAGCTACCAAATCACCTATACTTCAATTAAAAAAAAAAAAAGATATCTGATAAACCATCTCCAAGCAATCTTCCAATCTGAAACTTCATCTACTTTACCCATGGCCTCAGGATCAATGTACATCTTATTCTGTATCTCTACTTTGTGCTTCTTCGTTTCCCCAATTCTTTGTTATAACTTACATGTAAAATAATTTGCTTTTCTCCTCATTGAATTCACTGAACTTGGTGTGTGTATAAAACAGAGATTGCAGAGCTAGAGGGGAAGCTGGGTAACTCCAAGTTAAATGTTTATATCCTTTTGGCTGCAAGTAGAAATTCTGACTCAAACTGAATTAAGTAACAAGGGAATTTATTATTACTATATACTGATTATAACTATACAACCATATAGACCTTTATTTGATTGACTGATTGATTGATTTAACTGTGCCACGTCTTAGTTGCAAAATGTGGGATCTAGTTCCCTGACCAGGGATCAAACTTGAGCTCTCTACTTTGAGAATGCAGTGTTAACCGCTGGACCACCAGGGAAGTCCCTAGACCTTTAAAATAACTGTAGAGTCTATAGGTTGGATGAACTTCAAATTTAACTGAATTAGAGGTCCAACAAGGTCATCAGGAATAAAAGGGCCTGCTATTGCTCTGCTCTACCAGCCTGGGGTTGGCATCATTCTTGGGCTAATGAAAAGATGACTACCTTCTCTCCTCAGAGTTCTTAAGGGATTGATGAAATTCTTCCTGAAAGCCCTCCAGCACACTTACCCTCACACTTCACTGGCCATAATCATCCATTCCTGAATCAATAATGGATGAGGGGGGAGGAATTACCAATGTTAAGCTAGAGTGGATGGTGAACATACAATCACAAGGTCCCCCACGATGTACAACCCACAGTAAGATTCTACTTCAGGTCATTTCCCCTCTCTATGCCTTGGTGTCCTTGTATGTAAACCAAGGATGTTTTCTGAGTTGCATCCTGTCGCTAACATTGAGAGACTCATGAGTCTTTGAGGGAGACAATGTGCTGTGAAAATGATACCATCTCTCTAACCTTCAGATTTATCACCTGTAAAATGGGGTAATAATACCTGCCTCATAGAGTTTTTGACATGAAATTAAAGAGTCTTGCTTCATGCCCATCTCATGGTATTCACTCAACAAGTGACATAATGATGATGATGATGATTTCAATTATTATGCAGAGAAAACACTGATATTCCTAAGAAAACTTAAGAACAAATAGGGAAGGGAACAAGATGTGGCTTTTTCAAAAAAAACAATTCTCTCTCAGTTGGCTTTGTTTTGGGTTTGGTTATCCTTTAACTTAATTCTTTTAAGTTATCTTTTGAATTGAAAATAGCTTCATGATTTTCAAGACATATTTCCAGAGGAGAAATTACATTAGGATTGCGATACCCTTGTCACCATTAACTGTTATTTGCATCCAAAGAGGAAAACATATCATTTAAATTCCAGATGCTGACTGCATAATTTATCTTTCTATAGGCTCAGTAATGTTTTCTTATTGTTCCTGCATTTCACAAATCACTAGTGCATAAAATTATTAACATTTAAGCAGATGATTTTCAGCTTCATTTCATGCCGTCTTTGGGCTACAAAGCCACGGCCAATAGGTCAAAAAGCAAAATAATCCACTATCCTCACTGTGTTCTCTAGGAAAGAGGTCCTTATTTCTCTACATGTAGGGAGCAGAAACCGATTTACTCAGGATGAAGGAGCAATTAACTCCTTTGGGACATACCACCGTGTTGGTAAGAACCATTTATACAACCATGCAGGGTCAATCCATTTTTAAAAGGAACTACCACAAATACAAATGTCAACTCATTTCTGATGGACTAGAAACAAAATAGACTACTTTACCCATTGAAAGATACTCCACTCACTGACACTGTGAAAACCTCAGTAATTGTGAAAAGCAGAAAACTAAGTCTTTGCCAGAGAATTCTAGTATCACCTTACCTCAACCCCAGTGGATTTAAATAATTCAGGTCAAACTTTGATGATTGGTACCATGTGAAGGGTGCAAATCCTCACTTGAGAAAGGTTAGAGAAAAGACATCAGCTGTTTGCTAACAGCTGAGTTTTCGAGTCTCCAAAATACCGGCCAGGTTCTTTCGGTTCTACCCCAAGAACCAAAACCACTCAGCTTTCCAGGTTTTGTGCTAAACAGTTCTGGGACTGAGCACTCTTCCTTAACAACTTCACTGTGGAATATTTATGTACAAATATACTTCTTTTTTTTTTCCCTCAGTACTTAATAACACAGGGATCAGGCAGAAAAACATTTGGCTACTTAATCTAAGAAATACTTATAACCAGTCCATTCTGAAGGAGATCAGCCCTGGGATTTCTTTGGAAGGAATGATGCTAAAGCTGAAACTCCAGTACTTTGGCCACCTCATGTGAAGAGTTGACTCATTGGAAAAGACTCTGATGCTGGGAGGGATTGGGGGCAGGAGAAGAAGGGGACGACAGAGGATGAGATGGCTGGATGGCATCACTGACTCGATGGACGTGAGTCTGGGTGAACTCCGGGAGTTGGTGATGGTCAGGGAGGCCTGGCGTGCTGCGATTCATGGGGCCGCAAAGAGTCGGACACGACTGGGCAACTGAACTGAACTGAACACTTCGAAGATGAGTCTCTAAAGCAATGAAACACTTTACTTTTAAAGCTCTTTGCTTAGGGCCTCCCTGGTGGCTCAGTGGTAAAGAACCCATCTGCTGCTGCAGGAGACATGGGTTCGATCCCTGATCCGAGAAGACCCCACATGCTGTGGAACAGCTATGCCCACGTGCCACAGCTACTGAAGCCCATGCCTCCAGAGCCTGCGCTCCACAACAAGAGAAGCCGCTGCAGGGGGACGCCCTCCGCTGCAACTAGAAAAAGCCCGTGCAGCAACGAAGATGCAGCACAGCCAAAAACAAACAAATAAGTAAATAATTTTAAAACCAAATAGAACAAAACCTACCAGCTTATGCACCAATACATGTACCTCAAAACCTTCACCTCTATATTCCATTAAGTACTATGTCATAGTTCAGTTCAGTTCAGTTCAGTTGCTCAGTCGTGTCCGACTCTTTGCGACCCCATGAATCGCAGCACGCCAGGCCTCCCTGTCCATCACCAACTCCCGGAGTTCACTCAGATTCACATCCATCGAGTCAGTGATGCCATCCAGCCATCTCATCCTCGGTCGTCCCCTTCTCCTCCTGCCCCCAAGCCCTCCCAGCATCCAAGTCTTTTCCAATGAGTCAACTCTTCACATGAGGTGGCCAAAGTACTGGAGTTTCAGCTTTAGCATCATTCCTTCCAAAGAAATCCCAGGGCTGATCTCCTTCAGAATGGACTGGTTGGATCTCCTTGCAGTCCAAGGGACCCTCAAAAGAGTCTTCTCCAACACCACAGTTCAAAAGCATCATAAGTTCTGTCTAATACCAGTTAGTTCTCTGCCTTGTAAGACTCTCCTTAAAATCATTGAACCCAGATCCAAAGTGCAATAAATATCCTCCCTGAGGTCCCCTCTGAGGTACTACTAAGATGCTATCAAGGCTAGAGTATGCCTAACACACAGCTTTCTTTGACCAGCAGGCTTTTCTAGGGCTTTCTTTGGGGTGGTGATAGCTGGCAAGTTTTTCTTCCAGAAAGAGATGGATAAAGCATTTCCTACCCTCCTTCTCAACAAATCCCCATTTCCTGGTTAACCATAATTAATAAACAGTCATTGTTTTCCAAATATTGGGTTCTACCTTAGGAAATGTATCAAAGATACACGTAGAACATGTCCATACGGGGCTGTGGGTTAACTTAGAGACAGAGAAAGGACTGAGAGACTAGCGGACGTGAGCAGTTAGTGCGGCTTTGATACAGGATGACTGGCACAGACCTGGGTGCCAGCAGGGCTCAGAGGAGGGGCATCCCTGAGGCCAGTGACACCGATGGCTTCCACTTCCTTCCCCCTCTGCTCCCGGGGCTTCCCTGGGTCCTTCTCCTCAGCCTCCTCCATGCCCTCTACTGACATCATGATTCATGAACAGACTTGATGAGCTTGCTCCATTCAAACTACTGGAGATAGTGAAAGACATCTGACAGATACACACTACTTTATATAAAAGAGATAAACAACAAGGACCTACTGTATAGCACAGAGAACTATATTCAGTACCCTGTGATAAACCACAGTGGCAAAGAATCTGAAAACATATATGTATATACATATAGAGAGAGAGAGAGAGAAAGAGAGCTTCCCTGGTGGCTCAGAGGGTAAAGCGACTGCCTGCAGTGCAGGAGACCTGGGTTCTATCCCTGGGTCAGGAAGATCCCCTGGAGAAGGAAATGGCAACCCACTCCAGTATTCTTGCCTGGAGAATCCCACGGACAGAGGAGCCTGGTAGGCTATCGTCCATGGGGTTGCAGAGAGTTGGACACAGCTGAGTGACTTCACTTTACAAAGAGAAAGAGAGAGAGAGAGATGTATAATGGAATCACTTTGCTGTACACCAGAAATGAACACAACATTGTAAATCAACTATACTCCAATAAAGAAAAAAAGAAGAAAAAAAAAGAGGCGGAGGGAATAGGCACTTGAAGGAAAATCCAATTAAGTATTCAAAGGATTACAAGAGAGCCAGGAGAGACCTGAATAGCTATTCTTGGTCCTTCCTTGATGCCATTTAAATTCTGTCCAATCACATACAATAGCTATTTATTCATTTAGAAGCTCATTTCCTCAAATGCCAAGACATCATCAAAGGCTTTCCATGTGGCATGCAGGAATCCCTTTGAATATAATTTCTTCATTTATTCTGAAAAAGCAACCAACAATTAAAAATCCCCACAACTTCACGGGCATGAAATACAAAATGTCAAAAGCAGATTCAGGGATACGTCCAGATTCTCTCTAAGCTTGTAAGTGAAAGGATAAAGCAATTAGATGAAACCAAACACAGCAACAGACTGTAAAACACCACCCCACACGGCGCTGCTCCTCAGGCCCCCCACCACCATCACCAGGTCCTAGGTACCTTTCTCCTTCTGCTTCACCCTCGTTGACTGTGCTGTTGAGCAGTGAGTGTTGGAGACCACTCCCTGGAGTTGAATTCTTGACTCATCTCCTCCACTTACCAACGCTGTGAATTGAGAAAAGTTACATAACCCCATGTGCCTTGGTCTCCTTATCCACAATAATGATTACGACTCGGAGATTGTAGGAAGTATTAAATTGTAATCATAATTAAATAATGCATGGACAGTGTTTACGTGAGTCCAGATGTGACTGGCTATGCTTGGCTGATAAACAATTCCCAGATTTCAACCCAGCAGAAAAGTCATTTCTTATTCATGCTACATGTCCAACTTGGGTCACTAGATTCTAGATACATGATTATATAGTAAAAAGAAGAATGTGACAAATGTCACATGGCCTTTAAAGATGCCACCTGGAAGTGACTCATGGGTTTCACTTAACATTTCATTGGTTAAAGCAGATCACATAGCTCCATGTGCCATTCAAAGTGCTAGCTGGTAGGAAAGCTAAGAGTAGAATGCAGGTCCCTCGGGGCCCAGTTCAGAAACATTTTCTGCAACACAAAACCACAGTCAAGACCATGTTAGGTTGGGACTTCCCTGGTGGTCCAGTCCTGCACTCCCAATGCAGAAGGCCCACGTTCAATCCTTGGTCAGGGAACTAGAGCCCATTTGGTTCAACTAAGTCCTGGCACAGCCAAATAAATAAATAAAGGAAATATTTTTAAGAAAGACTATGTTGGGCCACCTCTCTTTCCTGGAGGAGCAGATGCCTTTCTTTAAGCCATCTCACAATTCAGCTCCTGCCCAAGATTCCGAGTCTGCTGGCCTTAGTCACACCCCAAGGTGCAGATCTTTTGATACTGCTCAGGAGCCACAGTCCACTTCTCTGTATGCTATTCATTCATTTGGGCAGGCAGGTATTCAAAATTTGTGTGTGCCAGTCAGGGTAAGGGAGTGACAAAGTCCAGAATGACCCTCCTGTAATAAGCAACTAGAAACCTTGGGAGGAGAAGGGGACAGAGGACACACGTATCTTCAGATGTCGGACAACAGGCAGTTCAGGGCCGTGATCTCTAGAAGAAACAAAGGAGGCGTAACCTAGGATTTCCCCATCTTTCTGTCCTGAGGCAATTTCCAAACCACAGTGTAGGGATGGAGAGCTGAAATGGAACCGGGCAAGCTCTCTGAGTTGAGGAGATAAATGTCAGAGTTAAGGGAGGTGGAGAAGAGGAAGCTACACAGAGAAAGGACCCTGCAAATAGAGTATTATCATGCTTCTTTGGCTTAACACGAATCCAGCACCATCAGCTGCAGGCATGGCAGACACTAGTCACATGGGACAGGACACGTGGCAGCCCCTGAAGTGAAGGTACACTGGGCCGACGCAACTGTCCTTTGTGTGTGAAACTGATGGGTGTGAGTGTGGGGTGTGTGTACAAGGTGTGTGTGTTTGTGAGGTGTTTGTATGTGGAGTGTGTGTGCTGGTGGTGTGTATGTGGTGTGTGTGGGAGGGGTGTATCTTTAAGTGTGTGTGTGTGTATGTATATCTAGTAGGTATGTGGGGTGTGTGTGTGCATATAGTGTTTGTGCTGTGGTATATATGTGGTGTGTAGGTGTGTGCATGTATAGTATTGTGTGTCTGTGTATGTGATATGTATGCATATACAGTGTGTGGGGTGTATATGTATATAGTGTGGTGATGTATGTGGGGGTGTGCACGCACGTGGTGTATGTGTGTGTATGCGCCATGCACACCCACGGGAGTTAGAGAAGGCGAGATTCAAGAAAAAAAAATGAGACCAGCATTTTACAGGAACAGATCGCTTTTAATGGGGCGAGAAGGGGCAGCAGTCCAATGAGTGGGCTGCTGCAATAAGTCAAGAAGAGAGTAGGTATATATAGAAAACATATATATGCGGAGATGTATCATTTTGAGGGGGTCTCTTTTTCCTCATGATTATTTTTGATTAGTTAGCTTTCAACAGCTAGGGTAAGGAATTCCTGATACCAGCCGGAGACGGGGATCGGCTGGGAGTTGAACGTAATCAGTCTTCGTGTCCCTTCGTTTCTTCAGGGGAGAAAGCTCTTCATTCTGCATAGAATGGTGGGGAGGACCTGGAGGGGAGTTTTAGCTCCAGGCTGCTTTGCGCCTCGCAGCTCTCCTTCACACAGGACTGTATCCGTGTGTGTCCCCCTCCGTCTCTGTGACTGCAGGCTGAGCGCAGGGTGAGCTGCAGATTCTAAAGGCGGCGGCCACTCCATCCTCTACACGACCTCCCGGAAAAGACATCACAGATCACTGAGCTTTAGGACACAGTGGGGTTTGGTCCAAGCCGAAGAGCTTAGGGTTTTTTTTTTTCTTGATTATATTTTTTAACATTTTCCTTAGCACAAAAGTAATCTATCGTCACCATATAAAGTCAAGGAAAAGCAAAAAGAATATAATAAAAATCTTTGATAATTTCACAAAGCACAGATACCTACTGGTACCATCTTTGTAAAATTATTTTCAGTATCTTCTTTCTTCTATAAAATTAGGATGGCAGAGTTACATATTTGTCTATAAAGGGAGTACTGTAAATCTGCTGTGTCAGTCAGAGTTCCAGGAGCAGAAGGTATCCTTAAATTAAGGACAGCTTAACAAAGGGCCATTGCATAAGGACAGGCAAAGGTTCAGAAACCATGAGGGACAGCACAGGGCCCCAGGGATATGACAGCAGGGAGAAGGTGTCACCCTTGGACCAGAAGGGGCAGGATGGGCTGACATTCCCAGAACCCAGAGGCAGAAATGGCTGATTGGAGGGGGGCCCCAAGACGACCTGAGATTTTAGTCCTGAACTTGAGGCAGCAAAGAGAGGAAACTAAAGGAATGAAACCCCCAGCTCCCCTCCTCCTTCCCTTCAGCCTCTGCCATGCTCCCAGGACTGAACCTACATGGAATTCAGAGGGCAAAGGAGCCAGTAGTAGAGGCTAGGGGCCACAAACAAGGCCTGTAAAGAGTCAGGTAATAGTTTAGGCTTTGTGGGCCATCTGGTCTTTGTCACAAACACTCAAACCTCCAGGTGTGTAGCATAAAAATAGTCATAGATGATATTTAAACAAATGGATGTGACCAGATTGGGCTTGTAGGCCACAGTTTGCCAACCCAAGGTGTTGATTACGTGGGTTGGTCTCTACAAGGGTTAATGAAACGCATCTAGCTACTTGCTTTATCTTTTTAAAGTTTAATGTGGACCATTCTTTACTGAATTTCTTACAATATTGCTTCTGCTTTATGCTTGGTTTTTTGGCCCTGAGATGTATGGGATCTTAGCTCTCTGACCAGGGATCAAACCTGCAGGCCTTGCACTGGAAAGTGAAGTCTTAACCACTGGACCACCACTTGCTACTTGCTTTAAGGGTCCAACATTCTGCAAACATTTCACCAGGCACCTGAGATGCAGTGGCAAATAGGGATGCTTAATGGGACATCTAGCCTTCCCAGGTGGCTCAGTGGTAAACAATCCACCTGTCAATGTAGGAGACATGGGTTTGATCCCTGGGTCAGGAAGATCCCCTGGAGAAGGAAATGGCAACCCACTCTAGTATTCTTGCCTGGGAAATCTCATGGACAGAGGAACCTGGCAGGCTATAGTCCATAGGGTCACAAAAGACTCAGACATGATTTTGCAACTAAACAACAACAACAATGGGACATCTGGTAAACCCTAGTTGGAAAGTTCAAGGGCAGATACGTACAGAATTCAGAGTAATGCCATGTCTTCTTCTGCCTATAATTATCCTAATTTTGAGAAATAGTTGTTGGCTTACTACTATGCCCAAGTACAGGCTGAACACCTAACCGGGGGTATCAAGTGACCATGTTGTCTGAGCTTCCCATCACTAAATTTCCATCATTATCTGACCTACCAACCATAAAGGTGGGCATGCATAACATTAATCCATCATCAAATGAAAATGGCTTATCCAGGACTGAGCTTAATCAGGCCCTGAAAGTACTAGTACATTGGACTGGCTTAGACTCCCATAGCAATCCCTCTTGTTGCAATGCTCTTTCCCTCTTAATCTATACCTACAGCCTCGTGGAACTTTCCTGTGACCATTTGAGGAAGACAATACTCAAGACTGGTTTACAGATGGTCTACAAAATATTGTGGCACAAGTCAAACAGAAATATTACTGATTCACTCTAAAGCATCTGTGAAAAAAAGTGTCGAGGAATCCTTACCTGGGCAAAACTTGAAGTAGTATATCTGATTATCCACTTTGCCTGGACAAAGAGATGGTAAAGGGATGGATCAATTTTGATTCTTGGGCAATGTCTAATGGTTTACCCAGATAGTCTGGAAAGGGGTGGGGGTGGGGAAAGCCTGGAACACAGCTGAATACAGGTTTGAGGAAGGAAGGCAACCATATGCATTTCAGTGGAAGCGGAACCAAAGCTATCACACGTGAGAGTAAGGACCTCTGAAAATCTACTTCTCCAGAAAAGCAATGAATCAGCAAATTGTGCAAGTCAACTTTTCCAAAACTCTGGAAATTAACAAAAGGTTTGCAACAACCCAAGGAAATGAACCACTTCTTGGTAAGAATAGGCAGGACTGTGTCATTTTAATTTGCTCTCTTCTGATCCCTTCCCCTCTCCTGCTTCACAGTAGCCTTGAAAACCACAGTTCCACCATCAAAGTGAAAACTAGCAGCCACTGGGGGAAGCAGACAGGCTTGGACCTCCCCAAATCACCACTCCAGAGACTGCTATTATTTGACCTCTCTTGATGGCACCCCACTCCAGTACTCTTGCCTGGAAAATCCCATGGACAGAGGAGCCTGGTAGGCTGCAGTCCATGAGGTCGCAAACAATTGGACACGACTGAGCGACTTCACTTTGACTTTTTACTTTCATGCATTGGAGAAGGAAATGGCAACCCACTCCAGTATTCTTGCCTGGAGAATCCAAGGGACGGGGGAGCCTGGTGGGCTGCCATCTATGGGGTCACACAGAGTCTGACACAACTGAAGCGACTTAGCAGCAGCAGCAGCAGTTCCCTGGACACTGTCATTAAGCAAATCTTTATGGAACTTGACTCAGAGCTTACTCTGAGTGAGTAGCCTCTTCCTCAGGGGTATTTATCAAAAACAATCAGCAACAATTGTTTAATATTGCACTTGCCTGAGGTGGCAATAACAGTTGAGACAGACAACAAGCTGAAAAGAAACTTAAAAGGGAAAGCAAAGTCTGTAAAGATCTCTGAAAAAAACATCTCTGTAAGTCCAGATGATCACACACATGTAAAGTTTTCTGTACATGCCCAGGGCCATGTACAAGGCCAGAAAAATGCTGAAAACCAGGAAATCACCTCTACATTTTTTGTGGTCAGCCATTTACTATCCAAGTCATGGGGTTCCTACTATGGAAATGTGCAGGTCCATACAATCTGCTCTCTAGAACAGTTTTACTCTTAAGAGACCAAACAGGCAAATGGCCAGACAATAGATGAAAATAGAACTCTGACCCATAACTTCTGCAGCAATTAGTCTAGGAAGACAAATCACAAACCTCTGCAGCAATCATCCCAGACAACCAAGACTTGGCCAACGACCACCAGCTTCCCAAATGTTTGCTCCCAGTTCCAACTCATGACCGACCAGAGAAAGCCCACTCTGTTCCCCAGATTAGAAACATGAAATGCTTCACTTCTGGTTAGCCCGCTTCCAGAGTCCCTGTGCCTGCAACCTCCAGTCAGAGCACTCTTCAGTTCAGTCACTCAGTCATATCCAACTCTTTGCGACCCCATGGACTGCAGCACGCCAGGCTTCCCTGTGCATCACCAACTCATGTCCATTGAGTCGGTGATGCCATCCAACCATCTCATCCTCTGTCATCCCCTTCTCCTCCTGCCTTCTTGACATCTTCCCTATTTTTCACTGTAAAGTTCCCCCATTCCCTGCCTCCTTGAGTTTCTGGCAAACACAAGTGATGATGGGCAATCCCCTTGCTATAGCAGACTCTGGAAACAGCCTCTGTTTGTTCTCGTTTGGGTGGTCTCTTGTTTATTTTCACAGCCTCAGTGAGTCTGGCCACTTTCACTCTGAGCATCCCCAGGATGCTGCTCGGGGGTGGCCTGTCCAAGGGTCGGTAAGAGCATCTTCTATGGTATGCTCCTCAAGACCCTGTCTTTTTTCTGCTTTTGAAATTTCTAGGCCTGTAACATTTCCTTCTCTTCCATCTGTTTTCTGCTTGAGTGTGACAGGCCTCTGGTGTCTGCACCCCGCTGTTCCCCTCAGAAGCTACAGCTGAGATGATAGCAGCTTAACCTGCTTCTTAAAGGGTCCCTCACCTCCCCTAAGGGGAGTAGGCCCATACCTTTCTGCTGGCCTGGCACTTTCTTTCTGCTTGCTTTCATACTGTTTTTCTCACCCAGACACTTGTCTTTCTAACTTCCTCCTCTTGGGTTGGTCTCTCTGGGTCCCTCAGAGTATCTGATACCAAGTTAGGGAGTCAATCATTTTCCAAGCATACAATTTTCAAACAAATCTTATCTAGCTTCACTTTCCTGAGTTATTCAAACCCACTCAGGAGGGATGCCCTCCTCAGATCAATAACAGACTCAGGACTGACCTGGTTTATTCTTATCTTGTCTGGCTCCTCTGGAGGATGTCTTATATGCCCTGTGCTCTCCCTGTAGGGAAACCCCAATTCCATAAATTTCCCTAGGAAGTTCCCACCTGGCACAGGCAATTCCTGCTTTCCTACCTGTGAGAACTGATAACAGAACCCGTTTCCAAGTCATGACTCAACGCCTTGAGAATTTTATCTTCTCAGGCCTTGTCATTCACATCTATTCAAATATTGTGCAGTTGTCTCAGTCCTCAAGGGAGCTTACACAGTTGCTCTTATTTGGGGAGAACAACCTGCAGTTTTACAGAGACACCCCTCAATTGTTTCCCAAAGTCAAGGACTCCTGGGGAACTATTAGTCCCATCTCCTCCCGGAGATAAGTGACCTTCTCTGATCTTAGAGCAGACACACAGCAACCTCTTCATTAGGAAGGGGGCTGGATGAATGTGCTTCTCCTGTCCATTCTTAGATATGTCTCATCCAGCCTCTAAGATCTCATTTTCTTTTTAAAAAAATAGTATTTTATTTTTTTCTAGAAAGAAGGAAGTTTTCTTTAATCTGTAAGAAAATCTTTATTCTTTTGAACACCACAGTGGGGGAAAAAACAATGCAGCCAGGACCAAGTGTTTAAGCAGAGCAGCGGCCCCAAAGCAGCAAAACAGGTGAAACCTCAACACAAAGCCAGTAACAGTTTTCCAGCTTTTGCACAAAGATAAAAAAAGAAGAACAAGATCTCATTTTTCATTTCATATCTGTCCAGGCTACACTCTAAGATCTCAGTCACTCTGCTCAATAAATTTCTCTCCTTTTCACTTTGGTCAGCTGTTTTCCCTTTTTTCCCGCTTTAATTCTTCTACTTGCTCCTATTTGATAGCAAACTCAGTGCATGATTTAAGTAATTCCCTTAATTTCCTGAACAAACCTGAGCCCTACACACCAAGTGGTATGGGCCTAGAGCTTTGTAGCTGTGTTACTTTCCTTGGCTGTACAGTAGTTTACAATTCCTTTTCTTCAGCTAAAAGCTGTAATCCCATCCTTCTGTAATAAGATTTACGGTATGATTCTACACCTTGGCTCTCTAAAGTCTAAAATGAGATCCAATCTCATGGAATTAGCAAAACAGAACTTGCCATATAAAGGCCTATCTCTGATCATGACCCTGAGGTTGGAAAGAAAACAGAAAGAGGCAGATGGTTTCAGACTCAGACCCACGCTGCGTATCTTTAGCTGCATGATAGATTTCTGATAAAACACCTGAGTTTTGTCCCAGAGCTGCCACGGTAATGTCTGACCTTGAGTTCAGTCTTGACCTGTCCTGCTGTACTCCATGGCTTGGTTGTCTTATGTACACTTATCTGATCCTCCCAGGACAAAGCTCTCATCAAAACCAGCACCATTCATGGGGGAAATTCCCTGGTGGTCCAGTGGTTAAGACTGCATTCTCATTGCTGAGGGCCTGGGTTCAACTCCTGGTGGGGAACTAAGATCTCATAAGCTGTGTGATGTGGCTAAAAAAACAGAAAAAAGGAAGCACCAGACAGCCAGGATTTCCCTCCCGGAAACAGGTATCCCAAGTTTTCAGGCTGTAGTACCAGCACAGAGGTGTCAGCTCCATCCCTGTGTTGGCCCCAGGACCCATCCTGTGCTTCCCAAACTCCACACGGGGCCCCAGTTCTGCCAGGAGGCAGGGTACTACAGTGGCAGCAGCATTACCACTAAGGTAAAGCCTTCTTATTACACAGTTACATTGTTACTACATGTGGTTTATAAACTTGTGACTTATTTTAAAATAAATATTTCATTTCATTATGTTATAATAAGATTCATTTATTATACAATATTGTATTTGCTACTTACACTAAAAGAAAAGCTCCACAAGGACCACGATTTTGTCTTACTTATGCACTGTATCCCCTGTACCTAGAACAGCATCTGTCACATCACTGATGCTCAGGAGTTAAGAGCAGACACTGGAATCAGACTGTTTGGGCTCAGATCTGGGTGTCATTGGGCTTCTCGGGTGGTGCTAGTGGTAAAGAACCCACCTGCCACTGCAGGAGACTCCAGAGACATGGGTTGGATCCTGGGTCCGGAAGATCCCCTGGAGGAGGGCATGGCAACCCTCTCCAGTATTCTTGCCTGGAGAATCCCATGGACAGAGGAACCTGCTGGGCTACAATCCATAGGATTGCAGAGTTGGACATGACTGTTAGCACACAGGCTCACACACTGGGTGCCATCACTTAGGGCTGCGTAACCTGAGATGAGTTACTCTTCCTAAGCCTCAGTTTCTTCCTCTGTAAAATGGGGAGGATATACTAGGGACCAGTCGTGCTGTGAGAGTTAGGAGAGCTCGTCAATGTGAAGAGCTTGATTCCCAGAACTTGACCCAGAGTGAGAGCTGAGTTGACCCTAGCCACTGGTTTTCCAGCTGCACGCTGGCCAGCTCCTGTCAACTGTTCTGTAAGAGCACTTGGACTCCACATGCCGCAATAAACTTGATCTAACCACCAACCATTCTCCAAATCTGCAAGGTGACGGATCCCTGCCAATTCCCACATATTCCTCACCCCGGTCACATTAGACACCAAGAATATTGTTCCAACACGTGATGAACCAACTGCCTCTCTCAAGCCAACTGACCGAGTCTATCCTCTGGGCCTCCTGTTCTGTGGGACAATGTGGAGAGCCAGGCCTTTGTCACACAGAATAGAGGTCTTGACCTACTGATCAACCTCCCTCCCTGGACAGCAAGTTCCCCAAAGCTCATTAGCATCTCTTGATCCTTTTTAAGGAAACTAGCAATGGTGCCCACATTCAGTCATCGATAAGCAGCTTCTCAGAAAACAATGTCAACAAGTAAAGGCTCCACAGAGATCCTGCTAGGGATCTGGCCCAGCCTCCAATGTCAGCCTCATGGTCCCCTCCCTACCTCTATTGCTGAGACCAGAAGTGCCAAAATCTCATTTTCTCAGCCACTCTTGTAGCTCAGTGTGGCCACATGACACAGTTATACCTGGTGAGCCAAGAGCAGACATCCACCGGGGCTGGCTCTCTCCATTCTTCCACCTTCCTGCTGTTTTGGACTGAATGTTTGTGTCCCTCACCCAGTTTATACACTGAAGCACTGAACCTTGACGTGACCGTATCAGGGAGTAAGGAGTAATTAGGTTAGACAGGTCACGAGGGCAAGACCTCCCTCTCTCTCCGCCACATGAGGACATGGCTGGAAATCACCATCAACCCAGGAAGTGGGTCCCCACTGGAACCACAACAGCCAACACCCTGACCAGCTGATGTCCAGGCCCAGTGGCTGCAAGTATAGCAGTTAATGGCTCACCTGAGCCACTTTGCCGGGGATTATGTTAATACTTGGCTGAAGATCATCAGGTGGGCAGAGGATGCTTAGAAGTTGATAGACAGAGGAGGGGGGCAGCGGCAGGTAACTGATAAGGAGTTTCCAAAAAAAAGTCCAGAACATCCCTGGTGGTCTAGTGGTTAAGAATCTGCCTGCCAATGCAGGGGACACGGTTTTGATTCCTGGTCCAGGAAGAGCCCGCTTACCAAGGGGCAACCAAACTCTTGTGCCACAACTACCGAGCCTTTGCACTACAGCCCGTGCTCCACAAGAGAAGCTACCACAGTGAGAAGGCCGTGCACCACAGAGAGAGAAAGCCCTCTCGAAGCAACCAAGACCCAGTGCGGCCAAAGATGAATAAAGTAACTAATTTTTAAAAAGCCTAGCCCCTTCCTTCAAGCTGCAGCAGTCCCAGGGCACTGTGTACGCTCCAGAGCACCATGGACCAACGGCAAGTGACACTGTTTCCCCTGAAGTGTTCCATTCATTTCCTTTCCCATCCCCTTCCTCTGCTCCCCAGCAGGTTATTGCTGAAGAGCACTCCCTCATAAGTCAGTCAAATCTCTGTGTCAGGGACCCCAGTCTTAGACAGACACCTACAAATATTGTAAGCGTGTCCTCTCCTAAAACGGGGGACAAGTGTGCCAACACCAACCCCCATATGCCCTCATGCCCCCTGATGGCCCAGAGTCCCACCCGAGATGGCTTTGTCTGGCTGCCCACTCCTGTTGTTTATCAAGTAGAAGCTCTGGCGAGGCTCCTTAATCTGGTAGCACTAACAGAAACCTTCCAGGCAGAAATTGATTAATTTCTCACTCCATCAAAGTTTAAGTCATCAGGGATCTCAGCACTCAGCTAATGGATTTTGAGAATAGTTTCGATTCTGTGAGCAAATGTGGTTGGAAAAATAGTTATTAGCTTAATGTATGAGAAAAGGCATCCCTTTTGGTGCCCAAATTCTGCCTGTGTAGAACTGAACTACCAAAGGATATAGAAAACTCCAGATGGTGCCGGGAAACACAATTTTGGAGAAAATTCAGGCAAGTCTTTCAGATCTCAGTGTTTGAAAAGAAGCCCATAAATGTCCCATCAAGAGAAGGCAGTTGTAGGAAAAACAAAACCTTGGCAAGTGGTATGTTGATAAACAGCCCATTTCTTCAAGTGTAGATGACAAGGGTCATTTCACGTAAATTCAACATAGATGTGGATAGTGTAAATATAAATGTTCAAAATGTCAGAAACTGACCAATAGGAAAAAGGAAAATAGGAAAGTCAGGTCATCGAGGAAAGGATATGAATGAAAGAAACTAAATAAGAGATCCCAAAACAATATCTGTACTTCAGTGAATCAGAATAGGAACTAGAGAAAGCACAGGTGGGAGTTACCACTGCCGGACCACCAGGGGTGGGAGTTACCACTGCCGGACCACCAGGGGTGGGAGTTACCACTGCCGGACCACCAGGGAGGGGGACCAGGGGTGGGAGGCATTCAGAAGCGGGAACCTGGGAAAACAGAGCCCATAGGAGGACCTAGGAGGCTGTCCAGCAAACATACTTTGACCCAAAGATACGCCTGGAAAACAGCCCACCACGTCCTTAATCCTTACATCCTAGAAATCAGAAAAAAAGTGAAAGTCATTCAGTCTAGTCTGACTCTTTGCAACCCCATGGACTATACAGTCCATGGAATTCTCCAGGCCAGAATACTGGAGTGCATAACCATTCCTTTCTCCAGGGGATCTTCCCATCCCAGGGATCGAATCCAGGTCTCCTGCATTGCAGGTGGATTCTTTATTCCCTGAGCTACCAGGGAAGTCCAAGAATACTGGAGTGGGTAGCCTATCCCTTCTCCAGTGCATCTTCCTGACCCAGGAATCAAACCAGGGTCTCCTGCATTACAGGTGGATTATTTACTAACTGAGCTACAGACTCTTTTAAGAGAAACCCGAAAAAAAGTGAAAGTTGCTCAGTCATGTCTTGGTGATCCTAGTCCATGGAATTCGCCATGCAAGAATACTGGAGTGGGTAGCCTTTCCCATATTCAGGGAATCTTTGCAACGCAGGGCCCAGGTCTCCCACACTGTAAGCGGATCCTTTACCAGGTGAGCCACAAGGGAAGCCTAAGAATACTGGAGTGGGTAGCCTATCCTTTCTCCAGTGGATCTTCCCGATCTCAGAATCTAACCAGGGTCTCCTGCATTACAGGTGGATTCTTTACCAACTTAGCTATCAGGAAAGCCTTGCTAGAAATCAGAGAAACCCCATAAAGCGAAGGGCAGAAATTCATAGACATAGCTCTGAGTTTGGACACTGGATTCTGTGATGGGTTTCTGGGTACCTGTTATTGTGAAACCAAAAGAGTCTGTGTCCTGAGATTTCTCAGCCTGTCACTAAATCCTTAATATTGTGGTTAAATATACAAATTTTAGATTAGACTTTACCCCTGGACCCAATCCAAGCCCAGCTACTAATTCACCGTTTGAAGTAAAGTGACTTACCTTCCCTAACTCAGTTTCCTCACCTAAAAATAAAAATATTAATAATACGCATCTCATTTGCAGCAACATGAATAGAGACGATCATACTAAGTGAGTAAGTCAGAAAAAGACAAGCATCGTGATATTGCTTATAGGTGGGACATGAAATATTACCCAGGTCTTCCCTGGGGGCACAGTGGATAAGAATCCACCTGCCAGTGCAGAGGATGTGAGTTGGATCCCTGGTCCAGGAAGACTCCACACGCCGTGGCACAACCAAGCCCGTGCGCCACACTCCTGAAGGCCACGCACCTAGAGCCTGCAATCTCCAACAGGAGGAGCCACCGCAGTGAGAAGCCCACACACTGCAGTGAAGAGTCGCCCACCTGCTGCAACTACAGAAAGCCCGTGCAAAGCAACGAAGGCCCAGCAGCAGCCAAAATAAATAAGTAAAAAATTAAAAATGTGATACAAGTGAGCTTATCTATGAAACAAACAGACTCACAGACATAGAGAACGGAGTGTGGTTGCCAAGGGGCGGTGGGGGTGGAGGAGGGACAGGGTGGGAGTTAGGGATCAGTGGGTGCGAACTGTTATATACAGGATGGATTAAAAAAACAAAGTCCTACTGTACAGCACAGGGAACTATATCCAATCTCCTGGGATAAACCATAATGGTTATATATATATATATATATATATACACACACACACACACATATATATAATATATACATATATGTGTATATGTATATGTATGTATATTATATATGTGTGTATATATATACACATATACATACTGGAGTGTAGACTCTAGACCCTCTAAATTATATCAGTGGGTCAAGTCAGAAAGCTGTGTGCCTTGGCCATGAGCTCTGTTCTCCTCAGAGAACTTATTTTCCTGAATTGCGTTTGGCATTACATCATCACTTGTATTGAAATACATGATATAAAACAGTGCTTTGAAATTCAGTTTGTGCTGACTAATGAGATAATGTTGAGAACATAGTTCTCTACATTATGAAGTATCTCTTTAATGAGAACTTACAGGAAAAATGCTCTCCATCCCCCAAACTGTGCATAGAGTTGCATCTCCTTTATGCAACTCTTTGAAATAGTTGCGCTGTTTCAAATCCTAAAAGATGATGCTGTGAAAGTGCTGCACTCAATATGCCAGCAAATTTAGAAAACTCAGCAATGGCCACAGGACTGGAAAAGGTCTGTTTTCATTCCAACCCCAAAGAAAGGCAAGGCCAAAGAATGCTCAAACTACCGCACAATTGCACTCATTTCACACACTAGTAAAGTAATATTCAAAATTCTCCATGCCAGGCTTCAACGGTACGTGAACAATGAAGTTCCAGATGTGCAAACTGGATTTAGAAAAGGCAGAGGAACCAGAGATCAAATTGTCAACATCTGTTGGATCATTGAAAAAGCTAGAGAGTTCCAGAAAAACATCTATTTCTACTTTACTGACTACACCAAAGACTTTGACTGTGTGGATCAAAACAAACTGTAGAAAATTCCTCAAGAGACGGGAATATCAGACCACCTGACCTGCTTCCTGAGAAACCTGTAGGCAGGTCAAAAAGCAACAGTGAGAACCAGACATGGAACAACAGTACTCCAAATCAGGAAAGGAGTACGGCAAGGCTGAATATTGTCACCCTGCTTAACTTATATGCAGAATACATCATGTGAAATGCTGGGCCGGATGAAGCACAAGCTGGAATCAAGATTGCCAGGAGAAATATCAATAACCTCAGATATGCAGATGACACCACCCTTAGAGCCTCTTGATGAAAGTGAAAGAGGAGAGTGAAAAAGTTGGCTTAAAACTCAACATTCAAAAAACTAAGATCCTGGCATCTGGTCCCATCACTTCTTGGCAAATAGATGGGGAAATAATGGAAACAGTGAGAGACTTTATTTTAGGGGTCTCCAAAATCACTGCAGATGGTGACTGCAGCCATGAAATTAAAAGACGTTTGCTCCTTGGAAGAAAAGCTATGACCGACCTAGACACCATATTGAAAAGCAGAGACATGACTTTGCCAACAAAGGTCCATCTAGTCAAAGCTATCATTTTTCCAGTGGTCATGTATGGATGTGAGAGTTGGACTATAAAGAAAGCTGAGCACCAAAGAATTGATGCTTTTGAACTGTGATGTTGGAGAAGACTCTTGAGAGTCCCTTGGACTGCAAGGAGATCCAACCAGTCCATTCTGAAGGAGATCAGCCCTGAATATTCATTGGAAGGACTGATGTCCAGCTGAAGCTCCAATGCTTTGGCCACCTGATGCGAAGAACTGACTCACTGGAAAAGGCGATGCTGGGAAAGATTGAAGGCAGGAGGAGAAGGGGTCAACAGAGGATGAGAGGGCTGGATGGCATCACTGATGCTATGGACATGAGTTTGAGCAGCCTCCAGGAGTTGGTGATGGACAGGGCCTGGCGTGCTCCAGTCCATGCGGTCGCAAAGAGTTGACTGAATGACTGAACTGAACTGATCCCCCAAAATGTGCATAGAGTTGCATCTCCTCAGCAGGTGTAACTTATGTTACAATTACTGCTTATATGTCTTACTTTGTGTTAGCTACTAGGAAGATCACTACTAATTAGTAGCCAAAGTTCTAGTAAACTATATGGGCTATAATATGCATTTGGGGTTTAAGTACTAACCTTACCCTTAGAAGGCAAAGTAGAAACTGAAAGTTTCCATTAGGTTGGAGACTCCTCCAGAAGGCAGATGCTATGTTTGTTTCATTCGTGACTGTATATACAATATCTGTATATTAAATGAGTGAATGCTACAGTGTACAACACAGCACCTTGAAAATAATGTATATTATAGAATGCAACAATAAAGAAAAGAGGCAGCAACAAAAAAAGACTATAGTGTTTGTAAAAATTAATCAATTAGTTATGAGAAATGTAATGTGGCTTTCCCCTAACATTTTCTTTTTAACATATATTATTGTTTTGTTAAAAGAAATTGGGATATCCATCAACAGAATAAGACAGGACTTTGTATATTGATATGGGAAAATACTAACAACCAAGTGAATATAAATATGTACTATATAATCACATTTTTGCCTTTGCAAAACAAAATCTGTATAAATATTTGCAATTTCCCCCTATATATATGGTCATAGGTGCAAAGAGAAACTGAGTTCTGAGTACTATTCTACTTTGTCCACTCTATTATTGTGACCCTGACTTGGGACCTCATCTCACAAAGGTGACAATGGTACAGTGAAATCTGGCATAAAACTTATGTTTTCCTACATTGCCCGTAGCAGTTTATTTTGGTAAACTTATGGGTTATCAGCTTAGTATTGCTTATCTGAAGCCATAATGATGTTCATAACCTTTGACCAATTACCCCACATCTGGGCATTTATCCTAAGGAAATTGCTTCAAAGAAGAATCAAGGTCCATGCCCAAAGATGTTCACTACTACCATAATAAGTATATTTAACAGTCCAAACCAAGTGGAGGTAAAATATTGAAATAGCCTTTTCCTTAACATTTTTGTTTCTCAACTAGATGATATTTGAAGCCAATCCAACAGCCCTTTCAATCACTTTAAAGTATAAAGAATAAATAACAGTCTCATTATGGGGGTATTAAAATGTTTAATAAAATCGGAATTAAAACTGCAGTCCCATTTAATTTAAAACTCTTGATGTAATCTGAGTTGGGAAACCTGCGATGTGGACTGGGAGGCAGTGGAGGTGAGGGGAGATGTTTATATTTTTTCTTCCTTCCCCACTTCCCTGCTCAGGATGGGAGCACGAGAAAGAGGAAAGGTAAACAGAGTGTGGTGTGTGAAAAGCCTTCCTTGACTGATATTAACCTGGGGTCAGAGCCCTTTCTGGGCACCAAACCCAAATACTGAGAGGGTAACAGGAAGGCCAGGGGTCTCCAAACGGAAGAAATAAGCTGCAAGTGTTAGACACTTTTTTATCTCTCTCAAAAGCGGCAGGAGGAAACAAACCAGTGTTATGTTTTTTTCCCTCCTCTATAAAAATTTAAAAAGAGGTTTCTCTTAAAATTCTGTGTTGCCATAATGACACCTGGTTTCACCAGAACCTAACTTTCCTCAAACCTTGAGCTAACCAATGCATTTTTCTTAAGGAAATGTTTGTCTTAAGCTAAAACCATTAGACCGTTCAGGTATGACCTAAATCAAATCCCTTATGATTATCCAGTGGAAGTGAGAAATAGATTTAAGGGACTAGATCTGATAGAGTGCCTGATGAACTATGGACGGACGTTCATGACATGGTACAGGAGACAGGGATCAAGACCATTCCCATGGGAAAGAAATGCAAAAGAGCAAAATGGCTGCCTGGGGAGGCCTTACAAATAGCTGTGAAAAGAGAAGCGGAAAGCAAAGGAGAAAAGGAAAGATATAAGTATCTGAATGTAGAGTTCCAAAGAATAGCAAGAAGAGATAAGAAAGCCTTCCTCAGCAATCAATGCAAATAAATAGAGGAAAACAACAGAATGGGAAAGACTAGCGATTTCTTCAAGAAAATTAGAGATACCAAGGGAATATTTCATGCAAAGATGGGCTCAATAAAGGGCAGAATGGTATAGACCTAACAGAAGCAGAAGATATTAAGAAGAGGTGACAAGAATACACAGAACTGTACAAACAAGATTTTCACAACCCAATCACATTGGTGTGAGCACTCACCTAGAGCCAGACATCCTGGAATGTGAAGTCAAGTGGGCCTTAGGAAGTATCACTAGGAACAAAGCTAGTGGAGGTGATGGAATTCCAGTGGAGCTATTTCAAATCCGAAAAGAAGATGCTGTGAAAGTGCTGCAATCAATCTGCCAGCAAATTTGGAAACCTCAGCAGTGGCCACAGGACTGGANAAAGAGCCTCTTGATGAAAGTGAAAGAGGAGAGTGAAAAAGTTGGCTTAAAGCTCAACATTCAGAAAACGAAGATCATGGCATCCGTTCCCATCACTTCATGGGAAATAGATGGGGAAACAGTGGAAACAGTGTCAGACTTTATTTTTTCGGGCTCCAAAATCACTGCAGATGGTGACTGCAGCCATGAAATTGAAAGACGCTTACTCCTTGGAAGAAAAGTTATGACCAATCTAGATAGCATATTCAAAAGCAGAGACATTACTTTGCCAACTAAGTAAGGTCCGTCTAGTCAAGGCTATGGTTTTTCCAGTGGTCATGTATGGATGTGAGAGTTGGACTATGAAAAAGGCTGAGCGCCAAAGAACTGATGCTTTTTAACTGTGTTGTTGGAGAAGACTCTTGAGACTCCCTTGGACTGCAAGGAGATCCAACCAATCCATTCTGAAGGAGATCAGTCCTAAGTGTTCATTGGAAGAAATGATGCTAAAGCTGAAACTCCAGTACTTTGGCCACTTCATGTGAAGAGTTGACTCACTGGAAAAGACTCTGATGCTGGGAGGGATTGGGGGCAGGAGAAGGGGACGACAGAGGATGAGATGGCTGGATGGCATCATGGGCTCGATGGACGTGAGTCTGAGTGAACTCTGGGAGTTGGTAATGGACAGGGAGGCCTGGTATGCTGCGATTCATGGGGTCGCAAATAGTTGGACACGACTGAGCGACTGAACTGAATATTCCATTGTATACATGTACCACATCTACTTTATCCAGTCCTGTGTTGATGGACATTTAGGAGAAGGTGTGGAGGAAAGGGAACCCTCTTTAAACCCTCTTTTACACCGTTGATGGAAACGTAAGTTAGTGCAACCACCGTGAAGAACAGTATGGAGGTTCCTTAAAAAGCTCAAAATACAACTACCATATGATCCAGCAGTCCCACTCCTAGGCATATATCCAGAGAAAAGCACAATTCAAAAAGACACATGCACCCCAGTGTTCATTGCAGCACTATTTACAGTAGCCAGGACATGGAAGTAACCAAATGGTCCCTCTCGTTAAATGCACAAGCACTTAACCCTCTTTCACCCCGTCCGCATCCCTAAAACAAAAAGGCATTCTGTGCCACCGCTTTATTCATTCTTTATTACTTTTTAACCCCAATAAAAATTTTAGTCAACTTCAAACAACCCTCCAATTTTTCTCAATGCTATACTAAAAAACGAGTTCTTAGCAGAGGAAAACAGGCTTTGAAATTTTAAATGTGCATAGCTGCTCATGCAAATTGCCTACTCTAGCTCATCTTCTGGTGGACTGGTTAATCAAATCAATATCAAATCTTCCATTACCTACAGAGAACAATAAGATGGAAATAACTCATTCATAAGATTCTAATTTATAAAATCATTCCACTACTTACAAAATACTACCCTAAGAGGTATAATTCCATCAAGCTTCAATTTGAGCAAATGTACAACTACTTAAACAACAGCTGTCAAATGAAAAAAGAATTTAAAATGTCTTTAGAAGAGTGATAGAAACATTATTAACACAGTTGCCCTGGTCACAAGGAGACTCTCTGGAAGGCTAACTCAGCCATAGAAAACTCACACCTCAGAAGTCACTCTTGGGCAAAAATACAAGGACATTTCCCTGGTGGGTGGATATTCTCTGTGCTACAAGGGGATGAAAAGCTAGGAGAATTTCCTGCAGGAAGTAATCTTGGGGCTTCATACAGGTTTATTGATGAGGTCCTTTCTCATGAATGGATCCCTTCCCAGCATGGAACCATCACCTGGATGATGGGGTTGAAGAAAAGTACCTGCAGCTACTTCACATTCCAGTGACAGAAATGGGTCAGGAGGACCTAAATTATCCAAAACATTCTCGGATGAGTCCCACCAGATGTCATTTTTTTTAATGTGGACTAATCGCTCTCTCGAAAGCAGCCCATTAGAACTTACAAGTCTTGTTGGTACAGAAAGAGGACCAACATCTGGAGCAAAAAGGGAGAGTCTGTCTTGTACATGAAAAGAAAGCTGGACCAGGGTATAGACAAGCTGGTGTACTCTCTGTCATCTTGGCTCTGGAACCGTGGACACGATGTCTGGTGAAGCAGGGCAACACTGAACCCTGCATCTCTGAACTGCCCTCGTTCGATAAGACAAGCCTCCTCTCTTGAGGATCTGATATCCAAATGATTTCCTGGGTTCTCCTGGGCTTCAGCCTAGTGCTCTATTTGAATCATCAGTATCTTGTGGATCCTTTTCTAAAATCTCAAGTGTTATATCGTCTGCATTGATTCAGTCTTCCGTGTGCATTTTCTGTAACCAAGAGCATTCAGCTGGCTTTTCAAAGGACAAATAAATCAGTCTAGTTCTGTCAGAGATTTTTATCTTCTCTACTTAGTTCAGTATATATTTGGTTGCTTCCTACTTCAAGGGTTTGTAAGAAAGCATTTAACTTGATAGCATTGATCAGTTTCCTCAAAGGTCATATTGACTTATCATCTAAGTGGTTCCAATTTTCATTGTCTCTTTATGTCCTTTTCCTGGTGTTATCTTTTTCAAGGACCACAGCCAATCTGCTGTCTTCAGGAGATATTTAATCAGTTTTGATCTGATGTTGCTTTTCATGTACAACTTTTTCCATCCATGCTGTAGAGCAGTAATTCTCAAACTGTAGTCTGTGGGAGCCAGGGTATCCCTAAGATTCTTTTGGCAGATCTGTGAGGTCAAAAGTATTCTCAGAATAATACCAAGATACCATTTCCTTTTTCACAGTTGACATTTACACTGACAGTGCAAGAAACAATGATGAGTAAAGCTGGTAACATTTTAGTATGAATCACAGCAGAAACACCCAAATGTACTAGTAGTCATTGTATTCTTCATCATCTTACAATCTTGGCTTAAAAAATAAATTAATTAAATAAAAAGCAGCTTCTGCTTCATACTGAGTCTGATGATTATCTGGACGGAAAGCATGTGTGTAATTGACTGAGTTGCAAGCTGAACTAGCCACTTTTTCATAGAATACTATTTTCATTTGAAAGAAAATCTGACAAACCACACAGATTTAGGGATTTGGCAGACAAGTTATTGAAAATAAACAAAGCAAACCTGTCACTTCAGGGAAAACAGTTGATAGTATTTTTGCCCAAGATAAAATTCAAGTTTTCAAGTGAACATCAGAATTTTTGGGAAAAAAATTGTATCAGTCATCATGAGTTTGACAGTATCCCAATACTAAAAGCCTTTTCTGGTTAATCAGTAGTGTTATTAACAAATATAATGTCTCTATATTGTATAATAAAATACATCAACATTTGGAGGATTTAAATAACTCAGTAAATCAGTATTTTTCAAGGGGCAATGCATGATATTATAAATTCATACAAAGGGAAAAGAGTTATTTAAAATACAAGATAGACTGATGAATTTTTTGTAGCAGAGCATGGAAATTTCACTGATATGATGTCAGATTCCACATCACAACTACCCTTTAATAAACAACTGTCAAGTTTTAATACAATAACAAAGAATACCCACCATTACCTAAAAAAACTGTTAACATATTCCTCTCTTTTCCAATTACGTATTTGTGTAAGAAAGAATTTTTTTCATATATCCAAATTACAGCAATACACTGCAACATATTGAATGCAGAAGCAGATATAAGAATCCAGCTATCTTCTATTAAGTCAGACATCTTTTTTAAAATTTACAAATCTGTAAAATAATGTCAGTCTTCTTAGTAATTTTTGTTGTTTGGGGGAGGAAAATTGGCAGTTTTTCATTAAATGTATTATTTTAAATATTAGGGGTTTATAATTAAAAATAAATAATAAATCATTGCATAATTTATTATTATGATAATAAAATAACGAATAAATACTGTTCTCAAAATGTTCCTATTTTAATTTCTGATATAGTAAAAACCAATGGATATAGCCCACATGGCCAAAAGCCCTTGAGTGAAAGTTGCTCAGTCGTATCTGACTCTTTGTGACCACACAGACTATACAGTCCATGGAATTCTCCAGGCCAGAATATGGGAGTGAGTAGCCTTTCCCTTCTCCAGCGGATCTTCCCAACCCAGGGACTGAACCCAGGTCTCCTGCACTGCAGGCAGATTCTTTACCAGCTGAGCCACAATGGAAACCCAAACCCACTGAGGATCCTCAATAATTTTTAAGAAAGCAAGAGAGTCCCGACACCAAAAACCTTGAAAGCTGTTGCTTTCAAGTCATCACAGTTTTGTTTTTTCTGTTCATCAAATTTATGGAGTTCTCCGCTCTTTGCACCCTTTAGCTCTTGTTGAGGTAGCATTCCACTTTCCTGGAGATGGTCCGCACCTTTCCTTGCTGTCGTTGAGTATACAGCTGGTCTCGCTTCCCCGATGGGACTGCAGGTCACTTGGAGCTCAATGGCTCCTGACAAGTACCTTCCAGTGACGGGGCATCCTGTGAGGAGCCCTCTCCGGCACTCATCCTGGACTTGCAGGAAGGAGTCTCTTCCCTTCATTCCTTTACTGGCAATTCTGTGTTAACCTCAAGAATGAAACTTTATGGGTTTTTGGTTTTTTTGGTTTTTTTTTAATCATTTGCCTCCAGGCTCAGCATTTCTGAGCATTTCATGACTTGGTCTCAAGGCTAGCCTCCTTCCAAAAGGACTCCAGGGCTTCATAATTCCTGAGCTTGGAGACTTTACTTGTTCTTTATCAAGGGCAGAAAACGTTATGCCGAACTCTTTCTCCCTGCATTTAAAGGTTGGCTTTTGTCTACAGGAAAGCCTGTACCACCATCTCCCAGGTAGTGGGTAGCAGCACCAAGGTCTGGACCGGTCCCCACACCTCACCCTCAGCCCCCCACAGCATTTTTGGGGTGGCCTAGGCTGAAGCTTGGTAGCATCACCAGCTCCCTGATGACACCAGTGGCTGCCACTGAACAGCCTCAGGTTGTCAGGGCCCTACTGGCCCCAAAAGACTAGAGGGGGGTCCGTAGAATGTAGTTGTTTCCTAGATTACTTCTACATATGTTATAATCCCACAGCACATCTTTATTACTCTTTTAAATAACCAATAATCTTTTAAAGAATGTAAATGTGTGTGAACAGATATATATACACACATTGTTTCTGGTGAGAGATCCATCCTTATGCTGTAAGTAATAAATCTTTTCTTTCAGCTAATTTCACAATTTCCTCTGTATCTCCGTTTTTTGGAAGTTGACTCTCTTTGACTATGGCTTACTTTGAATTTATCTTGCTTGGAATTCACTGAAATTCTTGGACCTGTGGGTAATTATATTTCATCAACTTCGGGAATACATGGCCATATTTCTTCAAATATTTTTTCTGCCCTGTTCCCTCTCTCCTCTCATTTCAGGACTCCATTATATTTATATTGGATCATAGGTCTCAGCTGTCCCTTTTAGTTTGGCATTCTTCTTCCTTCTTTGTTTTCAGCTTGTGCAATCTCTATTAACCTGTCTCCATGTCCACTGATCCTTCCCTGCTGTTAGGTGTACCAATTCAATTTAAAAAGTCAATTCTGATAGACATTATTTAGCATTTCCATTTGGTTACTTTCAACAGTCCCCTTTTTAATGCTGAAATTCTACCTCTGTTTACATGTGTTATCCCTCTTTTCCACTAGATCCTTTGATATATTTATAGTGTCTATTCAAAAGTCCACACCTGCTGTAGAGAGTAGACAAGTGGACATGGTGTGGGGGAGGGGAGAGCGGGACAACTTGGGAGAGCATCGCTGACATATACACCAGCGTGGTATATGTACCACCCTGTGCAAAACAGACAGCTCGTGGGATGCTGCCCAGCACAGGGAGCTCAGCTCCGTCCCTGTGATGACCCAGAGGGGTGGTGTGGGAGGGAGGTCCAAGGGGGGAGCTATATGTGTACATACAGCTGATTCACTTTATTGTACAGCAGAAACCAACACAACAGTGTTAACACAATTCCACTACAATAAAAAAATGTTTTTTTTAATCAAAATAAAATTAAGCTTAATTATTAGTAGTTAAGGGCTAATGAAGATGCCTGATTCACGTAAATGGCTATTTGTATATCTGGTGCTAAACTAGCTATTGCTTCTTGTATGTGATCATTAGAGATTAGTTACTTGTTATGCTGTGTTATTTAATAAATGCAACCATACATACCCCCCAAAAGAGTCTGCATCTGCTAATTCCAACCTCTGTGCTATATGTCAATCAGTTCTTTCAACACTTTTCTCTCTGGTTTATTGATCACATTTTCCTACTTTGTCTCATGACTTGCTATTTTTATTATATGCCCAAAATTGTGTGCAAGGAAATAATAGAGCCTGAAGTTGATAAGACTCAGCCCCAGAAAAACCACAGGGCTCTGTCAGCTGCTAAGGTGTGGGTAGCCTGGCAGGTGGGGCTACTGGGAGAGAGGGCACAGCAGTGAGTGTATCGAATCTAGAGTTGAACCGAGTTTGGGCCTTGTGGGCAGCTCATTTAGTGAGATTTGGTTCACGTGCTTTGGGGGAAAATATGGGCATTACCTTCAGCAAGACTTGGAGTCTGAGCCTCAGCGAGACTCTAGAGACCTCTCTGTGCATCTCTGTGTCCAGATGTCAAGTTTGGGAATTGCTGGGAACTTCTATTTGCTTTGGCACCAACGTCTTTATTTTGTCTTTAAAAACTGGAAATCACTTAAATGCCCAAAAGGAAGAGAATAGTTGTGTACATCATGAAAAACCAATACTGAATTAATTGTATGCACTGATTTATAAAAGAGCTCTGAGGAAAAGACAAATGCTTCACATATAATGTTAAATTTTTAAAAACAGAATATTAAAGCAATATAAATTATATTAAAAATTATGTATACATATGCACAGGGCTTCCTAGGTGGCACAGTGGTAGTAAAGAATCCACCTGCCAATGCAAGAGACTCAGGAGACACAAGTTCTGTCCCTGGGTTGGGAAGATCCCCTGGAGAAGGAAATAGCAACACACTCCAGTATTCTTGCCTGGGAGATCCCATGGACAGAGGAGCCCGGCACGCTACAGTCCATGGGGTTGCAAAGAGTCGGACGTGACTAAGCAACTAGCACAGTACACACGTGGACACACACGCACACAGTATGTATGGACAAGTACCAGAAAGAAGTCCCTACAAGTGAAATGTGTGAGCCATCAGTGTGGCAAGATCCAGAGCAGCTTTGCCTTCGTGCTTTGTTGAGATTTCCACTAACAATGCTAATCACATTGAGTATGCAGTAAAGAACGAACTGTAGACAGATCTGAAATAATAACAATTTCTTAGTCTAGGAAAGATAACCCAGAGCAGAAAGGAGCCAGCGAGCCTCTTCTCCCCTAAGGCCCAAACAAAAACAAACTAGTTTAAAATACAGCAAGAGGACTGGGTTAGGAAGCAAGGATGAAAGAGCCTTTAGACTGTCAAGGTTGTAAACTGAAGGCTGACATCAGAGGGTTAGAGAAGAATAAACTTAGAAAAACTCAGATGCAAACAATGCGGTTCTGCCCATCAGTTCTTCATTAATTGACAGCAATGCCGTGAGACACCTCAGAGTTAACCAGCCTTATTTCCACCACTGTTATTATGGACTGGAACTGGTTACCAAGGGAAGCTGTGGAATTTATCCCTGGAGGCCATTTAAAATCAGATATAGACAACCACCTGTCTTCAGTAATTCAGGTTCCATTGAACTAAATGACCCCTAAAGGTCCTTTAAACCCTATGACTCTGGATTCCTGTGCTGATAACATTAAGAAAATCTATGATCTTTTTTCCCTAATCCTTTACTGTGTACTCTCTGTTTACATTTTTTTTTTTCGGATTAGAAAGGGAAACTTCCTACAAGCAATCCATTCATTACTCTCCCTGACGTGAGGCTGAAATTTCAGGCTTGCAAATATCACTAGGGAATATTTCTCAGCTGCAGTTGATTATTTCTTCTTTCTCTGCCAGGTGCCACTATGCCCGGAAAGAATTCATTTAGCAAGGAAGGGGCTAGGACAGTGGGTAGCAGAGAGGAGAAACAACACATCCAAGAAGTTAGGGGGTGGGCCTGGCAGGAAGAGGAAAGGTGGGCAGAATTTATAGAAAGTCAGTGACAGACACAAAGCAAGAACATAACATTGAAAATAAAAAGGTTAGTAAGGCATAATTCTGCATTTGTGTGTGTGTACATTTAAAGTGTGTTAGAATGAAAGGTTGACACTTGCAGCAACATGGATGACCCTAGAGATGATCAGACTAAATAGGTCAGACAGAGGAAGACAATCATGGTATCACTCATATGTGGAATCTAAAAAATGATACAAATGAACTTTGTTATAAAACAAAAACAGACTCACAAACATAGAAAACAAACTTATGGCTACCAAAGGCAAAAGAGGAGGGAGGGATAAATTAAGAGTTTCTTATTAGTGGATACAAACTGTTATATATATTATAATGGGCTTCCTTGCTAGCTCAGTTGGTAAAGAATCCACCTGCAATGTGAGACTCCTGGGTTCAATCCCTAGGTCAGAAGACCCCCTAGAGAAGGGCATGGCAACCCACTCCACTATTCTTGCCTGGAGAATCCTATGGACAGAGGAACCTGGTGGGCTACAGTCCATGGGGTCACCAAGAGTTTGAAGGGACTGAACATGCATATATATAGTAGATAAGCAACAAGGACCAACTATATAGCACAGGGAACTATATTCAATATTATGTAATAACCTATAATGGAAAAGAATCTGAAAAAGTATATATATGTGTGTGTGTGTGTGTGTGTGCACATGTGCGTGTGTGTAATTGAATCACTTTGCTGTACACCAGAAACTTGTAAACCAACTATGTGTGCTTAGTCGCTCAGTCGTGTTTGACTCTTTGCGACCCCATGAACTCTAGCCCACTAAAGTCCTTTGTCCATGAGGATTCTCCTGGCAAGAAGTTGCCATGCCCTCCTCCAGGGGATCTTCCCAACCTAGGGATCAAACCCAGGCGTCTCACATTGCAGGTGGATTCTTTACCATCTGAGCCACCAGGGAAGCCCAACTGTTAGGGGAAGCACACTGACTGAATCCCGCTCACCCTGGACAGGCACCATAGTTGCTATTTGCATGAGTTGTTCTTACGACAGGAGGTCCTGGTAAGAAACACAAACTAATAAGCCACCACCAACTAGAAGGGTTCAGGAAAGGTCAAAAGGTGACATCCAACAACCTCCCAGAATCTTTCTCGTTGGCGTCCATCTTAGCTGAGCAATGCACGCGCCACCAGGAAGGATTCTGAATCGAATGATGGGACAACCCAGAAACTAATCCCATCACAATAAAACCCAAGACTGTGAGCCACACGGCAGGGCAGTTCTCCTCGGTTCCCTTACCCTGCTGGTCTCCACCGGGGTGCCTCTCCCTAATAAAATCTCTTGCTTTGTCAACACGTGTGTCTCCTTGGACAATTCATTTCCAAGTGTTAGACAAGAGACCACTTTCGGGCACTGGAAGGGGTTCCCCTTCCTACAACACAACTATACATCAGTAAAAAATTAAAGTAAAAAAAAAAGACAGAGATAGTTACTTCTGCAACTTTGAAGATACTGTCAACTGGAAAAAAAAAATGCTTTAGGACACAAAATCCTACACCAGCCAGCAAAGCTGTTATTTGGCCATAACAACTAAAAACATTAATGATTCCACACCAAATGCTCCATAAGAAATCATCCCCAACTGCCAAAAGAGTGAAAAGCATCAGGCAAGATTTACATACTCTTACTCGTGTCTGACTCTTAGCGACCCCATGGACTGCAGCCTACCCGGCTCCTCCATCCTTGGGATTTGCCAGCCAAGAGTACTGGAGTGGGGTGCCATCGCCTTCTCTGAATGAAAAAGTAGTGAGCTTAAAAAAAAAATGATGTGGTTATTTTTTAAAATTAAAAACTTGAATTTTGCCCCTCAATTTCTCATCTCTCCTAATTTGTCAGTGACCATTTGTGGGGTTCCTCTTGAGGACTGCCTTTTGTCCTACTTTGGGGTGTGATATGCACCCAGAGAAGAGAATGGGGCAGGAATTATTGAAAGCCCCGTTTTGGATCAGCATTAACAATTCATGGAGCTCATCTCCAGTTCCACCTGAGGCACTGGGAAGGACACAGACAAGCGGTGTGAGGGCTTGTTCAAAGTGTCTCCTGGTCTGCTTTGAAATGCACGGTGTGTTGGGGCCAGCTCGAGGTCAACACCTCGTCGTCATCCTCATTCTGTGACCTGCCTGGCTGCTCTTCTGGGAGAGGAAGTGAAAAAACAGACTGATTGCACACCCACTGGGTGTCTGGCTGGCCACTGAAGGGTCTTTTGAAATGCAAACCTCCAGAGCTGAGGGTTGGAAACTTGTCTTCTATTCAGGGCCACTGTGACACAAACGGGGTGGGGGGGAAACTAATCACCAAAAAGTAATTTAGGCTGACTGGTTTACAAAGTGAGATGAATCAAAGGCTTAACTTACACTATTTAAATATTGAGAAGAGGTAATATTCAACATGATTAAGTGCAGGCAAAGGCAGTTCAGTTTCAGATGCAGAGCAGGTAAGGTGGTGGGAGTTGGGGGCGGGGGCGGGGGCTGGTGCTTATACCTTCGCTAAATTTCATGCAGGTCCAACAGATGGGTCCATATCAAGACTAGCCTAAGGCAACGTGTCCTCCAGGCAACGCTAACCTTTTCTGGCTTCTGAGATGCCAAAATCTTACTTTCGTCCCCCTTCCTAAACTCTCCTCCTCTGAGTCATTTGCCAAAGGGCATGGCAACCCACTCCAGTATTCTTGCCTGGAGAATCCCATGGACAGAGGAGCCTATCAGGCTACGGTCCATGGGGTTGCAGAGGCAGATATGACTGAAGTGACTTAGCACACACCTCCCCATCTCAGACCTGGAAGTTGTTTGCTCATGACTTGGTCCTAAGTCTGCTTTGATTCCTCCCACGTGCCTTCTACCTGGACTGCCCCTTTTCATGCCCTGATTCCTCTCCATGTCTAATTCTTTTTTTTTTAAAGCTCCAGGCCCAATTGGAAGTTTGACATTAGCAGATGCAAACTAGTCTATATAAGACGGATAAACAATGTCCTACTGTATGGCACAGGGAACTCTATTCAATATCCTGTGATAAACCATAATAGAAAAAAAAAAAGAATGTCAAAAGAATTTTGGAAAATTTGCAGCAATTAAAATAAAGATGCAAAGCAAAAAAATTTCTAAAATAAAATAAAACAGATTTGTGGTTGTCAAGGAGGAAGGTGGACAGAGTGGAGGACGGGATTAGCAGATGTAAGCTATTATATACAGAATGGATAAACAACAAGGTCCTACTGTATAGAACAGGGGACACTATTCAATATCTTGTTGAAGTGGAGCAGGATCCTATAGTCCTTCCCCGCCATGTCCTCAGCCTATCTTTTGTCTGTGGAAAACCTTTAGTCAAAGAATAAGTTTAATCAGAGAAGTGAGAAAATGCAGAAACAAAGCACTCAAATAGGACAAAAAAATAAAAATAATACTTTAGTCATTAAGCAAAGTCAAGGACCTTTAGTTCCTTCTCAAGGGCTAATATTCTGAGCCATATCCTGTGAGCTGTCTTATAGAGACTGAAACCCCACCAGGTGGAAGAAGTTATTAACAACTACATGATGAACAGACTGTAGCCATGATGTAAGCTGTCACAGTCCCAAGAACTGGCCTCAAGGAAATGGGAACAAACCGACCCTGGAACAGAATCCTAACTGTGTAAAAACAATCGAGATGACACTGGTTAGTCTACCGGTGACCAGTTTCAAAGCGACCGTCAGAGCTGACTGTGCTGTTTATACATGGAGCCTGCTCCCTCTGCCTATAAAAGTTATTGCCCACTGACTGGGGGTGGGGAGGAGTCGGCCTTTGGATATGAGCCTCCTGCCCTTGGCTGCCAGCCTCCAAAATAAAGCAAACTTTTCTTTCTACTAACCTTACCTCTTCCTTGGCTTTCCAGCGGCAAGCAGCTGGACCCACTTTCGCTAACAGATTTTGGCGCCAACGTGAGGCTGAGCTCTCGCGATATCTGGCTCCTTGGGTTTTCTCCATTGGTGCTGCTGCCATGACGACATGCTAGGAAGGCTGTGAAGAGCCTCGCTGGCCCCAGGAAGAGGTTTGGGGAGGATATTCCTAGCAGCTGCCTAAACCACTGGTTTCGGGGATCCTCTTGCTTCTCTTCTGCTCAGCAACTGGCTGCCCATATGTGCTTTTCCTTGGTGGGATGAGAAGACACCTCTGGACAAGCTGACGAGCTCCCAGACCCAGTAAGTTCCGCGGTGTGCGCCTGGCAACTTCTCTTTTGAGCTCGAAGTGCTATGTGGATGTTTTGCCAGTTGGTTCTGAAGTGTTTCTGATGTGGAGGCCCGTTTGTATTGGGGAGTACACTTAGAGAACACTGGCTAGATAAAATGCTGTTTTCAGAATTTTGACTGCAAAGAGAACAAAAATATGCCTAGGAGAAAGCTTGAAGTTAACTCTTGAATCATGTCCTTGAAATGTTAATACAAACACGGTCCACTCCTCCTAAGAATTCAGCCTTAGGTTAATTGGTAGAACTTCAAGAAAAGCGGGGGAAAGGTGGGGGGAGAAGCCTTTTAAACCCGTGAGTAAATTCAGTTTATTCCAACTATTATTTATAAACTGATAACTTCTCTATTGAAATATCTGATTTGAGATCTCTGTCTGAATATTATACGTCTATATGTAACATTGTCCAAAATGAAATCAAAAGTTTCGGATAAACTCTTTGAAAATAATTATGTTTCAGCTTTTCCAGATTTTTGGTGACTTAAAACCTTACAATTTTTTTTAAGTTAAACTATGAAAACTAATTGAATATCTAAATAATTTTTAAGATAAAGTACTGGAACTTTGCTGAACAAATGTAAGTTTGCCTACTTTTGCCTTCTTGCGTGTTTAAGTCTCTTCAGTCATTTCAGATCCATACGGACTGTAGCCTGCCAGGCTCCTCTGTCCAGCGGACTCGCCAGGCAAGAATACTGGAATGGGTTGCCATGCCTCCTCCAGGGGATCATTCCCATCCAGCGATCGACCCCATGTCTCATGTCTCCAGCATTGGCAGGTAGGTTCCTTATTGCTAGTGCTGCCTAGGAAACCCTTCTTAGGAGATAAAAAAAAATCACTGAAGATGTTTAGGTTTACTAAACACGCATCATGTACTACATTAAAGAGATCGTATGCTATGTGGGGAAAAAATGTATGTTTTTAGAGGTTATGCAATATGTTCTTAAGTTTGCCAGTCAGTAACTGCTGGTATAATAATAGTTCAATTACTTGATTCTTGGTTTTGTTAAGACTTTTAAGGACTAAAAATTATAATATGTAATTAAAGCTACTAGAAATGACAAGGGGAGCATTTCGGTGTGTAAAGCAACTAGGATATGTGTTGCAAGTGAGAGAAGGTATAAAGAATGGAGATGTTTTTGTTGCAGAAAAATGATGATAATTTTGTCATAGAGCCAGTTGCTTCTGGATAGGGAAAAATAATGGAAAAACCATATGGATACAAAAAGTGATATAAGGTTTGTAAAAAAAAAAAAAAAAAAGAACTTTGAGAAAATAAATGTGTATGTTGTCAGGAGTAATTAAGATCGGATTTAATTATGTAAATGAACTTCATTATTAATAATAAGCTGGTTTAAGACTGGAATTTGGTTTTCTTTCTTCCTATTATGAGAACAAAATTTTCCTGGAATACTGAGCTACTTTTGATAACAGATTGTAAGTTTCTTTCTCTAGCTAATTTTGAATATTCCAAAGGGCCCCAAGGTAGCTATTAATAAGAAGAAATATTAAAGTGCCTAGGATTTTTGGTATGTTAAATTATTTGGAACACATTTGATAACTTTCAGACCATACTGCTGAACTGGGTAAGAAGGTTAAAGAATTCTAATAGAAAGCTATTTTTTTGCTTCAGAATATATTTTTGACTCCAATGTTCAGGATGTGAAAATTGTCTAGTGAGGTTATCACAGAGTATAATTACTTATGATGTGTATCACTGCTGGCTTTACATTCACTGCTAAAAGCACACATACATTGCTTGTGTCACAAATGTGCATAAGTGATAAAATGTATGCCTATGAAATGTTTCCCTGTCAACATATCTCTCTGTACTTGTTTGTTAAATCTGATTAGTTTTCTCCCAACATGGATAACTAGGCCAATATTTAAACAAAAAGTTGGCCTAGCACCAAGGGATATGAAGAGCCCCAGAGCAGGAAACTGAGTCACGCTGCCAACGATGAAAAAATATGTTGTTTATCAATTTTTCTGTGGAAAGATTTGCCGTTATTAATAAAAGGGGAAAATGATGAAGGGAAATTTCACATATTGAGGCATGGGAAAGTCATTCTGGTCTACATATGATTTAAGTTGAAGTTTAGGCTAACCAAACAGCCTCCTAGTGGCCTATTAAACAGACATTGTAACACTGTAAATAAAAAATTTAAAAATAATAGTAAGCAACACTCACATACATACATTGTACATCCGGTTTAACCATTAGGGAAAAATACATTCAGAGAATAATACAAAGATGCATTTTGGTTGTTATTCTCATTGTAATATGTCTACTAATTTTCAAGCATTTGTCTAAGTGCTATGACAAGGTAATCAAAGAGAGGTAATGTTTTCACAATACAAAATATTGATGCTAAGCTTGGAACTTGAAATTATTTCCAATTCTGTGTCCATTCCCCAAATTAGGTAGAACTGCATCCCATTTTAGCAGAAAGTAACCAGAGCAGTCAACACCCTCAAAGACTTAGGGGAATATTGGAACAGAAATGGAACTAAAATCGAGTTCCTCTGCCAAGTTTAGGATTAACTTCTCTATCAAAAGCTTGATTCCATTTCTTGTTCAACACCCATTCCTCCTCAAAATTGAGGAGATTTAAAGAAAAGGGGGAATTGAAATGGAGCAGGACCTTGTGGGTTTTGCCTCCCGTGTCTTTGGCCTGCCTTTTGTCTGTGGAAAAACTTTAGCCAAAGGTTAAGTTTAATCGAGGGCTTCCCTTGTGGCTCAGCTGGTAAAGAATCCTCCAGCGATGCGGGAGACCTGGGTTTGATCCCTGGGTTGGGAAGATCTCTTGGAGAAGGGAAAGGCTACCCACTCCAATATTCTGGCCTGGAGAATGCCATGGACTGTATAGTCCTTGGGGTCACAAAGAGTTGGACACGACTGAGCAACTTTCACTCCCTCACTCAAGTTTAATCAGAGAAGTGGGGAAAAAATGCAGAAGCAAAGGAAAGCAGTCAAACAGGACAAAATAATAATAGTATAGTCATTTAATAAAGTCAGGGACTTTTAGTTCCTCCTCAAGGGCCATGGGTAATATTCTGAGCCATATCCTTTGAGCTATCTTATAGATACTGAAACCCACCCCTACCAGATAGAAAAAGCTAACTACATAGTGACCAGATGGTAGCCATGACATAAGCTTCCACAATTCTGAGAACTGGCTTCAAAGAAATGAGAACAACCCTGGAACTAAATATTAACTGTATTTAAAATAATCAAGATGGTGCTGATCAGACCATTACATGACCAATTTCAAAATACTGTCAAAGCTGTCATTCAAAAAGATACATGCCCCCCAATATTCATAGCAGCGCTATTCACAATAGCCAAGACATGGAAAAACCTAAATATCCATCAACAGATGAATGGATGACAAAGATGTGGTATGTGTATACCATAGACTATAGGCATAAAAGAAAAAGAAAGAATGCCATTTGCAGTAACATGGATGGATCTAGAGATGATCGTACTAAATGAAGTAGGTCAGAAAGAGAAACAAATACCATGTGATATCACTTAGATGTGGAATCTAACATATGACACAAATCAACATATCTATGAAACAAAAACAGACTCACAGATAACAGAGAACAAGCTTGTGGTTGCCAAGGTTGGCAGGTAGAGGAGGGAAGGATTGGGAGTTTGGGATTAGCAGGGGCAAACTATTATATATAGAATGGATAAACAGGTCCTACTATATAGCACAAGGAACTATATTCCATACTCTATGGTAAACCACAATGGAAAAGAATATAAAAAAGAATATGTGTGTGTGTGTGTGTGTGTGTGTGCGCGCTAAGTCACTTCAGTCATGTCCAACTCTTTGTGACCCCATGGACTATAGCCGACCAGGCTCCTCCATCCATGGGATTCTCCAGATACTGGAGTGGGTTTCCATGCCTCCTCCAAGGGATCTTCCCAACCCAGAGATCAAACCCATGCCTCTTACATCTCCTGCATTGGCAGGTGGGTTCTTTACCACTAGCACCATGGGTATAATTGAGTTACTTTGCTGTATAGCAGGAATTAGTGCATTAAAAATTAAGTATATTTCAATAAAAAAATTTTTTTTGAGGAAAGATGACTCCTCCTATAAAAGCTCTTGCCCACTGATTGTCAGAGGTGGGGAATCAGCCTTTGGACAGGGCATATTTTACCCTCCTCCCCAGTTGCTGACCTCAACTTTCCTTATCAAACTTTCCTTTCCACCAGTCTCGCCTCTTTACTGGCTTAAAGCAGTGAGGAGCTAGACACCATTTTCAGTAAAACTTTCTCAGTGAGTATAGGTCCATCTACTCCATTTCAAAACTCAGAACACAAGGAGTTAGTTTTGAAACCTCCCTGTCCTCACCTCCTGTCTGCTACATCTTCAGATCCAAAATACTTCTGCCTTCTTCTGCCCCTAAAGTCCCAGCTGCCAGCATCTCTCTGTCCAAAATGGCAATATGTTATTATCCAGTTTCTCTGAACCCATTTTTGGCCCCTCCAGTTCATCCTGTATGCACTAGCCAGGGTAGGTCTCTGCAAGACAAAGCAGTGCCTTCTAATGTGTTTAGGATAAAGACTGACATCTATCATGGCCCACACAGCCCACTTCTGCAGCCTCATCTCTAGACGCCTCCCGTCCCCTAGGTGTACTCTGAAAACCACATAGGACTTGCGTTTCCTCCAGCTAGCCCAGCTCCTCCTCATGTCAACACCTTCAGAAGGGCTCATTTTCTCTGCAAGCGCCTGCTTTCTCCCAGTGAATCTGCTGAGTCAATTTCCTTCATCCTTTCAGTATCAGCAGAATTACCGCTTCCTCACCTCATACTAACCATCCTGCATCCCCAAAGTCAAGTCAGAACCTCCACTTTGAAACTGAAGGGAAGAGGGCGGGGTACAACTTTTAAAAGTAGGACAAAGCCATGCAGGATATGACATACACTGGTTAGAACCTAGCAGGCCCAAGATGGTGGAAGATTTGTCTACTGGTAGACATTAAGCCTCATTATGTACTCATTATATTATCATGCTAAATGACACACCCACAGGCACCATGACAATTCCAAGGCCACCCAGAAAAGGCACAGAAGTGGGTGGTGCCCCTGTTCCTGGCAATCCCCACTGCTTCTCCAAGATAGAATACTTCTCCCACTTGTTGGCTTATGCAATTAGCCAGCCTGTGAAAACTAACCATCCCGGTGCCTAGGGCTGCTGTCAGTTTCCAAGGGGACCCCATGCCCTGAGGCCACCTCTCCCTTGAGATGGACCACATTCTGCCCATGGAATGTGCATCTCTGCTTTCTCTCTACTACAGCTCACCCTTGAATTTTTCCTGTCCTGTCCAGGACCCTCACTTGGCCTGTCCCAGGAACCCACTGGAGACTGCAACATGACCATTCTCTTGCACCCCATTTTTTGTAACATCTTTACAAAGGAAGAGGAGGAGAGTGGTCTTTTCTTCTCCACTTTGCCTTGGTTTAATCAATTTAGTTCTCACCCATCACTTTTCCTCTCGCTGAATTTCTTCTGCACCAACACACTCAGAACCTGAGCTTCTTTAAGTCCTAAGATAAGTTGTACAGTTTCAGTTGAATTATTGCGTTTAAGTCCAGTTTGAGGTGTGGTTTTATTCCTAGGCCCCCTCCCCTGTCTCACCCTGCTCCTCCCCCAGCACCTTCAGAAGGGCTCATTTTATCTGCAGCTCATTTTCTCTGCTCTCTCCTGGTGAATCTGCTGGGCCAATTTCTCTCATCCTCCTAGTGTCAGCAGAATTACCACTTTCTCACAGCAACTATCCTGCATCCCCAAGGCCAGGTCAGAACCTCCACTTGTCCAGTTTCATAGTCTCCTTGACTCTACTTTTGTAGGATTTGTCATGCTGTCTAATTAACCCACTCTGAATAGTTGCTTGTTTCCTGTTTTTTGCATTGTTGTATATCTAGTGCTTGGCACTATATCCTGCACATTCAATGAAACTGTCCTGAATGAATGAAAAAGTGAATAATAGAAGCAGAGATAAAGTCACAAGAAAGGAGAATATTTTTCTGGAACTAAGTTAAAATTTGTGTATTTTTATTCCTGTAAACTGAGATGCTCTTCCTCGGTGACTCATATTGAAATCCATGATCAGCGTAAACCCCAGTGGCTTTTTCCACTTTAACTGATGTTGAGTTAGGTGTGCCTCTGTGGTAATTGTGTTTCATCTGCACATAAAGTTCTTAACTTTGGAGAAAAATACAATTTTTAAACCAAATTCTGTCATCCAATATATTAACTGACCTCACCAGGTGTCATTTGAAAATACTGTAATTATGACTGTCATGCCTTGTTTCAACTTGTTAATAAATGGTCTGTCCATGTTAGCCCCAGAAAACCCTACAGATACCCCTACAGTCTTCTTGCTCAGTGTGGCAGACATAATTGGTCAGCTCATCCAATAGGCATTTCTCCAAACTTTCTTATTCCTTGCTCTCTTTTAATTATAGAGGCTGAGAAAAGCCAAAAACCCACTATGCCAACTTTCCTATAGCTAGCTTTGGCTAGTGAGGCATAAAGAGACATCAACAAGGAGGAAGGAGCATTGGGAAATATTTTGCTCCCATTAAAAAAAAAAAAAAAGCCAAGTCTGTCTAAGGCGTCCTCTCTTAACACTGATTATTCCATTATTTCTACCTTTGAATGTGATTTTGATGCCTGGAGCCATAGCAGCTGTCTTGTGACCATGAGGTGACAAGCATAAAGGCAGAGGCAATATTAAGATGGAGAAACTTTGGACTATTATGGCTATAGCTAGAGTTCTCGTTATGAGAAATAACTGTCTTTATTGCTTAAGCCAGTAATTTTTAAAATATGTATTTATTTGGCTGCATTAGATCCTCACTGAAGCACACAGGATCCTCAGTCTTCATTGAGGCATGTGGGATCTTTAGTTACAGCATGTGAACTCTTAGTTGCGGAATGTGGGATCTAGTTCCCTGACCAGGGATCTAACTTGGGCCCCCTACATTGGAAGCCTGGAGTCTTAGCCTCTGGACTACCTGGGATGTCCCTTAAACCCCTATTAGTTAGGTTTTCTGTGCTTTACAGTCAAACATGGCTTGAATCATACCTTTAGTTAAAGTGCCAACATGAATCAATATTAAAAGTATAGTTGATCAAACAGACACAATTCTGTCTAACCACGGTGAACTCCAATGCTATTTTTTTTAATTTCATCCATAAAGGTATCATGAAAGACTTTATTCCAATTTTTCCCTCAAGTCACAGTATACTGAGACTGTGATATTTCCCTCCTTTGACAGTCCTATAGATTTACTCTTTAACCACTGCTCTTGGCCTGGAAAGAATGAAGATAATAGATGTGTTGTGTTCATATCCTATTTCTGTGATATTTGATCTGGATTAACATTAAGCCTCTTAAGACCTTTTTCTCCATAAGCTTCATCTTTCTCTTTTTCATAATTATTTTTTAAAGTAGGCAGGTGTCTTTTCCTTCTGAACACATAAAGATGAAAAAGCCAACGAAACAAACAATAAGGTCTCTGTGCTGTTCTTCCAAACTCTTTCATGGTTCCACATCCTGAAAAATCTTCAAAAGTAAATAGAATCTTTCCAGTAAATAGAATTGTCGCTCTATTCTCTAACACTAGTGAGAATATTAGTTGGGCTTCTGTGTCATAGACTCAAAATAACAATGGCTCTGATAAAAAGATGATTATTTCCAGCCTAACAATTCAGACACTAGCAGTCGGGGGTGGTATGGTTGCTTCATTTTGTTAGACACCCACTTTTCTTTTTCCTCTAGCATATATGGTTGGATTTTCCTCTTGGTCCAAAATGGCACCTATCATACTCACATTCAGGGCAGCAAGATGGAGAAAGGAGAATGAGAGATGTCCTTTTGGGACTTCCATGGTGATCCAGTGGCTAAGACCCCACCTACATGTGTGTGGCACAGCCACAAAATTAAAAGCAAAATAAAGTTAACTTGCATGTTTAAAAACTTTCCTTTCCCTTTAAGGCATGACCCAGATTACACACATCACTCCTGCCCATGTATAACTGACTACAGCTTAGTCACATGGTCATGTCTAGGTGTAGGAAGGCAAGGAAATGTAGTCACTTTTCTGGGAAGCCAGATGCCCAGCTAAATAGCAGGACTTCTACTACTATAGACAAAGGGAAGAGAAAGTTCAAGGAATAACTTACAGCCTCTCTCAGATTCTCCCCTCAGAGAAATATGAATTCCTGGACTGAAGTTGCAATAACAAGCAATAATGTGATGATGTATGTGAAATCAAGCCAAAGGCTTGAAGCTTTCTCTTGAGCCAGAGATCAACCACTTTAATGAGTGAGTCCCAGTATTTTTGAAGTTTCTCTATCACATTGGTTTGTAGAGTGGCTAGGCCCAAAATACCAACATCACCTGGGAACTGCTAAGCATGCAAAGTGTTGGACTTTCTGAGTCAGAAACTGGGAATGGAGAAGGAAGCCTGTATTTTACAGAGCTCTGTAGGAGATTCTGATACACATCCAAGTTTGAGAGCCGCCATGCTGTAAAGTATCACATTCACAGGTCTGTGATGAACATTTATAAATTCCTACAAGATGACACCTGGTACCTGAAGAGTTCTTGCACTCAGGTGGGCAATAAACTATTCCATTAATAAAATGTTCTGATCATAAAATGGATTCCAAATAAAATATGTATCCTTATATTAAGGAGTCTAACTCTTAAGAAAGGTTCTATCTGATATGTCATTAACCTTTTCAAACCCAGTGGTTTTGGAGCAGTGGATTTAAAATGAAGAAAAGGGCAAATCCCCTTCTTACTAAATGGTCACACAAAGACATGAACCAGCTCCATTTCTAAAGCAGTCAGTATCATGAATGACATATCCAGTGGGGACATCTCACCTCCAAGGTTGAGGGGCCCATGGCTGATTCACTAGATGGAGGTTGTAGGAGTCTCTGGGGGCCTCCCTTCACACAGTGCTTTCTTTTTCTAGCTCATATATGTGAATTATTACTTATTTACACAGTCTTTCCTTTCTTCTATGGTTATATTTATTATACGACATAATACATGGTCTTTAAGAGGTGGTAAGAATACACAGAAGAACCGTACAAAAAAAATCTTCACTACCAAGATAATCACGATGGTGTGATCACTCACCTAGAGCCAGACGTCCTGGAATGTGAAGTCAAGTGGGCCTTAGAAAGCATCACTATGAACAAAGGTAGTGGAGGTGATGGAATTCCAGTTGAGCTATTTCAAATCCTGGAAGATGATGCTGTGAAAGTGCTGCACCCAATATGCCAGCAAATTTGGAAACCTCAGCAGTGGCCACAGGACTGGAAAAGGTCAGTTTTCATTCCAATCCCAAAGAAAGGCAATGCCAAAGAATGCTCAAACTACCGCCCAGGTGCACTCATCTCACACACTAGTAAAGTAAAGCTCAAAATTCTCCAAGCCAGGCTTCAGCAATACGTGAACCGTGAACTTCCAGATGTTCAAGCTGGTTTTAGAAAAGGCAGAGGAACCAGAGATCAAACTACCAACATCCACTGGATGATGGATAAAGTAAGAGAGTTCCAGAAAAACATCTATTTCTGCTTTATTGACTATGCCAAAGCCTTTGACTGTGTGGATCACAATACACTGTGGAAAATTCTGAAAGAGATGGGAATACCAGACCACCTGACCTACCTCTTGTGAAACCTATATGCAGGTCAGAAAGCAACAGTTAGAATTGGACATGAAACAACAGACTGGTTCCAAATAGGAAAAGGAGTACGTCAAGGCTGTATATTGTCACCCTGCTTATTTAACTTATATGCAGAGTACATCATGAGAAACGCTGGACTGGAAGAAGCACAAGCTGTAATCAAGATTGCCAGGAGAAATATCAATAACCTCAAACATGCAGATGGCACCACCCTTATGGCAGAAAGTGAAGAGGAACTAAAAAGCCTCTTGATGAAAGTGAAAGAGGAGAGTGAAAAAGTTGGCTTAAAGCTCAACATTCAGAAAACGAAGATCATGGCATCCGTTCCCATCACTTCATGGGAAATAGATGGGGAAACAGTGGAAACAGTGTCAGACTTTATTTTTGGGGGCTCCAAAATCACTGCAGATGGTGATTGCAGCCATGAAATTTAAAAGATGCTTACTCATTGGAAGGAAAGTTATGACCAAGCTAGAGAGCATGTTGAAAAGCAGAGACATTACTTTGCCACCAAAGGTCCATCTAGTCAAGGCTATGGTTTTTCCTGTGGTCATGTATGGATGTGAGAGTTGGACTGTGAAGAAAGCTGAGTGCCGAAGAATTGATACTTTTGAACTGTGGTGTTGGAGAAGACTCTTGAGAGTCCCTTGGACTGCGAGGAGATCCAACCAGTCCATTCTAAAGGAGATCAGTCCTGGATGTTCATCGCGAGGACTGATGCTGAAGCCGAAACTCCAATACTTTGGCCACCTCATGCGAAGAGTTGAGTCATTGGAAAAGACTCTGATGCTGGGAGGGATTGGGGGCAAGGGGAGAAGGGGATGACAGAGGATGAGATGGCTGGATGGCATCACCAACTCGATGGACATGAATTTGAGTGAACTCCAGGAGTTGGTGATGGACAGGGAAGCCTGGCATGCTGCAATTCATGGGGTCGCAAAGAGTCGGACATGACTGAGTGACTGAACTGAACTGATAATCATTTTCAGCAGAGCCTCTCAAACTTTGATTGGCAGATGAATCCCCTGGGGATCTTCATAAAACACAGATTCTGATTCAGTGGGTCTTGGGTCAGGGCTGAGATTCTGCATTTCAAACTGGCTCTCAGGTAAGGCTGATTCTTGTGGTCCAAAAACCGCACTTAGAGTAGCAAGGATGTGTCTAATGACAGGATAAAGAACAGAGGAACTGTTAGAAGACCTCCCAAATTTAGCTAAAGAAGTTGATACCCAGGAGGACTGTTCAAATTAAGCACCCAATGATGGGGAAGTTAAAAGAGAAAATATGCCTATTTACTGGGAACACTAGACAAAGAGAGGAAAAAAGAAGCGGGCACAGGGGGAAGTTCCCCCAAGGAATGCTCCACCTTGCTTCCAGGGAAGGATATCTTCACAGCCCAGCTATTTTCCCTGGGAATCATTGTGGTTGGTGGCAGCTACTCCCTCATGTGTGCATTCATTAAGAAACAGCTTTACTAAGCACTGAGTGTATGCCAGGGGGTCACCTGGAGTCTCACGAGATCAATCAGAGAAGCAGAAGCTCACCGTCATGGTCCCACACTCTGACTGGATCCCTGTCACTCCTGCCTGTCTGGGCGCTGAGTGGTCTGCTGAATTTCTCCCCAGAAGTAGTCTTACTTCTCATTGAGTTGTTTAATACAGAGATCCCCAACCTCCAGGATCTGCCTGATGATCTGAAGTGGAGCTGATGTGACAGTATCAGAAATCAAGTGCACGAGAAATATAATGTGCTTGAATCATGCTGAAACCATCCCCCCATCCCCACCCACATCCGTGGAAAAACTGTCTTCCATGAAACCAGTCCCTGGTGCCAAAAAGGTTGGGGTCTGCTGGTTTAATAGCTTTGAGTCATAGGCGCTCTTTTCTATTGGTTTCTTTACTTTATCTTGCAGAAGCCCATGTTCTCGGGTTAGGGAGATAGTCTGTCCAGGAATGCCCCCATGGGTATCTGGCACCTCTGTCTACTCACAGAGCTAGTACTCAGCATCTCCCCACTCAACTGAGAAGCCTTTTTTAGTCAGGTCTTAAGGAGAGAAAAGGGTTTCCCCGGTGGCTCAGCAGTAAAGAATCTGCCCCAATGTAGTTTAGTCTCTGAGTCGAGAAGATCCCCTGGAGAAGGGCGTGGCAACCCACTCGAGTATTCTTGCCTGGAGAATCCCATGGACAGAGGAGCCTGGTGGGCTGCAGTCCCTAAAGTCACAAAGAGTAGGATATGACTGAAGCCACTGAGCGTACACACACGCAAAGACAGAAAAAGTGGCATCTGTTTCCTTTTCTACCCTAAGCCCAAACACTCTCAGTGTCTTAACCAAAAAATTAAATGTGCTTCTTCCTTCACTATTCCTCAAGGCAAGATGAACTCTGGAAACTCCCCAGACACAAGCTGGCCCTGATTGTCCCTTTCTCACCCCCCACAAAAGAACATTAAGAAAATTTTAAGAACCTTTCTAGTCAAGATAAGTCAAGTGACCATGAAGGCCCTGGGGTAAATCAAACATATTTTTTTCAAGCCAAAAATTAAGAATGCGCCTGGATATTCAAAAGTACTTTTGGGGACAAAGAAAAGAATTTAAGAATAGGCTCGTCTTAAAAAGTTTCAAACACATATTCGTCTTGGCACTGGTAACCAAAAGTGTTCTAGAGCTGATATACAAGGGCGAAAAAGATGCAGAAAGGAACAGAAACAGACAGAGACTGTGCATTCCATCTGTTTCCAGTAGCCAAGACATGGGGACCACCCAAGTGTCCAACAGATGATTGACTAAGATGTGATGTATACATACACACACACACACACACACACACACAGTGGAATAAAATAGAATGAAATATTGCCATTGCAGCATCATGGATGAACCTAGAGAACATTATACTTAGTGAAGTAAGTCAGAGAAAGACAAATACTGTGTGATATCACTTTTATGTGGAATCTAAAAAAATAATACAAATGAATCTATATACAAAGCAGAAACAGACTTACAGACATAGAAAACAAATGTATAGCTACCAAAGAGGAAAGAGGGAGTTAAGTTAGGAGTATAGAATTAACAAATACAAACTATTATACATAAAGTAGGTAAACAACAAGGATTTACTATATAGCACAGGAAACTATATTCAAGTATCTTATAATAACCTATAATGGAAAAAAATGGAAAAATATATAATTGAATCACTTTACATCTGAAACTAACACAATATTGTAAGTTAACTATACTTCAATTTTTTTTTAAAAGACTGTGTTCTTCATAACTATATCACTCAGGTTAAGCCAGATCAGTTTTCTCAACCTATTTTTCATTATCGCTTCCCCAGGGAGTCTTTTTCAGACTTTTTTTTTTCTTAAACCCCCACCCCATGACATTTCATTACCACAGATACTTTATATGTTTGTTTATTTACAGTAGGTATGGACTATATTTTCACTCATCCCAAGAGCCAGTTTTTACCTCCATGGAAGTGATATAGTTCCTCTTAAGAATGCATGGGCTAGATGCAGCTTGGTAACAAACAATCCAAAATCTTAGTACCTACTTAACAACAAAGTTTTTTCTCATTCACATTCCCTGTATATCAGGGGTCAGATGGTAGGGGTGGGAAGGGAATGGTGCGGGGGCCGCTCCCAAATCTCTTTACCCCAGGATCCAGGCTGACAGAGCAACCACCAATTTCATCATCGCTGGATACCAGTGGCAGAGGGAAAACAGTGCTTAGGAAGGTCTCACACCTACTGCTAAATGCTGCAAGTCAGGAGACTTTCATCTCAGTTCGTTGGACAGGAATAAGCCATATGTTCCCCACAAGCACAGGGGACCAGGAGGTTTAATTCTACTATATGCCCAGAATAGGGAAAGCAGAAAGAAATACTAGGCAAAAGCCACTGAAAGCTCTTAAAACGACCTTGCCTTTGGACATCCCTGCCATCAAAGAGTACATGTTGCTAAACCTATCGGAGAGGCTCTTGGGACCACAGGATGTTAACTTTCCCCGTCCAAGACTCACCTGAGTTCGTGGTAGAATTACCCCACACGGACACGCCCCTTCCCCATCCCCCAGCCAGTGTCCGGTCCGTTCATCCCCAACTGCCCTGTAGCCCCAACACCATGTTCCCTCTTCTCTCCTTTTCTCTTCTGCTCCAACTCCACAACTAAGGATCTAAAGCAGCCAAAAAAGTTGGAAGCCTAAGAAGGCTGTCTATTAGAGAAACTTTCGAGATTGCAGAATGGTTCGACTGCCAGCACCTTTTGGGAAAGCCACTGAATTATATACAAAGAGTTTAACACCAAAGAGTTTAAGACCTAAGCATCAAGATGAAACAAAGTAAGTGCTCAGTAAACACCTGATCGCTCAATGAATGCAAGGTTGGACAAATTGATGAATGAAAAGCATGATGTGCAGCCCATTTTCCAAAGTCCTCAGCAGGACATTTCCCCCTTTATTGTTGTTTTTCTGATCTTCACGTGGACCAGTGTCATATCCCAGTCTTAGCTTCACAACAAGCTTTGTTTCCTCGTGGCCCCATCGTTGGCTTGACAACTGGGTTCTGTGTACCTGTGTTTACAGCTCCACTTCCTCTTTCCTTCCCCTCTGTTTGCAGGCAGGGCCCTGCGACTTACACTGTCCTGTATCCTGTTTGACCTATGACTATTCAGGTCTCATGCTGATCCCCAACAAATTCTCTGGAAAGAAAAAACCTCCCGGCATAAACACACTGACCATGAAACAATGACACTGACAAGCAGAAAGAAAGTAACTGGATGTTGTTAAAAATGTTAGAAACATGGGCACACAGACATGTGTAGGTTCGAGCAATAATTGTTTTATGGGTTTGTTGTTTCTCATTTTGTCGGAGGGCACTGTCCTAAGCCAAGTAAGTCAGGCAAAGACAAATACTGTATGATATCACTTATATATGGAATCTAAAAATGCAGCATTCTAGTGAATATAACCAAAAAGAAGCAGACTCACGGAGATAGAGAACAAACCAGTGATTATCAGCGGGGAAGTGGGGAGGGGCAATGTAGAGATGCAGGAGTGTGAGGCACAACTATTCTGTATTAAAACAAGCTACACGGATGTATTGTACAATGCAGGGAATACAGGGAATATTTTGTAATAACTGTAACTGCAGTGTAACCCTTAAAATTTGCATACAAATTGTTTTAAGAAATAGAGAAAAAAGACCATATGAAGACATAGCAACGGTAAGACACACCTAAAAAATACCATGTTGAGGATGAAAGCAGAGATTGGAGTAATATACCAACATAGCAGGGAACACTAGGGGTTGCGGACAACCGCCACCAACTAGGAACAGACAAGGAAGGGATCTCCCTACAACCTAAGTGGCCCTGCCAACACCTGACTTCAGACGTTTGGCCTCTGACCTTCTGATGACTTCTCTACAGTGAGAGAATAAAGTTCTGTTATTTTAAGCCACCAAAAATAAAATAAGATTTTAAAAAAAAGATAAAATGAAATAGAGAAGATAAAATGTAAACTAACAAAGTATAAATAAAAATAGAAGCAAAATAAAATACTAATGAAGCAGGCATATAGCCATCAGTAGTATTCATCTTCGGAGAAGGCAATGGCACCCCACTCCAGTACTCTTGCCTGGAAAATCCTATGGATGGAGGAGCCTGGTAGGCTACAGTCCATGGGGTCGAGAATAGTAGGACACGACTGAGCGACTTCACCTTCACTTTTCACTTTCATGCATTGGAGAAGGAAATGGCAACCCACTCCAGTGTTCTTGCCTGGAGAATCCCAGGGACGGGGGAGCCTGGTGGGCTGCAGTCTATGGGGTCGCACAGGGTCGAAAACAACACCAGTATTCATCTTTACATGCATAGTTATGTGGTCAGCTAGTTGCTCTCAGAAATTATGAACTATGTAAAGAACAAATCAACTGTCCATATTAGGCAACTAATGTGTCCGAGTGGAAGCTTGTCCTGTTCAAATCAAAATATCAACTTAGAAATATAAAAATGTTATTGAAGCTCCTTTTGGAAGTCAAGGGCTAGGGTGAGGATGTGGGAATGAGAGTCAGACTTTCTGTCTTGCACAGGGATACAATGGATTTAAAAAAAAAAAAATTACCCTTTTAGGAAGGGAGAGGAAGAAGACGTTCCTGGTTGACAGGAAAGTTTTGCGTCAGGAATTCTAGAATCAAGCCCCTGAAAGGCCAGTATAGACTTGTTTTGAACACAAATCTACTCTCATTAGCACACTAGAAAGCTATCCAGGTTGCCTTTGTCCTGTAACATCCTGGCTCTAGCCTGTCTCTCACTGTGTGCTTCCGAGACATAGATTTCTGTTTCCACTGCCAGTCATCTGGTATTCTTGACAAACAATGTCATGGAGAGGAGAGCGTTTGAAAGGCGTAGAAGGAAAGGATCGCACTTTACCCCTTCGATGCAGGCAGCCTGCTCAGCATCCTGCACATATCACCAGAGCAGAACATGAGACACAAGGGGTGATGGTGCGCATGGCATGACCTGGTCCCTGATCTCAAGGAAGCAACATTCTAATGGAGAAGAACAGACAACAAGGAAGTAAAGGAACAGAAGAAAGAGGCACTAGCATGAGATCATAAGTGTGGGAAGAAAATTGAAACAGGGGACTTCCCTGGCAGTCCAGTGGTTAAGACCCTGCCTTCAGTGCAGGGGGTGCAGGCTCACCTCTGGTCAGGAGCCAAGAAAACCAAAACAGGAAACTTCCCAGGTGGCTTGGTGGTAAAGAACTCGCCTGCCAGTGCAGGAGCCACAGGAGACTCAGGTTCAGTCCCTGGGTCTGGAAGATGCCCTGGAGGAGGAAATGGCAACCCACTCCAGTATTCTTCACAGGGAAATCCCGTGGATACAGGAGCCTAGCAGTCTATAGTCCACCAGGTTGCAAGGAGTCAGACAGGACTGTGTGGCTGAGCATGCACAAAGCAGAAGCAATATTGTAACAAATTCAATAAAGACTTTAAAATGCTCCACATCAAAAAAAAAAAAAAACCAAACTTAGAAAAGAAAACAAAATAAGGTGAAAAAAATTCTTAGAAAAGGTGATTTTTTTTTTTTTTTTTTACTGACTCGGCGGTTGGCTGTTACTTTACATAGAGCAGTAGGTGAGATTTTTCTAAGGTCATGTCATTTGAACTGAGACCTAACTGATGAGAATGAATATGTCCAAAGACCCTGCGGGAGTCATGAGGTGCCTTCAAGGGGCAGAAAGAGGGTCAAGTGCCTGTGAAAATGAGGAGGATGATGCTGAGAGGAAGCTGGAGCAGTAAGTCAAACTGGGATCACGTGGGGTCTTAAAGACCAGATTAAAAAGTGTGAATTTCTCCGTCCACGTAGAGGGTGGTCATCACAAGTCAGAGTGAGGAGAGCTGGCCTCGGTGGTCTCCCCGTGTCTCTCCAGCCCTACTGTGCACAAGCTGGGTAAGCGCAGGCTCACAGCTAGTCAGTGCAAACAAAGTATTGTCCTAAGTGAAATTTGCTAGACGTAGACCCCGAGACAAGGACTCATGTCAAGGGACTTAATAAGGAAGTAGACCCTGAAGAAGCCAGTAGGGAAGAGTGGGGGAGGAATGCAGAGTTTCAAGGATGGGCGCTTCAGCCTGATCCTTGGAGGCGACTCTGAGGGAAGACTGTCAAACACTTCACAGCTGTGCCAAGTCACCATGAGAAACCTGGCCTTTCACCGTCTCATATCCGGCGGGTATTGGTTAAAGACCACTCCAGGAAAAGCAAGCTCCATTGTCCTGAGTGTGGATCCCCAAGAAAGAGCTGCAGGTGATAAACAGCTCAAGCAAAAGCATACAGCATAAACATTCACACACACACACACACACACACACAGCAAAATGAGATCCTTGAGGACTAGAAGAGTTCCTATATCATCCACAACACAGACTAACTAAATTACTTAGTTTCAAAATAAGTTTCCCCCACTTACTACCTCTATGATCTCAGTCTTCTGCTCTGCAGCAGGGGTCCCCAAACTCCAGGATCTAATGCCTGATGATCTGAGGTGAAGCCGATGTAATAAAATAGAAATAAGTGCACAGTAAAAGTAATGTGCCTGAATCATCTCAAAATCATCCCCACCCCTGATCCATGGAAAAATTGTCTTCCATGAAACTGGTCCCTAGTGCCAAAAAAAGTTGGGGACCTCTGCTCTTTAGAATGTATATAATCATAGCCCCCACCTTATGGGGTTATCCCAAAGACTTAAATAAAGATAATGCATTTAAATTCTAGCACAATGGCTAGCATGTAGTAAACACAACAAAAATGTTTTTCACCTATTCAGGCATTCCAAAATTTCCACAGCAATCTCATGGAATATTTTCCCATTCATTGCCTTCTCCACACTCATATGAGATCATAAAAGCTCCACCAGTTTCCATAAGCGTAATAGCTTTATAATAAGGCCAGTTGGCAAGCTAAGGGATTATCCTCAGAACTTTCAAAGAGAAATATGACTGCATTCCCACCTAATTATACATCAAGGCATCCTTAAGAATCTCTCTTACCCCTGCGGGGGGACTAGGAATATTCTTAATGATAACCAAGGACTGTCATTAGCTATCAGAAATAGATTCAGAAGTCATAGATGCAAAAGACTTCAATCAAACTCTTTATATTCAGGTCCATTATGAGTGATAATAGACTCATGTCTGCTTCATGGATTCTTGGATGTATTTCACTGCTTCTACAATTGCACTCCAAATGCTATCCTGCTTCCTAATAATAAAGGCACATGTTCACTTCAGCAGAATTTTTGTAACTTGATTAAAGGACCCAATGTCAAAGAATCTCTATTTAGCACTCAATGGGACTTTGAACCTTTAATCATATCTTCATGTCTTTCATCAGCCCACTTCCCAGCACCTACATTTTGAGCTGTTTCCAGGTCTGCCTGTGTCTTTCTATCCGTTACAACAAGCCCACAACAAGAAAAGGATGATCTAAGATATAGAAATTCAAAACCCCAGGGTCCCTTATAGGACCCATATCAATGGCAAGATATCACTCAGCTCAGAGTCTGGTTGGAAAGGTGAGTTTACCATTCTTTAAAGTAAACACAGTCTATTTATATGGAAATTAAGGGGACTCGATTGATAAAGATTGTGAAGAATAGTTGTCTTAAACTTCTAAGTAAGATGGATAATCCTCTATGGTTTTCTCCCTTTCCAGCCAGACTCCACTGAAATTCCAGCAAATTAATTAAAAAATATAAATGTGTGTGTGAACCCAAGAGGACAAGTAGATGGGTAGAGGAGCTAGCAAAGGAATGAAGTTAGAGGCAGGACTGGAATCAGAGCAGTTAACCCACATTCTGAACTACAAGAACCTCTTCTCTCTTCTACCTGTCCCAAAGTAACAGCAGCCAGGCAATTTATTGTCCGTTCATCTAACTCCATCTGCAAGCTGGATGCTCCTCCATAGAGAAACTAAACACAAATATTAGATCTTTTGAGACAGGTAAATTACCCCCATCATTACCTCATCATCTTCAGATGAAGCCCACTGGTGAAGTTTCCTTTCCCACAACACACACATTCCAGTCTGCTTTCTATATTTTCCTCTCAATTATACGTGGAAAGCCAAAGATGACCAATTGCAAGAGCAGATTTCTGGCATGAAGGACATCAAAACAATCAGAAAAGGAGGATCTGAGGGAAACAGAGACAGTGAACGAAGTTTGAAAAACCTATAATGTGTATTTTTAGAATGCTAAGGAAAGATATTTGTATTTGTGAAACAAGACTAAGAAGCTAGTAAAAAGTACCAGTCAAAGTACAACAAGGAGCAGCCTGCCTCTCTTGTGTCTCCTGCATTGGCAGGCAAGTTCTTTCCCATTGCATCACCTGGGAAGCCCTATGTAAAATTTAACTGAAAATAAATATTTGACAGAAAGGCTAGAAGATAAATTTGAGGAACTTGGAAAAAGGGAACTTACCAAGAAAGTAGAATAATTTTCTGAAGACAGAAATGGGAGGGGAAATGAAACAAAATTAGATAATCCAGGAAGTTCAGTGTCTAATTAATATGAATTCAAGAAATAATAGAGGAAGGGAATGGGTAAAATTATTAAAGTCACAAAGAAGAAGATAGTCTATGGCTAAAGACGTTTGTCTCTAGTTCCATAAGTGACAGATACAATGAATTAGTAGTGTCTCAGCCAAAGGCACACCCTCATGAAAAATCAGAGCACCTGGGATAAATGAAGACTAAACGCTTTTACAGTGAGAAAATATGTCACACACGAATATTGAAAGCAAGCACGACAGCCACCTGCTGCTGCTGCTGCTAAGTCACTTCAGTCATGTCCGCCTCTGTGCGACCCCACAGACGGCAGCCCACCAGGCTCCCCGTCCCTGGGATTCTCCAGGCAAGAACACTGGAGTGGGTTGCCATTTCCTTCTCCAATGCATGAAAGTGAAAAGTCAAAGTGAAGTTGCTCGGTCGTGCCCAACTCTTAGCGACCCCATGGACTGCAGCCCACCAGGCTCCTCCGTCCATGGGGTTTTCCAGGCAAGAGTTCTGGAGTGGGGTGCCATTGCCTTCTCCCGACAACCACCTGGGTGCCTCCAAATTTCTGAGAGTTATCATTCTTTGTGTGTGTGTGCATGTGGCTGTGCAGGTTCTTCACTGTGACACGAAGCTGCTTTGTTGCTGCATGCAAGCTTTCTCCAGCTGTGGTCGCTGGGCTCCCCTGGTTGTGGCACGTGGGCTTCCGCGTGACCAGGCACAGCAGCTGCAGCTCTCGGGCTCTCTACTTGTAGTGCGTGGGTTTAGTTGCTCCAAGGCATGAGGGATCTTAGTTCCCCAATCAGGGATCGAAACCATGTCCCCTGCATTTGGAAGGTAGATTCTTAATCACTGGACTGCCAGCCAAGTCCTTGAGGGTCATTATTAATCTAAAATTCCAAACAAAGTCTGACCACTGATCAAGTACAAGGAGAAAATACATTTTCAAGCATAAAATCCTTAGATAAGCAAATCTCTAATGCACCTTTTTGATGGGAAACTATTTTTAAAAATATATGCTTCAGTAAAAGAAAGAAGAAGATATGAGTTTTAGTACACATCCTTTCCTCTTCAACCAAAGCAGATAGTGAAGGGAAGTCACAAGCAGATTGTGAAGGGAAGACTCATGTTGATAGCAGAGTGGAGGCCCTGAGATCAACCATTTCAGATGGAACAGGAAGATACTGGGTTAGCCAAAAAGTTTGTTTGGGTTTTTCCTGAACATCTTACAGAAAATCTGAATGAACTTTTTGACCAACCCAATAGACAGTTGTAGGGAGAGCTTCTGAGTAGGGTGGCAAAAAAGAACCAGAGTATTTAATGTGTTTTGCTGTTGTTCAGTCACTAAGTTGTGCCCAACTCTTTGTGACCCCATGAACTGCAGCATACCAGGCTTCCCTGTCCTTCACCACCTCCTGGAGCTTCCTCAAACTCATGTCCATTGAGTCAATGATGCTATCCAACCACCTCATCCTCTGTCATCCCCTTCTCCTCCTGCCTTCAGTCTTTGCCAGCATCAGAGTCTTCTGATCATTTGGAAAATATGTGTGTGTGTGTGTGTGTGTATATATATGTGTGTGTGTGTGTGTGTGTGTGTGTGTGTATATATATGTATATATATATATAGCTACCTTTAACAGATCAATGAGAGCATTTGGGGAAAAAATAGAAGTCTGTAGAAAACTAATCAAAAGTGAAAACAGGCAACTGTGGATGTAAGAGGTGGGGCAGGAGGTGAACAAAATTGGTGAAAGGGGTCAAAAGGTTCACACTTGGAGTTATAAAGTAGATAATAATGGAGATGTGATATACAGCATGGTGACCATGGTTTATAGTACTATATGGCATAAACAATGTGTCGGACCTTGTGTCTGCGTGCAGGCTTCTCTAGTTGTGGCCCCCACACTCCAGAGCGGGAGGGCTCAGTAGTCTAGTTGCTCCATGACATGCAGGTCTCAGTTCTCCAACCAGGGAGCAAACCCACATGCCCTGCACTAAAAGGCAAATTCTTGACCATTGGACCACCACAGAAGTCTCTGTATGACATATTTAAAAGTTAATTGCTAAGAGAGTAAATGTTAAGGGTTCTTATCATAAGAAAAAAAAATATTTTGTAACATGTATGAGGACATATGTTGATTAGACTTATGGTGATCACTTCACAGTATATACAAACATCAAACCACTGTGTTGTATATCCAAAACTAATAAAATGTTCTGTGTCAATTAGACCTCAATTTATTTTTTTTTAATTTTTATTTTAACTTTAGTTTACTCTACAATACTGTATTGGTTTTGCCAAACATTGACATGAATTCACCATGAGTGTACATGCGTTCCCAAACATGAATCCCCTCCCACCTCCCACCCCATGCCATCCCTCTGGGTCCTCTCCTTGCACCAGTCCCAAGCATCCTGCATTCTGCATCTGACATCAACTGGCGATTCGTTTCTTACTTGATAGTATACATGTTTCAATGCCATTCTCCCATCTCATCCCACCCTCTCCCTCTCTCTCTCCCCCAGAGTCCAAAAGTTCACTCTATAGATCTGAGTCTCTTTTGTTGTCTCGCATACAGGGTCATCATCCCCATCTTTCTAAATTCCATATATATGCGTTAGTATACTGTATTGGTGTTTTTCTTTCTGGCTTACTTCACTCTGTATAATCGGCTCCAGTTCCATCCATCTCCTTAGAACTGATTCAAATGTATTCTTTTTAATGGCTGAGTAATACTCCATTGTGTATATGTACCACAGCTTTCTTATCCATTCATCTGCTGATGGACATCTAGGTTGTTTCCATGTTCTGGCTATTATAAACAGTGCTGCGATGAACATTGGGGTACATGTGTCTCTTTCTATTCTGGTTTCCTCGGTGTGTATGCCCAGCAGTGGGATTGCTGGGTCATAAGGCAATTCTATTTGCAATTTTTTAAGGAATCTCCACACTGTTCTCCATAGTGGCTGTACTAGTTTGCATTCCCACCAACAATGTAAAAGGGTTCCCTTTTCTCCACACCCTCTCCAGCATTTATTGCTTGCAGACTTCTGGATCGCAGCCATTCTAACTGGTGTGAAGTGGTACCTCATTGTGGTTTTGATTTGCATTTCTCTGATAATGAGTGATGTTGAGCATCTTTTCATGTGTTTGTTAGCCATCCGTATGTCTTCTTTGGAGAAATGTCTATTTAGGTCTTTGGCCCATTTTTTGATTGGGTCATTTATTTTTCTGGAATTGAGCTGCATAAGTTGCTTGTATATTTTTGAGATTAGTTGTTTGTCAGTTGCTTCATTTGCTATTATTTTCTCCCATTCAGAAGGCTGTCTTTTCACTTTGCTTATATTTTCCTTTGTTGTGCAGAAGCTTTTAATTTTGATTAGATCCCATTTGTTTATTTTTGCTTTAATTTCCAGAATTCTGGGGGGTGGATCATAGAGGATCCTGCTGTGATGTATGTCAGAGAGTGTTTTGCCTATGTTCTCCTCTAGGAGTTTTATAGTTTCTGGTCTTACATTTAGATCTTTAATCCATTTTGAGTTTATTTTTGTGTGTGGTGTTAGAAAGTGATCTAGTTTCATTCTTTTACAAGTTGTTGACCAATTTTCCCAGCACCACTTGTTAAAGAGATTGTCTTTACTCCATTGTATATTTTTGCCTCCTTTATCAAAGATAAGGTGTCCATAGGTGTGTGGGTTTATCTCTGGGCTTTCTATTTTGTTCCATTGATCTATATTTCTGTCTTTGTGCCAGTACCATACTGTCTTGATGACTGTGGCTTTGTAGTAGAGCTTGAAGTCAGGCAAGTTGATTCCTCCAGCTCCATTCTTCTTTCTCAAGATTGCTTTGGCTATTCGAGGTTTTTTGTATTTCCATATAAATCTTGAAATTATTTGTTCTAGTTCTGTGAAAAATACCGCTGGTAGTTTGATAGGGATTGCATTGAATTTGTAGATTGCTTTGGGTAGTATACTCATTTTCACAATATTAATTCTTCCGATCCATGAACATGGAATATTTCTCCATCTATTAGTGTCCTCTTTGATTTCTTTCATCAGTGTTTTATAGTTTTCTATATATAGGTCTTTAGTTTCTTTAGGTAGATATATTCCTAGGTATTTTATTCTTTTCGTTGCAATGGTGAATGGAATTGTTTCCTTAATTTCTTTTTCTACTTTCTCATTATTAGTGTAAAGGAATGCAAGGGATTTCTGTGTGTTGATTTTATATCCTGCAACTTGACTATATTCGTTGATTAGCTCTAGTAATTTTCTGGTGGAGTCTTTAGGGTTTTCTATGTAGAGGATCATGTCATCTGCAAACAGTGAGAGTTTTACTTCTTCTTTTCCAATGTGGATTCCTTTTATTTCTTTTTCTGCTCTGATTGCTGTGGCCAGAACTTCCAGAACTATGTTGAATAGTAGCGGTGAGAGTGGGCACCCTTGTCTTGTTCCTGACTTTAGGGGAAATGCTTTCAATTTTTCACCATTGAGGATAATGTTTGCTGTGGGTTTGTCATATATAGCTTTTATTATGTTGAGGTATGTTCCTTCTATTCCTGCTTTCTGGAGAGTTTTTATCATAAATGGATGTTGAATTTTGTCAAAGGCCTTCTCTGCATCTATTGAGATAATCATATGGCTTTTATTTTCCAATTTGTTAATGTGGTGAATTACATTGATTGATTTGCAGATATTGAAGAATCCTTGCATCCCTGGGATAAAGCCCACTTGGTCATGGTGTATGACCTTTTTAATGTGTTGTTGGATTCTGATTGCTAGAATTTTGTTGAGGAGTTTTTCATCTATGTTCATCAGTGATATTGGCCTGTAGTTTTCTTTTTTTGTAGCATCTTTGTCAGGTTTTGGTATTAGGGTGATGGTGGCCTCATAGAATGAGTTTGGAAGTTTACCTTCCTCTGCAATTTTCTGGAAGAGTCTGAGTAGGATAGGTGTTAGGTGTTAGCTCTTCTCTAAATTTTTGGTAGAATTCAGCTGTGAATCCGTCTGGACCTGGGCTTTTGTTTGCTGAAAGATTTCTGATTACAGTTTCAATTTCCGTGCTTGTAGACCTCAATTTAAAAGACCAAAAATTTAAAAAGCCAAGGAAGGGACTTCCCTGGTGGTCCAGTGGTTAAGAATTTGCCTACCAGTGTAGGAGACGAGCGTTCAGCCCCGGGTTGGGGGAGACGCCACATGCCTTGGAGCAGCTGGGCCTGTGCACCACAGTTACTGAGCCCACCCGCTGGAGCCCGTGCTCTGCAACAAGAGAAGCCACTGCAGTGAGAAGCCCGTGCACTGCAATAAAGAGTAGCCGCTGCTCACCACAATTAGAGAAAGCCTATATGAAGTAACAAAGACCAGGGCAGCCAAAAATAAATAAATGGTGGGGTTTTTTTCCAAAATGCAGAGGCAAATATTAACTCAAACAAAAATTGTATTAAAATGCAACCACAATATATTACATTTCTCAGCAGTGAATGACTTTTATAAACTGAAATGATGTAAACAATCCTTATTTGAACTAAAAATTGTAAAAGATTGGGTAGATGGCAGAGAGAAGTGGAAAGAGAATTGCAGAGAGTAGTACCAGACAGAGAAATTCCCAACTATCAGCAGGAAATAAAGAAATAATCTGAAGAGATTATTTAACATAAGAATATTATTTAACATGTGGAATTACTGATCAGAAATAATTTCTAAAAATGATTGAAAGTGGTTATTACTAGGGATTGGAGGTACAGAATGAAAAAGTTTTGAACAGAGGGTCACTTATTTTTCTAATAAGTATTTTGACACTACTTGAATTTTTTACATATGAAACTTCCATATAAATAATTTTTTAACTGTGAGGAAGGATCATTTGCAAACCAAATCCAGCAGTATAAAAAAAGGATAGTACACAGTTACACTCAAGTTGGATTTTATTCCATGGACCCAAGGATGCTTCCATATCTGCAAATAAATCAAAGTGATACACCATATTAACAAAAGGAGGATAAAAATCAAATAATCATCTCAAAAAATGCAGAAAGAGCATTTGACAAAATTCAGTATCCATTAATGACAGAAAATCTCATCAAACTTGGTAAAGAGATAACATGTCTCAACATAATAGAGACCATTTATGACAGTCCCATAGCTAACATCACACTCAGTGACGAAAAGCAAAATAAGGGTGTGGGATTAAGAGATACAAACTACTATGTATAAAATAGAGAAATGAGGTTATATTGTACAGCACAGGAAATTATAGCTGTTATCTTGTAACAAATTTTAATGGAGTGTATAATCTGTTGAAATACTGAATCACTACACTGTACAGCTGAAACTAATACTATAATGCAACTTTACTTTAATAAAAGTAAAATAGGGAACAGATTAAACTAAACAAATAAATAAACCAATAAGGAAAAAATAAAGAAAAAAGGTCAAAGCCTTCTGTGATCCAATCTCTAGCAAAAAATGCCCACAGGTAGAAAATTGTTCTTGTTGAAATGGTGCCCAGATCAAAAGTCTCTAAGGAAACCATAACCTACTCAGACTTTGAAAGACTCAGACAGTTTGGAACTAAAAATAAAAAACTTACTTAGCTCCCTAGAAAACAGATTCAAGTCAAGTAAATAAAATATCAAGTTCACTTTATGTTGAAGTCCAAAAATATATATTGGTCTTTAAGTTTTAATTCTCTTTAATCATTTTAATGTGTATATACATACACAAACACACACACACACACACATATCATCCTTTATTCAAACCTCCATAAGATGTGGATTCTTATTTTTCATTCTTCACTTTTAATTATTTTGATTAAATGGTTAACATTGCAATCAAGTTACTAGAGTTTCTTTAGTTAGAGTTTTCAGATAAAATACAAGATGATCAGTTAAACTGGAATTTCAGATAAAGCACAAATTTTTTTAGAATAATGTCTTTCAAATACTGCATGAGACATACTTACCCTAAAATTATTCATTGTTTATCTGAAATTGAAATTTAAATGGGCATCCTAATTTTTATTTGCTAAATACGACAATCCTATTTTAAGGATTTCCTCTGTTGAACTCATCTCATATCTGTCTCTGAGTTAGTCTAAGCTGCAGCTGCTGTTTTCAGTCCATCTAAAGCCATCATTCTCTGTGCCTCATCATTCCAGGACCTCCCAAGCCCTTGTTCATCCTAAAGTGGTGCAGTCTCTGCCTTGCTGGCCTCAGCTAGTGGCATTTCTCTTTGCTCTCTTCCCCTTGACACCTGCCATACACCACTAACAGAGTCTGTGTCTTTGTAAAAGATTTGGTGACACTTAACACAGACTTTTGCCGACAAAGGTCCTTATAGTCAAAGCTATGGTCTTTCCAATAGTTATGCACAGATGTGAGAGTTGGACCATAAGGCTGAGTGCCAAAAAAATTTGATGCTTTCAAATTGTGGTGATGGAGAAGATTCTAGAAGGTCCCTTGGACAGCAAGGAGATCAAACCAGTAAATCCTAAAGGAAATCAACCCAGAATATTCATTGGAAGGACTGATGCTGAAGCTCTAATAGTTTGGCCACCTGATGTGAAGAGCCAACTCATTGGAAAAGACCCTGATGCTGTGAAAGACTGAAGGCAGGAGGAGAAGGGGATGACAGAGGATGAGAAGGTTGGATGGCATCACCAACTCAATGGACATGGGTTTGAGCAAGCTCCAGGAGATAGTGAAGGACAGGGAAGCCTGGCGTGCTGCAGTCCATGGGGTTGCAAAGAGTTGAACATGAATTAGCGACTGAAGCACAACAACAATACAGAATACTAAATATGACTTAGAGAAAATAGAAGTAGGAAAAAAAGTGGAAGAGATTTCACTTGGGACCTTCTCTGGGAAAACTAGTTCCCAGATGGCTTCCTTCTCCTGTGGTCCACAACCATCACATCCTCCTCTGGTGAGGAAACCACGTCCCTTAGTCCTTCAGAATACGACTTCCTTCCCCCTCTTAGCAGAGCCCAGTTACTACCCAGAGGCGTGACCTCCTCCTCCCCTTACAGGGGAATTTATAGGGATTAAGAACCCCCCAGGAGTGGTGGAAATGTTTCACACCTTGACTACAGTGGTGATTGTGTGAGTACACACATTTGTCAAGGTTCATGAATTCTACACATTGAATGCGTGCATTTAATGAGATATAAATGACACCTCAATGAAATGGATTTTTGAAAAATATCCCCTGGCAGTACTTTTACAAAAGCATGAATTAATCATTCTTTAATCTAAAAGAACGCTACAGGGATTTCACCAGTCCAGGATGTTGCATCTCGAGTTTGCATTTCTCCAGGTTCTGGCACTGGGGTGAACATGTGCCTCCTTTGGGAGACCTCCCTGCTGGTCCAGTGGCTAAGACTCTGTGCTCCCCGTGCAGAGTCTCGGGTTGGATCCCTAGTCAGGAAGCTAGACCCCACGTGCCTCAACTAAGACCTGGTGTGACCAAATAAATAAATAATCTATAATATTTATTATAATAAATGAATCTTAAAACTGTGCCTCCTTTAGTATCTTGTGGTGGCCTCGTCTCTTGTGGGTACCTCTAAATAGCACACATGCATTCACCTTAAAGGTGGTGCAATATAGTTCATCTAAATATCTTACAGGGAATTCCCTGGCAGTCCAGTGGTTAAGACTTGGCACTGTCACTGCGGTGGCCCTGGGTTCAATTCCTGGTCAGAGAACTAAGATCCCACAAACCACACAGCCTGGCCAAAAGAAAGGAAGAAAGGTGGGAGGGATTGTTTACTAATGAACTCTTTAAATGACCTGGAGACGCAAGCAAGATGGTGCTTGGTGGAGCAGTTCATCAAGACAAAAGCATTCCATCTCTACACAAATGCTCGCGTGTGAAGCAGTATTAAAAATGGAATCATTAAACAGGGATATCCTCTAAACTAGTACATGTAGGGTAGTGGGGTGGGGTTGGGGACGTGTTTAGTGTTGTTTTACAGGAATTGTCTTGGCTTCCAGGATTTTTCTACTCAACAAAGGGAAAATTCCATTTTCAGCTCAAACTCTAATCAGGAAATTATTCTTCCAAAAAAAAAAAAAAAAAGATGTGTGTGGGGGTCGAGGAGAACAGCTGAAAAACTCTTCACTACTCCATGGCCCAGAAAATACAAACAGGACAGAGGGACCGGAAGAGTCTCAGCTCCAACCAGATAATAGCCATTTCTGGGTAAGGAATAATTTAGGACCAGACACTCTGCAGATAATACAGGAGGAAACAAATCTCTTAAGTCAAGAGTGGGTACTTAAGTGAAACCTCTGAAAGCACGTAAACAAACTTGGACAACTTTCCATAAACTTTAATAAATAAGTGTGGGACTTCCCTGGCATTCCAGTGATTAAGAATCTGCCTTCCAGTGCAGGGGTGTAGGTTCAATCCTTGGCTGGGGAGATAAGATCCCACCTGCCACAGGGCAACTAGCCTGTGTGCTGCAACAAAGACCCAGTGCAGCCAAAAAAATGTTTTTAATAAAATAAAAATAAATAAATGCTTTGATACCAAAGAGAGAGGAAAGAAAGAAGAAATAATCCAATACCAAACCAAGACAGAGCCATGAGTCCCCAGTGAGCAGAGTGTCAAAAGAAACCAAAAGAGGATTATGACCAGACATAGCATAATAAGAATAACGTTGACAACTACCTTGAACAGCCCCTTTGCACTCGGGACCATTTCCAGGTGTTTTATATGCATTTGGCCCTCACAACAGCCTTGTGAGTTAGGACTGTTATTCATCCCACTGTGCACTTGATGAAACTGAAGCATGCAGACCTCAAGCTATTTGCACAAAATCACATTGCAGTTGAGTAACAGGGTCCAGATGCGAATTCATCGTCATCTGTTTGCAAATCCTTAACCCTTGAGCACTGGGCTGTAGTCCCATGCTGCTCAAAGTGTGTTCCGTGGACCAACAGTAGCACGAGCAACCCTCTGGAGCTAGTTAAAATGCAGAATCCCAGGTGGCACCCCCAGACCTGCTTGATCTGAATATGCATTTGGTGGTGCTAGTGGTAAAGAACCCTCCTGCCAGTGCGAGAGACATAAGAGACTCGGGTTCGACCACTGGGTCAGGAAGATCCCCTGGAGGAGGGCATGGCTACCCACTCCAGTGTTCTTGCCTGGAGAATCTTGTGGACGGAGGGGCCTAGTGGGCTACAATCCATAGGGTTAAATAGAGACACAACCGAAGCAACTTAGCACACAGGCGCACACAGGTGATGCTACGAGTATAAAAGTTTGAAAAGCATAACTCTAGTCGCTTTCAGAAGACAGATCAGTCCTACCTGGTTTGATCACAGATTCCTTCTTGAGAATGTACTGAAATGGATATCAAAAGCTGTTGCTTAGAATTCATCATTATTTTAAATAAATTATGCTGTTTTTTGAAGTAAGTGTTACAGGAAGGGCCACCCCATCCAGGACCTGAGGGTGGGCTTTCTCCAGCACTCAAAAGTGAATTGTCCAAGGAAGGAGTCACCGGTGCTGACAAAGCAAGAGACTTTATCAGAAAAGGACACCTGAGTGTAAAGCAGAAGGATAAGGGAACTCAGGAGAACTGCTCTGCCACATGACTCACAGTCTGGGGTTTTATGGTGATGGGGTTCATTTCCTGGTTATCTTACCAATCACTCTGACTCAGGGTCCTTCCTGGTGGCACGCACATCGCTCAGCCAAGATGACATCCAGTGAGGAGGATTCTGGGAGGTGGTAGGATGTGTGGCATCTCCTTTTGACCTTTTCTGAATTCTTCCAGTTGATGAGGGTTTGTTAGTTTCCTGTGCCTTAATAGGACCTCCTGTTATAAAATAGCTCAGGCACATGGTTACAATCATGCCGGGCCCAGGGTGGGCGGTTTTAGTTACCCTCTAACATAAGTAAAACAACGCATAGCTTGCTAGGTTCTTTCAAGTTGCAGAGACTAGGCACACCCAAGTTAATTTACAGCCACACTCTTAAAACTTTTCCGCCAAATACCCCAATAGCTGAGGGCACACCCCCAGAGATTCTGGGAACCATACCCTTTTTACTTTCTTCCCTATCTTCCTTTTACTTTTTGGTAAGTAACTTTGCTGAGATGTAATAAGATTGATTTGTTAAATTTGCAATTCTGTGATTTTTAATAAATTCACGGAGTTTTACAGCTATCACCATAATCTAGTTTTAGAACATCCCTGTTACCTCAGTAAGACCCTTCATGTCTGTTTACAGTTAATCCCCATTTCCATCACCAACCCCTGTCTCTCTAGATTTGCTAACTATAGACATTTTATGTCACTGGAATCATGGAATATGTGGCCTTTTTCATCTGGCCTTTTTCACTGAGTATAATCTTTTTGAGAAGTATCCACACTCTTCCCGACCCAGGGATCAAACCAGGTCTGCCGCGTTGCAGGCAGATTCTTTACCATTTGGGCCACCAGGGAAGCCCCACTGTAGCCTGTAGCCTTGATTCCTGGACTGCTGCATTGTCCATTGCATGGAGTTGAGGCAGGCCTTAGGTGGGCTCCAGGTTAGACGTTTACAACTGGCCTCCGGTTTACATTTCTTGGGGCAGGAAACAAGAGGGCTTCAGGCCAGACACATAGAACTAGCCTCCTGCTTGCATTTCCTGAAAAAAAGAGATAGGTGGGCTTCAGGTTAAGCATTTACAATCAGCCTCCTGTTTGCTCTCTGAAATGGAACAGAAACAGTGTACACAGCCAGGCTTTGTCTCTTAAAGCGAACACTGTAAGATAATAGTCATGGCAGAAACAGAGAGAGGCTAAACCTTGTTTGAGTAAAAGATCAAGAGGTCATATATTTCCCATCCTTGGAGCAAGGGAGACATTGCCCATGTGCAGAAAGCCTCCTTGGGGGTCAAAAGGAGAGGACTCCACCCCAGGATATGTGATGCCAAGGCTCCCCCATAGGCCTCTGGGCTGGAATCCATCTTGGAAAAAATTGTGCACACATGTTGGGGAGGGTCCTAGGGCAAGTCAGGTGTGGAAAAAGAAACCAGATAATTGGGCAAAGGTCAACAGAAGCCCAGAAGAACTGTCATATATAAATGATTTAACCACCTCTCCGGCAGTTCTCCTCATTAGAGAGATCGCCCACACCCTTCCTCTCTGGGTGTACATCTCTGCCTCGCTCCCACCTTAACTAAACAAACTGATCCTTTGTGTGCTGTCCGACTTGTGCTGTCTCCAATAATAAACCTCACAAAGACACAACTCTCAAGACTTTCGGAGAATTTGCCCGCGCGTCTTCCCACGTATACTCTGCTTTTCCAATAACTGTTTTACTTTTTCTTTTACCTTCTGTTGCCTCTTCAGAGTTCATTCTGGTCAAGGCAGGCAAGGACTGGAGACTCAGGCCCTAGCCATTAGCCTCTGTGGTCTAGCAGTTAGGACTCCTGGGCAGAGAACTAAAGTCTTGCTTTCAGCTACTGTTCGCTGCAGCTGCTGCTTACTGCAAGCTACTGCTCACCACACATGTGTCCAAAAGCAGACCCATAGCCCCTTTTATTGTTTAGCAAGTTTGAAAAAAACATATTTGGTGCCTCAATATGTTATCTTTAAAATTCATTCCAGTGTTACACATGTCTGCTGCTGCTACTGCTAAGTCGTGTCAGTCGTGTCCGACTCTGCGCGACCCCATAGACAGAAGCCCACCAGGCTCCTCTGTCCCTGGGATTCTCCAGGCAAGAACACTGGAGTGGGTTGCCATTTCCTTCTCCAATGCATGAAAGTGAAAAGTGAAAGTGAAGTTGCTCAGTCGTGTCCGACTTTTAGCGACCCCATGGACTGTAGCCTACGAGGCTCCTCTGTCCATGGGATTTCCCAGGCAAGAGTACTGGAATGGGGTGCCATTGTCAATGTTGGCCTCAATAGAAAAATGTTTTAAATAATGTATTCATTTCCTCAAAATTATTTAAAAAGTTGATCTTTGCTCCAGTTTATCTTAGATTCCTTCAGGGTGAAACATATAACCTCAGGAGATGGAAGTTAGTAACGGGGAAGTACATGAGGAAGAGAGAAAGGTGTGGTCATTAAAGTCTTCAATCATCTAAGTCTTGAGTCACTGAAAACTAATCCTTCTATAATTTGTTCCAAGTGCCAAGATAAAGATGCCCACCAGGTGCTGGCATAAAGAGACAGCAGGCTGATACAGACATGATGGTGATATCACCGTCGTGACAACTGCAGTCAAGATTTTAAGACTGACTATGAAAAACAGTGTGGAGGCTCCTCAAAAAACTAAAATAGAGTTGCCATATGATCTAGAAATTCCACTCCTGGGCATATACCCAGAGAAAGCTATAATTCAAAAAGATGCATGCACTATTTACAATAGCCAAGACATGGAAGCAACCGAGTGCCCATTAACAGATGAGTGGAGAAAGATGTGGTACATATACACACTGGAATACTACTCAGCCATAAAAAAGAATGACATGATGCCATCTGCAGCAATATGGATGGACCTAGAGATTATCATATTAATGAAGTAAGTCAGACACTAACAAATACCATATGATATCACTTACATGTGGAATCTAAAATATGACACAAATGAACCTATCTATGGAAAACAAACAGACTCACAGAGAGAACAGACTTGTGATTGCCAAGAGGGGCGGAGGGAATGGGGGAGGAAAGGACTGGGGAGTTCAGGAGTAGCAGATGCCAACTATTATATGTAGAATGGATGAACAGCAATGTCCTACTGCATAGCACATGATAAAGCAACATGGGAAAGAATATGATGAATAAGAATGTGTGTGTGTGTGTGTGTGTGTGTGTAACTGAATCACTTTGCTATACATCAGAAATTAATGCTAACTATAAATCAACTATATTTTGATTTTTCAAAATGTGTGGAAGATTTTAAGGACTAGAACATGAAAAAAATAAGTTTAGTTCAGTCGCTCAGTCATGTCTGACTCTTTGTGACCCTATGGACTGCAGCACGCCAGGCTTCCCTGTCCATCACCAACTCCCAGAGCTTACTCAAACTCATGTCCATCAAGTCAGTGATGCCATCCAACATCCCATCCTCTGTTGTTCCTTCTTCTCCTGCCTTCAGTCTTTCCCAACGTCAGGGTCTTCTCCATGAGTCAGTTCTTCACATTACATAGCCAAGATATTGGAGCTTCAGTTTCAGCATCAGTCTTTCCAATGAATATTCAGAACTGATTTCCTTTAGGATTGACTGGCTTGATCTTGCAGTCCAAGGGACTCTCAGCATCTTTCCTTTAAAATATATTGCTTATTGAAAGACTTCTTCTATCATGCCAAACAAGTAACTACCCCTCACCCAAATACCCCAAAAGCTTCCTCTTAAAGGAAAGCCATTTCTTGGATGTTCTATTTTTGCTGGCTTTGTCAAATCTTGGAACAGTCATGTACGACTGTTAATTAACTCACAGATGATCACCTCATTGTTCCCTAGCTGAGGTTCTATTAAAAGCACCATCAAGTCACCCAGTACAAAAAATCTTGGTTTCTTTCTTTTTTTTTTTTAATATGTTGTCCATCTCAATGAAGTGTTTATTGTGTTTTGTTTTGTTTTGGCTGTGCCACTTGGCATGCAAGATCTTAGTTCCCCAACCAGGGATCAAACTCACACCCCTGCAATGGAAGCTTGCAGTCCTAACCACTGGACAACCAGGGAAGTCCCCAAAAGTCTTGGCTTCTAATATTTTTCCTATAAAATAAACCAGAGTTCCTTGGAGATATAGTTCATTCTAGGACTGGGGCAGGAAATATATAAGATGTTCCTGGAGCATCTTGTGGTCCTGGAAAGTAAGAAAGTATTCCCCCAGAATCGTGATAATGAAGATATATCAAAGGGACACAAGAGCTGAGCTGAAAGAGCTGCCAAGGGCCAAAACTGGGACAGTTTGAGAAAGAGAATAAATAATGTAGGATTGAATTAAAATCCAAAGTGTTATCCATGAGACCATACTGATATAAAGTACTGAATAAATTTAAAAATGGAGCAGAAAAGACAATCCCCCATACAGAAAGTTCCAAATATTTTGTATAGGGACTTCCCTGGTCATCTGGTAGCTAAGACTGTGCTCCCAGTGCAGGGGCTGCTACTGCTGCTAAGTCACTTCAGTCATGTCCGACTCTGTGCAACCCCATAGACGGCAGCCCACCAGGCTCCCCCGTCCCTGGGATTCTCCAGGCAAGAACACGGGAGTGGGTTGCCACTTCTTTCTCCAATGCATGAAAGTGAAAAGTGAAAGTGAAGTCGCTCAGTCGTGTCTGACTCTCAGCAACCCCATGGACTGCAGCCTTCCAGGCTCCTCCGTCCATGGGATTTTCCAGGCAAGAGCACTGGAGTGGGGTGCCATTGGGTTCAATTCTTAGTCAGGGAACTAGATCCCACATGCTGCAACTAAGAGTTCACATGCCACAACTAAAGATACCAAGTGCCACAACTAAGACCCAGTGCAACCAAATAAACAAATAGATATTTTACACAACTTTATAAAGCCACAGATATTTTGTGTAGATACTCCTCTTGAAGGAGCTAGAACTGAATTCCCCCACTTACTGGGCTTGGACTGCATTCAGTGACTTCCTGCCAATGAGACAAGTGTGTAAAGGGAGAAAAAGGTTACTCCACCAAGGAGAAGCCTGGCAGCACCGCATTGGCCAGGTGACCAACCTGGACATCATCCATGATAAGTCATTTTGTAAATATGGACACTTTAACTCATATGGTGAGAAGAGCACTTTTCCTTTGTGGCCTTCTTCCCAAGAAAGCCGGAACCCTAGTCTAGCCATGAGAAAAGCATCAGACAAACCCAAACTGAGGACAATACTACAAAATACAAAGTACGCCCTACAAGCACTGACCAGCACTCCTGCCAGCAGGGAAGCTCTGAATGTCTCAGGGCTGCTGCAGCCCAGAGGAGCCTCCAGAGACATGATGACCAAATGGAGTGGCATGGAGAAAGAACATGGGAAAAACTAACGAGACCCAAACAAAGTGTGGACTTTCGTGAATAGGAATGTACTGGTGTTGGTTCTTTAGCTGTGACAAATGCCCCCCTGATAATGGAAGGTCTTAATACTAGGGGAAACTGGCTGTGGAGTAAGCGAACTGTCTCTATAATCTTTATAACGTCTGTAAACCTATCCTTATACAGTGGAAGTGAGAAATAGATTTAAGGGACTAGATCTGATAGATAGAGTGCCTGGTGAACTATGGACAGAGCTTCATGACATTGTACAGGAGACAGGGATCAAGCCCATCCCCATGGAAAAGAAATGCAAAAAAGGCAAAATGGCTGTCTGGGGAGGCCTTGCAAATAGCTGTGAAAAGAAGAGAGGCAAAAAGAGAAGGAGAAAAGGAAAGATATAAGCATCTGAATGCAGAGTTCCAAAGAATAGCAAGAAGAGATAAGAAAGCCTTCCTCAGCGATCAATGCAAAGAAATAGAGGAAAAGAACAGAATGGGAAAGACTAGAGATCTCTTCAAGAAAATTAGAGATACCAAGGGAACATTTCATGCCAAGATGGGCTCGATAAGGACAGAAATGGTATGGACCTAACAGAAGCAGAAGATATTAAGAAGAGGTGGCAAGAATACACAGAAGAACTGTACAAAAAAGAACTTCATGACCAAGATAATCACGATGGTGTGATCACTCACCTAGAGCCAGATATCCTGGAATGTGAAGTCAAGTGGTCCTTAGAAAGCATCACTATGAACAAAGCTAGTGGAGGTGATGGAATTCCAGCTGAGCTATTTCAAATCCTAAAAGATGATGCTGTGAAAGTGCTGCACCCAATATGCCAGCAAATTTGGAAACCTCAGCAGTGGCCACAGGACTGGAAAAGGTCAGTTTTCATTCCAATTTCCAAGAAAGGCAATGCCAAAGAATGCTCAAACTACCGCCCAGGTGCACTCATCTCACACGCTAGTAAAGTAATGCTCAAAATTCTCCAAGCTAGGCTTCAACAATATGTGAATCGTGAACTTCCTGATGTTCAGGCTGGTTTTAGAAAAGGCAGAGGAACCAGAGATCAAATTGCCAACATCTGCTGGATCATGGAAAAAGCAAGAGAGTCCCAGAAAAACATCTATTGCTGCTTTATTGACTATGCCAAAGCCTTTGACTGTGTGGCTCACAATACACTGTGGAAAATTCTGAAAGAGATGGGAATACCAGACCACCTGACCTGCTTCTTGAGAAACCTATATGCAGGTCAGGAAGCAACAGTTAGAACTGGACATGGAACAACAGACTGGTTCCAAATAGGNAGCATCATTCCTTCCAAAGAAATCCCAGGATTGATCTTCTTCAGAATGGACTGGTTGGATCTCCTTGCAGTCCAAGGGACTCTCAAGAGTCTTCTCCAACACCACACTTCAAACGCATCAATTCTTCGGCGCTCAGCCATCTAGTCAAGGCTATGGTTTTTCCAGTGGTCATGTATGGGTGTGAAAGTTGGACTGTGAAGAAAGCTGAGCGCCGAAGAATTGATGCTTTTGAACTGTGGTGTTGGAGAAGACTCTTGAGAGTCCCTTGGACTGCAAGGAGATCCAGCCAGTCCATTCTGAAGGAGATCAGCCCTGGGATTTCTTTGGAAGGAATGATGCTAAAGCTGAAGCTCCAGTACTTTGGCCACCTCATGCGAAGAGTTGACTCATTGGAAAAGACCCTGATGCTGGGAGGGATTGGAGGCAGGAGGAGAAGGGGACGACAGAGGATGAGATGGCTGGCTGGCATCACCGACTCAATGGACATGAGTTTGGGTGAACTCCAGGAGTTGGTGATGGACAGGGAGGCCTTGCATGCTGCAATTCATGGGGTCGCAAAGAGTCGGACATGACTGAGTGACTGAACTGAACTGAAACCTATGCTATTCTAAAACAAAAGATTTAATTGAATATTTAAAAATTTTTTACTTTTTACTTTTTTTTAATTGGAGTATATTGCTGTACAATATTTTGTTAGCTTCTGCTGTTCAACATCGTGATTCAGCTATATGTATCCATGTATCACCTCCCTCTTGAGCCTTCTTTCACCTCCCCCATCCCACCCCTCTAGGTTATCACAGAGCTGAGCTCCCTGTACTAAACAGCACCTTCCCACTAGCTATCTATTTTACACACAAAACATTTATTTAAAAAAAAAAAAAGTAACAACCAGAGTTATTTCAGGAATCTCTCTACAGAGAAATATGCAGCCAATCAGACTAACCAATCAGCAACATCAAACAGGCAACTGATGGCTATCTGAAGAGAGACTCTGGTTCTTTTTATTTTGGCCACACTAGACAAGTTGATCTTGGTTCTCTGACCAGGGATTGAATCTGAGCCCTCAGCAGTGAGAGCACAGAGTCCTAACCACTGGACTGCCAAGGAGCTCCCTCTTTCATTCTTTTAAGGAGTCATTCATGACCGGGTCGGTGTCCTCCACAGTCCAAGGCTCCAAGGTGCATGACAATTACTCATGAAGCTGTACAGCCACTGTCCACAGCCCCAGTTCAAATACACAGAGCCTCATAAGCTTTCCACTGTCACTATCACCCAGGCCCCCAAACACAGGTCTGTCTTTACTGGCTATTATTATAACAGTTTGAACACCCAACACAGACTCATTTTCCAGAAAGCTGATGTTTGTGAGTGCAGCATCCTGGCTGGCCCTAGTGATTTGCTCAGCCTTTAAAATGAATAAATACATGTTATAAACCATACATGGAAAAGGTTCCCTGGCAAATAACCCAGTCATTCCTAAGTGGTCAGGGCAGTCCTTGGGGTCAATCACTGAAAATAAACTGAAGCCAGTTTTTCAGTGGTAGTGATGAGGTGGGAATAAAGATTATGCATAACCTCTAATATCTCCCTAAGGCTTCAAAATGAGGACATTGGAACCAGAAGCTGGGCCAAGGATGGGAATTCAGCCTCTCTCTTGCATTTATTTTCCATCTTTCGTACATTCTTTCAGCAATTATTTATTGAGCCTCTACCATGACCTCGTGACCCCTAGCTGTTGCCTAATGCCAGGTGGCCTCTAGATGAACAGAAAAGAAGACAAGTGAGGGGAGCCAAGAATGCAATAAATCAAGCCCAGAACTGCCTGTATGCAAAAGTTCAAAGTGTTTCCCATCATCCAACAGTAGCTGGCTTACAGGAGTTGCTTAATAACTACTTGTTGAATGAGTAAGTGGACACAGCAAGGCTTTCCCTGAATACCAGCATGGGTACCTAGAGGAGACGCAAACAAAAGAACTTTTCTGAAGACTCTGCTTTCTGTGTGTCAAAGGAGGAATCACTTACCCTTCCCTATTTTTCTTTATGACTAGTGACTTTCCCTCACACGAGTTCAGGCACTTTGTTAAAACAAAAATAAAATAACAGTATCTAAGCAGACTGAGGGAACAGCCTTTGGAATGACAACGTGCAAGAAGGAACTGCAGATCCTTCCTACCCAACACACTTATCCTGCAGCCCCTGTGACACAAGGGGACAGATTGAGTACAAAGAGCTGGTTCTCAAGCTAGACACCTAATTAAATTATTACAACATTGTTCCTGTATTTCCCAGGTCTCTCTGATCTTAAAATTAGCTGAACAAGATCAAAACATCCTTAATATAGACTGAATAACCGTTTGTGAACAAATCTATAAAAGCGGAGTAATCAACATGATATCTTGGGGAAAGTGCTGAGTTAAGAATTAACAGCTGCAGCGGTTAGCTCTTCGCAGAGCTTTAGGTGGATTACTCCACTTCCCTATGACTCTGTTATGGTGGTGGTTTAGTCACTCAGTCATGTCTGACTCTTTGCAACCCCATGGACTGAGGTCCACCAAGTTCCTCTGTCCTTGGGATTTCCCAGGCAAGAATACTGGAGTGGGTTCCATTTCCTTATCAGGGGGTCTTGCCGACCCAGGGATCGAACCTGGGTCTGCTGCATCGTCAGGCGGATTCTTTACCAACTGAGCCCCCAGGGAAGCCCGGGTGACTCTGTTACGTTTCCTTAAAAAAGAGTGTGAGGGACTTACGTGGTGGTCCAGGGACTAAGACTCCAGGCTCCTAATGCAGGGTCAATCCCTGGTCAGGGAACTAGATCACACATAACACAACTAAGACCCAGGTCAGCCAGAATAAATAAATGAACATTTACATTTTAAAAAGGATGAGGTGAAAAGTTAGAATACCTTATCTTTAAGGTCCCTAGGATTTAAAACATTATAATTCTAAGTGCATTGCTCAAATAACAATAATATTATAATCATAGTTATTCACTGGTTGTATTTACTGTGTGTTAGGCACTATTCTATGTGTTTTTCAAGTATTGTTTCATGTAACCCCCAAGAACTGTATTGGGTAGCTGTCAATATTTCCATTCTCGATGAGGAAACTGAAGTACAGAGGGTTAAGGTCCCAGGCAGTCTTCATGGTACACAATACCAAGGGCACAGGTCTGATGTGTATGCAGTTCTGTTAACACAGTATCTGGAAAATTAATGACTGCCTGTAGTCAAAGCTATGGTTTTTCCAGTAGTCATGTATGGACGTGAGAGTTGGACCATAAAGAAGGCAAAGTACCGAAGAACTGATGCTTTCTAAGGTGACTGCAGCCATGAAATTAGAAGACGCTTACTCCCTGTGTTAGGTCCGGACTCTGGCCTTGACAGCCTAAAAATAAAACCTGAGTCATGCTTCTGGGAATTCTCGCGCATGCACACCATTTAACCAATCATTTAATGCCAGCTAACCCGCTACTAAAACAAAGGACTGCCTGTATATAAGGAGCTGTGAATCAGAGCTCGGGGCTCTTGTCAGATTCCACTGCGTGGGATGTGACCTGAGCCCCGGCTCGGGCTGGCAATAAACTCCCTTTGTGCTTTTGCATTGCTGTGGACATCTTATTCTCTCAGTTTTGGGGACTCAGACTCTGGGCATAACACCTGGAAGAAAAGTTGTGACCAACCTAGACAGCATATTGAAAAGCAGAGACATTACTTTGCCAACAAAGGTCCGTCTAGTCAAGGCTATGGTTTTTCCAGTAGTCATGTATGGATGTGAGAGTTGGACTGTGAAGAAGGCTGAGCGCTGAAGAATTGATGCTTTTGAACTGTGGTGTTGGAGAAGACTCTTGAGAGTCTCTTGGACTGCAAGGAGATCCAACCAGTCCATTCTGAAGGAGATCAGCCCTGGGATTTCTTTGGAAGGAATAACGCTAAAGATGAAACTCCAGTACTTTGGCCACCTCATGCAAAGAGTTGACTCAAAGAGTTGACTCATTGGAAAAGACTTTGATGCTGGGAGGGATTGGGGGCAGGAGGAGAAGGGGACGACAGAGGATGAGATGGCTGGATGGCATCACTGACTCAATGGGCTTGAGTCTGAGTGAACTCTGGGAGTTGATGATGGACAGGGAGGCCTGGCGTGCTGTGATTCATGGGGTCGCAAAGAGTCGGACATGACTGAACGAGTGAACTGAACTGAACTGAACTGTGGTGCTGGAGAAGACCCTTTAGAGTCCCTTGGACAACAAGGAGATCAAACAAGTCCATCCTGAAGGAAATCAACCCTAAATATTCACTAGAAGGACTGATGCTGAAGCTCCAATACTTTGGCCTCTTAATGCAAAGAGATGGCTCGTTGGAAAAGACCCTGATGCTGAGAAAGATCCAGGGCAGGAAGAGAAGGGGATGACAGAGGGTAAGATGGCTAGATGGCATCACTGACTCAATGGACATGAGTTTGAGCAAACTCTGGGAGATACTGAAGGACAGGGAAGCCTGGCGTGCTGCAGTTCATGGAATCACACAACTTAGTGACTGAACAGCAAAAATTCACAAACTCAAGCAACTCAGCTTCAGAGTCTGCACACTTAGTGTCCACCCACACCAGCGGTTCTCAAAAGACAGCCACCAGCCCAGAAACATCAGCATCATCTGTGAATTTGGCAGAAGCGCTAATTCTTGACCCCAGTCCAGGCCACAGAATCAGAAGCTCTGGGGCTGGGACCAAGCGCTCTCTCTGAACAAGTCTTCTTGGTGATTCTGATGCAAGTCAGCATATGAGAATCACTGCTCCATCACTCTGAGGTGCCATGATGGTGGAAGTCAGGGAGCAGGAAGTCTGAGGCTGGGGCATCATCAAAGTCTTCTCCTCTAGATGAACTGAGGGTTTCTTAAACCTTAACAAGAAAATTTGCGCAAGTAGTCAACTTTGCAAGCTAGTTACTTTTGTTGTTGTTGTGCTTAGTCACGTCTGACACTTTGAGACCCCATGGACTATAGCCCACCAAGCTCTTCTGTCCATGGGATTCTCCAGGCAAGAATACTGGAGTGGGTTGCCATTTCCTCCTCCAGGGGATCTTTCTGACCCAGGGATTGAACCCATATCTCTTGCATCTCCTGCACTGGCAAGAGAATTCTTTACCACTGTGCCACCTGGTTACTTTTAGAGAGATCAGGTTCTTTTATCATAGCACCTCAGTGACTGAAGAATAAGAAAAAAACTCCATTTTTTTCCCTCAAAAATATCATCTGTTATCTCTTTTTCCAGGTTGAGGTATCCTCAGGACTTATCTCTAAGTTTCCAGAGTGCTCTCCAGGGATTTAGCAGCAGGAGTCTGATTAGACTCTGCAGGAGAGGTCCAGCTGGGGCCAGATGATGCTCTGAAGTCTTCACCTCTCATGGACCATCTCCCGTTCTCAGACACAGCACTCAATGGTCTGAAAGTGGTGGAAAGCATTTGACAACCCTTGTATTTCTGTTTGGGCCCAATGTTGTTAATTCACTGGCTTCTTTTCTAAGAAGCACACCAGATTGTCAGCTTGCTTTCTTTAAAAAAATAAAATAAAAATTGTCCAGGGTAAGATACTCAAATCGCTGAGCCAATGGTATCATGGGAAGCCGTTATAAAACCCTCTCCAAGTTAAGTCTGCATGCCTCAAAGAGCAAAAAATTAATATACTGTCATTACACAGTTGAGAGGGGAAATTAATTTATACAGAAACCTTTTCGAAGGCATGTTCATACTGCCTGGATACGGCTCCAAATGGGAGCATTATCTGCCTTCCCAAAATAATACACCATATGCCCTAATCTGGCAGACACAAAGATAATTGCATGACTCTGGCAGAGCCAATATGCTTGCTAATAAATGGAAAAATGAGGACAATGCAAATCAAAGCGAAGTTCAATGGTTATTCAGAACACTGGGGAGGAAGCTACCTGCTACAATTAAACATGGTGACAGGCAGAAAATGGGTCTCTTGCATAGATTAAAGGAGCCCAAGCTGCTGGGAGGAGACCCATTTCTATCAAGGAATATTAACAGAGGAAGTGGGGTTGTTTGTGAGCACCTATCATAGGATTCCAGGTCACCTGGTAATTCCTCTTCTATTAGTCCACTCTTAAGAGATGCAATGGGAAGTTTTAGCAAAACCAAAGTTCAAAGACCAAATTCTGCACAACGATCTGCAAATTTAAAGCAAAGGGAGCAGACGGCAAAAAGGTGGTGCAGAGATGGGGTTTGCATGAGCACAGATGCCATGTACCCAAAGCATGGAGAGCTCTAATCCACAGCAAAGAAATCTGATGTCATAGGCACGCTCTTCAGAACACTCTCCCTTTTAGGTAAGCAATCTTTTATTCTTCATCATATTCTTGAAAAGCTGCTTGGAATTCTCATGTCTAAGCTCTGGAATCTGCATGCATGCGTGCTCAGTCATGTCTGACTCTTTGCAACCCCATGGACTGTGGCCCACCAGGACATGCCCTGAAATGTGCTAAGTAACTGAAATTATCAAGCTTCATTCCACATGGCTCCAAATGAAAGATATAGAGACAAAACAACAAAAAAGTGTTTCCTTTACCTTGAAAAATATCCAGCTTTGCCGAGAAAATGCTTTTCCTGCCACTTTTCTCTTTATCTTGCCCTCCAATAAGCCCTTGGTCAAAGACACAGCAAGCCTTCCTATCGTTGCTTTTTTTTTTTTAAGTGAGCAATAGTCTTTTTGTATTTCAATATTTATTTATTTGGCTTCACAAGGTCTTTGTTGTGATGCACAGGATATTTAGTTGCAACATGTGGGATCTAGTTTCCTGACCAGGGATGGAACCCAGGCCCTCTGCATTGGGAATGTGGCATCTTAGCCACTGGACCACCAAGGAAGTCCCTTATCTTTGGAATAGAAGGAAAAACACTGCTCTGGTGATGAAAGAAGCATTGATGTGAGAGACTGTGATTGAACACATTTAGCATTTGATGCACTGCTATATACAAGAACCAACCAGAATCATAAAACACAACTAGGGTGAGATGTGGGGACGCGGTAAGCCCTGGACAAGGGGCTTCAACTTAGAAGCCCCTCTCGTCAACAACAGGAACAGAAAAATCAGACACTGGGACTCTGAGCCCTTGGAGAAGGAGTCCCGCCTCGAATGCTAGCAAATACAGTCCCACGAGTGTCTCTTGCCAATTAGATTCCAGGAGAATGACAGTGACAGATGTGGGGGTGCCTGTGGGTTTGCGCTCTGTCAGTACACATACCTTCACAAGGGAACCTGCATTGTACACGGGAAGGCAGCAGTGATGAAATATTTACATATTTATAAATATCTAGACATTAACAAGCTTGTCAGTTTCCTTCCATGCATTCTAAAGAGCTGTCCAGGAAAGAAAGAAGAAAGAGGCATGGCCTTGATAGAGGGATGACCTCGGGTTTAGCAAGATCTATCCTCCAGGAGGGCACCCACCATGGTCACTGATTACTGCAAGCCAGAAATATACCTAACACAACATCTCCTAAAGCATCTTCCGCACTATTTCTGAGAGGTGAATGGGGGGTGGAGGAGGGGAGCCTCATTTTCATCCAAACTTGGGGAAAGTTTTATTCCTAGAAACTTAAGATATCCACTGGGCTAGCAAAGGCTCTGAAAATTCCTGCAGTAAAGAAAGCTGTTCAGTGCTGTTTAACCCAACATTTCCCTGGTGTCTTGGGTCATGGGGTTTCTTCTCTTCACTGAAACCTGTGTCTCATACAGTCCAAATTATCCTTTACCACACTGTGTTACATGCTAGAATTTAACTAGGAAACTTTTCATTTGCTTACTAAGTAATGTCAAACAATACTGCATTTCTTTTCCAATAATCTAGACTAAGACAAGTATTTTTTTTTAATAAGCAAGAAAAAGGGGGGGAACAGGATTGGAGGGCCTCTGAGGTTCTGTTTGATTTAAATCTTTATTTATTATTCTTGTGTCTGAGGCCAAGGTCAGACTTGCTTTTCTTTCTAGACAGACATAAAAGGCACACCCACCCTTTGGATCATCTTCTGACACTAAAACAGCTCTACAAAGAAAGGGGATAGATCATGGGGGAAGTATTTCTGAGAAGTGACTGGGGTTTTTTTTTGCCATCAAATCTTTTATTGACTTGAAAACTTTGAAAAAAATACCCCAATTAAGTTAGTACAGTTTATAGCAAGTCTTCTATGATATTATTGATTGTATTATATAGTACATTGTATTACTGAGGTATAGTAATACATTTTCAGAGTTGTTTTGTTATGGTGTGTAGTTGATGTACAATATTATGTAAGTTTGGCTTCCCTGGTGGCTCAGATGGTAAAGAATCTGCCTGCAATGAAGGAGACCAGGGTTCGATCCCTGGGTTGTAAAGATCCCCTGGAGAAGGGAATGGAAACCCACTCCAGTGTTTTGAGGGCTCTCCTGGTTATAGGTGTACAATGTAATGATTCACAATTTTTGGAGAAGTGACTGATTTTGATTGGTTTCCGGTCCAACGTGTGTGCTTGCTATAGTTTGGGGCAAGATGCTTAAGTCTTTTGTAAAAAGGAGCCACTGAGTTGATGCTTACCCAGATTCATTATCATTTAAAACAGATTCTGAATATGAAACCGTCAAGATGAGTCCTCTTCCCTCCTCCCAGCCCCATGCAGGGCTGACTGACTTATTAGCAACGTGGAGTGGCTGCTTTCACCCTCCAGCTCCAGGTCTGCCACAAGCTAGGATGGGCCCTGTGTCCTTGCTTTGAATGCAGCCCTGGTTCCTCTCAATATTCATCAGCTACTGTCACAATGATGCCACATAACAAAGTACCCCAAACTCAGCAGCTACAACAGCAAACACGTATTTTTGTCACCCTCAGTTCTTGGGGATGGCTCCTTTGGGCACCTGGTTGGCTGGCCAAGCCCCAAGCTGTGTGTTGGGCTGCGGTCTGCTCCCCACATCTCTCTGCCCCCGGCTGCAGGCTAAGGAGGCAGCAGAAGCCACGTATCAGCTCACAGCAGATCTGGGAGCAGAAAAGAGCCGAGCAACACCGCCCACTTAAGGGCTCTGTCACACCCTACCGCCCGCATGCTGTGGTTGTCTAGATGCTCAGTCATGTCTGACTGTTTGCAACCCCATGGCTGTAGCCCACCAGGCTCCTCTGTCCATGGAATTCTCCAGACAAGAATACTGGATTGCCATTTCCTTCTCCAGGAGATCTTCCCGACCCAGGGACCGAACCCGAGTCTCCTGCATTGGCAGAGAATTCCTTACTGCTGAGGTACCTGGTAAGCCCACTGTTCATATGCTACAGGCCCGTCCTCAACCCAGTGGAAAGTGAGGGCCAGGTGAGTGAATATCCCCTGAGTAGGTTCAACCGTATCATACAGTTCTTGCGCTGCTTCTCCTGCTACACATCTTAAGGCGCCCTCCCGCACAACTTCTTGTCCGGCTTTCAGCAACTAGACGACTTTAACCACTCACGTACTCCCTGCTTTCTAACACCGAAACTGGATCAAGTAGGGGGAAGAACGTAGGGAATCCCAAGTGGAATGAGGGCAAATAGAAGCCATGCTGTTAGGCTGGCATGAGTAACATGGGAAGCCCATCCTACAGTCCAGAGGATCCTAGCACAGAAGACATTGACAGCCAAGCTGCGGGACTTTCCTGGGGCCCAGTGGTTAACACTCTGCACTTCCAGTGCAGTTCAGTTCAGTCGCTCAGTCGTGTCTGACTCTTTGCGACCCCATGAACTGCAGCACGCCAGGCCTCCCTGTCCATCACCAACTCCCGGAGTTCACTCAGACTCACGTCCATCAAGTCAGTGATGCCATCCAGCCATCTCATCCTCTGTCGTCCCCTTCTCCTCCTGCCCCCAATCCCTCCCAGCATCAAAGTCTTTTCCAATGAGTCAACTCTTCATGTGAGGTGGCCAAAGTACTGGAGCTTCGGCTTCAGCATCATTCCTTCCAAAGAAATCCCAGGGCTGATCTCCTTCAGAATGGACTGGTTGGATCTCCTTGCAGCCCAAGGGACTCTCAAGAGTCTTCTCCAACACCACAG
>SJYQ01006176.1:97264-127878 GCA_006410935.1 Redunca redunca | reverse complement strand
CTGACTGTGGCTCAGATCATGAACTCCTTATTGCCAAATTCAGACTTAAATTGAAGAAAGTAGGGAAAACCACTAGACCATTCAGGTATGACCTTAATCAAATCCCTTATGATTATACAGTGGAAGTGAGAAATAGATTTAGGAGTCTAGATCTGATAGATAGAATGCCTGATGAACTATGGAATGAGGTTCATGACATTGTACAGGAGACAGGGATCAAGACCATCCCCATGGAAAAGAAATGCAAAAAAGCAAAATGGCTATCTGGGGAGGCCTTACAAATAGCTGTGAAAAGAAGAGAGGTGAAACGAGAAGGAGAAAAGGAAAGATATAAGCATCTGAATGCTAGGTTCCAAAGAATAGCAAGAAGAGATAAGAAAGCCTTCTTCAGCAATCAATGCAAAGAAATAGAGGAAAACAACAGAATGGGAAAGACTAGAGATCTCTTCAAGAAAATTAGAGATACCAAGGGAACATTTAATGCAAAGATGGGCTCGATAAAGGACAGAAATGGTATGGACCTAATAGAAGCAGAAGATATTCAGAAGAGGTGGCAAAAATACACAGAAGAACTGTACAAAAACAGATCTTCGCGCTTCCAGTGCAGAGGGCCTGAATTAGATCCCTGACTGGAGAACAAAGATCTCCCATGTCATGCAGTCAAAAAATTTAATATAAATAGATAAAATTGGCTTTTTAAAAGTACTTTTTTAATTAGAAAAACAAAAATCAGATGAGCCACAACAGTCAGAAGTTGAATTGATAGGCTGCAGGTCAGAGAGGCAAGGAGATTCAGCGGGTTCTTCTAGATGGTTCCCTCTTGGCCATCAGTCTTTTACCAGCTTGTGGGATCTTAGTCCCCCAATCATGGATTAAAGCCAGGCCCAGTGCAGTGAAAGCACAGAGTCCCAACCACTGAACCAGCAGAAAATTGCCCATCAGTCTTAATTTGGATTGTCCCAGGCCAAATTTGTGACCGTGACCTACTGCCCCAGGGCAGCAGGCTGGACATGGCCCCTCCAACACCTCACTCAGCTCCCAGACTGCACAGCAGTTACGGGAAGTGGCTTTGGAGCTCCTGTTTCAGCCTCAGCTTAGCCTTCCCAGTGATTGGCAAACAGACCCCTACGACTCCTCTCCTGATGATTTCCCTTTTCACCAAAGCCAGAGATTCCTAGATTTTGCTTCATGTTGGAATCATCTAGAGATCTTTCTTTCATTGAAGTATAGTTGATTTACAGTGTTGTATTAGTTCCTGGTGTACAGCAAAGTGATTCAGCTAAACATATATATATTCTTTTTCACTATGTTTGATTACAGGATATTGAACATAATTCCCTGTGCTATACAGTAGGAACTTGTTTATCCATTCTATCCATAATAGTTTGCTATTCTCAAACTCCCAATCTAACCCTCCCCCACCTTCCCTTCTCCTTGGCAATCACAAGCCTATACCATCTAGAAATTTTAAAAAGTGGCTCCCACCCCCAGGCATTCTGATATAATTGCTCTGGGGCACAAACAGGGCACCAGAATTTTTTAAAGCTCCTTAGATGATTCTAATGAGTAGTTCAGCAAAGTTTATACCCACAGATCTGAAGACCTAATCTAGCCAGTCAACTACACCAAGAGTCCATTTTAAATATGCAACACTTGATTGGACAGACAGAAGATGGCCTTGTTCTGGCTTTGTACAGTTACTAGAGAGACCCCATTGACTCTGCCTAGGAAAATACAGGTCCATAATCCCTTATTCTGAAATCCCAAAGACTCAGAAAAGCTTAAAGTTTTCTCCAAACTCAGTGGTAACAAAATCTGACCTGACTTGAACTCACTTGGTGGCAAGACTCAACTATTTATAGTCTTTATCCATCACACTTAACATGAATATTCACACATTTTGCCAGGAAATATTAATGTGTTTAATTACGAGTGCTTTCTTAGACCCTGCTGGAGCTATTACATAATACAGAATATGTGTACCTTTCTCACTCTAAAAGGATCAGAATTTGAAAAACAAATGTGTGGCCCCAAGGGTATAGGCAAAAAGGAAGATAAACTCATACAATGTGTTTTATTTCTCCTTTGATATATAAAACATCAGGAAGGAGAAGGGGGAATAGAAGAAAGTAAAATGACCAGACAATACAGTGCTTGTGTGATTTATCGGTGAGTGTCCCATTTGGGTGGATTATTAGAGAAAAGGAGTAAACACAGCCGGTAAGACTCACAGCTTGACAAGCAGATCGCATGCTGGATTTTACCTTCTCTCACCTCCCTTGGCCAGATTCTTTCATGCAGTGCACCAACCACACAACCATACAAGCGGCCTGGCCAAGCAATTTAGATAGCAGCTGGAACCTGCTACAGAAATGGGCAGAGCCTTTTCTAAGTACAAGTGTTCTTTTTTTAATTTAATGTTTATGTCTTCATTGCTGCTCGGGGGCTTTCTCTGGTTTCAGTGAGCAGGCTTCGCATTGCGGTGGCTTCTCTTATTTCAGAGCACGGGCTTTAGAGTGTGGGCTCTGTAGTTTGTCATGTGGGCTTAGTTGCCCCTCAGCATGTGGATTCTTCCCGGACCAGGGATCGACCCTGTGTCCCCTGCATTGTCAGGCACATTCTTAACCCCTGGACCACCAAGGAAGCCCTAAGTATTTCTCATATTCAATTTCACTGTCTATTAATGAAATGAAAAGCTTTAGGGTGAAGAGCATTGGAAGGCCTACATAGAGAACATGCGGACTCCCCAGTGGTTCAGTGGCTACGACTCCATGTTCTCAGTACAGGGGGACTGGGTTGGATCCCTGGTCAGGAAACTAGACCCCACATGCTGCAACCAAGAGTTCACATGTCACAGCTGAAGATCCTACCTGCCACAATTAAGACCCACTGCAGCCAAATAAATATATATATATATATACACAGAGAGAGAGAGAGAGAAAACACACGCATGGGGCGGCATGGAAGGGCCAGAGTCCATAAGATGCAGCACTGGGCTCTCCACAAACCACTGAACAGAGTCCAGAGCAGTCACATCCCACCAATAAAGAGCAGAGCCAAGTGGGACCCCAGCCTCTGTCTGAGCTACAGAATCATTGTAATGAGCACCTAATAGGTTGAATATAACATGCACTATCTCAGATGAGCCTCACCCCAATTCAAGGGGAGGGAAGGAAGCTAGGAGTGATCAGGTCGTTTCTTCAAGTAGAAAAAGTTAAATCATTTCTTCAAGTAGAAAAAGTTAAAAAGTGACAGAGCCCATTGTTTGATCCAGATCTTTCTGATGCCAAAGCCAGTGTTCATCACCACCGCTCTGTGCCTGCCTCATGCAGCTGTCAGAGCACTGGGCATGGTGTCTGCATAAAAGTGCTCAAAGGCTACGCTAGCAGAAGCAAAGACTGGTGCCCACGCAGCACTGCATGTGGGAGAATCTTGTTAAAACTATGCCTTAAGACTAAACCATAAGGACTTTCCTGGTGGTCCAATGGTTACAAACTCTCACAATGCAGGGGGCGGGGGTTCAGTCTCTGGTCAGGGAACTAAGATCCCACATGCTGTGGAGCAACTAAGCTCATGAGCCACAACTACTGAGCCCACGCACCACAACCAGAGTCCACGCACTGCCACAGGAGACCCCACATCTGCAGCTAAGACCCAATGCAGCCAAACAAATACATCAATAACACTGAAAGTCACTCCGCCATATCTGACTCTTTGTGACCCCGTGGGCTATACAGTCGATGGAACTCTCCAGGCCAGAATACTGGAGTGGGTAGCCGTTCCCTTCCCCAGGGGATCTTCCCAACCCAGGGGTCCAACCCAGGTCTCCCACATTGCAGGCAGATTCTTTACCAGCTGAGCCAAGAATACTAGAAAGGGAAGCCCACGGGAATTGGATGAAAGCAGTCAAAAGGCACAAGCTTCCAGTTAAAAGATAAATAAGTACTGCAGTGGGTAGCCTATCCATTCTCCAAGGGACCTTCCTAACCCAGGAATCGAACCAGGGTTTGCAGGAGGATTCTTAACCAGCTGAGCTACTATAATAAACGCCCTACCAGACTAACACAAGCATGTGAAATACTTGAACAGTTCCTGTATACTAGCTGACCTCATTCACATTTATATAAACTGTACACAATACAAAGGTACCCACAATTTCAGCTGTAATTTAAAGAGAAATGTTTTGTTTCAGGCATTTCATTTGTAGAAGACATTCAACTGAATATCTCCAGTAGTTCCCTAGAAACCAAATACACTCTCATGTAGGCAAAGCTGAAAAGATTCACAGCACTGCTTATCTGCAAAGGTGGTTTCCATTGCCTGTGCCCATGTGAATATCAACAGACCACCAGAAATTCATCCAATCAGGAACCGGTGACCAGCCACATGTGGTTCTGTTTGCATAAACTCCTATCAACCAAGCAACCCAGCAACCAAACTGCACTGGTGATGGATATGGCACTTAGTAAGCAACATAGTTAAATTGAAAATATAAATTTCCTGCTGTTTATGACTGTAGCAGAGACCCCTGATAGTCTACTATGGCAACAGCTAACTATGCATCAAAAATATGTCCTCCCCAAAGGGACTTCTGCAGTGCTGGTTATGCTCTGCTTCTAAATCTGGAGCTGGTCATACAAGTGTATCAAGTTTGTGAAAATGCATGGGACTGATGGTAACTAGACTCATCATGGTGAGCATTTTGAGATGTACAGAAATATTGAATCACTATATTGTATTCTAGGAGCTAGCATAGTACTGTTGGTCAATTATAGGTCAGAACAAACAGACTCATAGAGAAAAAAATCAGATTTTTGGTTCCCAGAGTCAGCAGGTAGAGGGCAGGGGAATTGGATGAAAGCAGTCAAAAGGCACAAACTTCCAGTTATAAGATAAATAAGTACTAAGGATGCAATATACAACATGATAAATATGATCAACACTTTTATATTACATATGAAAGAAACATAAGAGAGGAAATCCTAGGAGTTCTCATGACAAGGAAAAAATATATTTTATTTCTTGGATGGTGTATCTGTATTACATGATAGATGTCCACTAAACTTATTGTGGTGATCATTTCATTACATACATAAGTCAAATCAGTATGTTGTGCACCTTAAACTTGTATAGTTCTATATGTCAGTTATATTTTTAACAAATACAAAGAAAAAGAAGAAAATGCACTGGATTATACAATACATGCACTTTTTTGACGGTGTACTACAGTAAAAAGTACCTAAAAAACAATTATCCAGGGAATTCTCTGGCAGTCCAGTGGCTAGGACCTCACACTTCCACTGCCAGGGGCCTGGGTTCAATCCCTGGTCAGGGAACTAAGACCCACAAGCCATGCGTCATGGCCAAAAAAAGTAAAATTAATTAAAAAATAAATAAGAACAATTATCCAGTCTACACAGTATAGGCAAATAAAAAGAATACACTGAGGAAAAGTGTGTTCTTTTCCACGTAAGTGTATTTAGTAGAAGCAGATGGCAAAAGCAGAGACTACATTCCCCAGAACCACTTGTTTCTAGATGGAGCCATGTGACTCATTCTCACCAACTGAATGTGAACAGGGGTGATGGGTCATTTCTAGGCCTTAGCGGCCAAGTCATTGTGTACTTTCTCTACTCACTCTTCTCATCTGCCTAATAAATGAGGATTCCAGTGCCCTATAGCAAAACTGATCAACAGAATGGAATGCTGCCCACTGACCAGGGAAACCCACACTAGACTTTTAGTGACCTATAAATAAAATTCTGTAGTGTTAAGCCATTGAAATTTTGGAATTTCCTTGTTAAAGCAGCTAGCATCACCCTAACTTGTATGTGTGTGCTTAGTCACTCAGTTGTGTCCAACTCTTTGTGACCCCATGGACTGTGTTTCTCCATGGGGATTCTCCAGTCGAGAATACTGGAGTGGGTTGTCATGCCCTCCTCCAGGGGATCTTCCCAACCCAGGGATTAAACCCTGGTCTCCCACATTGCAGGTGGATTCTTTACTGTCTGAACCATCAGAGAAGCCCTGACTTGTACAGGCACCCCAAATCTATTCATTCTTGCTTTCTATAACTTCTCTATAGTCCTTTGCAGAATATAGAGAGGTTATAATATACAAAACACCTACTTCTGCTTCATTGACTATGCTAAAGCATTTGACTGTGTGGAACACAACAAACTGGAAAATTCTTAAAGAGATGGGAATATCAGACCACCTTACCTGCCTCCTCCTGTGAAACCTTTATGCAGCTCAACAAGCAACAGTGAAAACCAGACATGGAACAACAGCCTGGTTCCAAATTGGGAAAGGAGTACGTCAAGGCTGTATATTGTCACCCTGCTTATTTAACTTATGTGCAGAGTACATCATGAGAAACGCTGGGTTGGATGAAGTACAGGCTGGAATCAAGATTGCTGGGAGAAATATCAAAACCTCAGATATGCAGATGACACCACCTTTATGGCAGAAAGTGAAGAAGAACTAAAGAGCCTCTTGATGAAGATGAAAGAAGAGAGTGAAAAAGTTGGCTTAAAGCTCAACATTCAAAAAACTAAGATCATGGCATCTGGTCCCATCACTTTGTGGGAAATAGATGGAAAAACAATGGAAACAGTGACAGACTTTATTTTCTTGAGCTCAAAAAATCACTGCAGATGATGACTGCAGCCATGAAATTAAAAGACACTTGCTCCTTGAAAGAAAAGCTGACCAACCTAAACAGCATATGCAAAAGCAGAGACATTACTTTGCCAACAAAGGTCCATCTAGTCAAGGCTATGGTTTTTCCAGTGGTCATGTATGGATGTGAGAGTTGGACTGTGAAGAAAGCTGAGCACAGAAGAATTGATGCTTTTGAACTGTGGTGTTGGAGAAGACTCTTGAGAGTCCCTTGGACTGCAAGGAGATCCAACCAGTCAATCCTAAAGGAAATCAATCCTAAATATTCATTGGAAGGGGTGATGCTGAAGCTTCAGCTCCAACACTTTGGCCACCTGATGTGAAGAGCCAACTCATTGGAAAAGACCCTGATGCTGGGAAAGATTGAAGGCAAGAGGAGAGGGGTTGACAGAGGACAAGATGGCTGGATGGCATCACTGACTCAATGGTTATAAATTTGAGCAAGCTCCAAGAGATGGTGATGGACAGGGAAGCTTGGTGTGCTGCAGTCCATGGGGTCACAAAGAGTCGGACACAACTGAGTGACTGAAAAACAAATATTCCCTTACAACTATTAATAGATATGGCTACATGATTCAGTCCTGGTCAGTGAGATATATATATAAATGGAATTTGCCAGCTACAATCTCCTGGAAAACACTTTGTGTTCAAGTGCTCAGGCATATCCAACTCTTTCCAGCTCCATGAACGGTATAGCCTTCCAGGCTAATTCTGTCCATGGACTTTTCCAAGCAAGAATACTAGAGCGAGTTACCATTTCCTACTCCAGGGGATCTTCCCAACCATTATCTCTTGCATCTCCTGCATTGCAGACAGATTCTTTACCACTAGCACCACCCGAGAAGGCCAGGAAAGCACTTTTTAATTTATTTTGTATTGAAGTGTAGTTGATTTACAATGTTATGTTAATTTCTGCTGTATAGATAAGTGACTCATTTATATACATATATACATTATTTTTTATATTCTTTTCCATTATGATTTATTCCAGTTCAGTTCAGTCGCTCAGTCGTGTCCGACTATTTACGACCCCATGAATCGCAGCATTCCAGGCCTCCCTGTCCATCACCAACTCCCAGAGTTCACTCAGATTCATGTCCATCAAGTCCGTGATGCCATCCAGCCATCTCATCCTCTGTCGTCCCCTTCTCCTCCTGCCCCCAATCCCTCCCAGCATCAAAGTCTTTTCCAATGAGTCAACTCTTCACATGAGGTGGCCAAAGTACTGGAGTTTCAGCTTCAGCATCATTCCTTCCAAAGAAATCCCAGGGTTGATCTCCTTCAGAATGGACTGGTTGGTTCTCCTTGCAGTCCAAGGGACTCTCAAGAGTCTTCTCCAATACCACAGTTCAAAAGCTTCAATTCTTCGGCGCTCAGCCTTCTTCACAGTCCAACTTTCACATCTATACATGAATACTGGAAAAACCATAGCCTTGACTAGATGGACCTTAGTTGGCAAAGTAATGTCTCTGCTTTTGAATATGCTATCTAGATTGGTCATAACTTTTCTTCCAAGGAGTAAGCGTCTTTTAATTTCATGCCTGCAGTCACCATCTGCAGTGATTTTGGAGCCCCAAAATATAAAGTCTGACACTGTTTCCACTGTTTCCCCATCTACTTCCCATGAAGTGTTGGGACCAGATGCCATGATCTAAGTTTTCTGAACGTTGAGCTTTAAGCCAACTTTTTCGCTCTCCTCTTTTACTTTGATCAAGAGTCTTTTTGGTTCCTCTTCACTTTCTGCCATAAGGGTGGTGTCATCTGCATAACTGAGGTTATTGATATTTCTCCCGGCAATCTTGATTCCAGCTTGTGATTCTTCCAGTCCAGTGTTTCTCATGATGTACTCTGCATATAAGTTAAATAAGCAGGGTGATAATATATAGCCTTGACGGATGCTTTTTCCTATTTGGAACCAGTCTATTGTTCCATGTCCAGTTCTAACTGTTGCTTCCTGACCTACATACAGATTTCTCAAGAAGCAGGTCAGGTGGTCTGGTATTCCCATCTCTTTCAGAATTTTCCACAGTGTATTGTGATCCACACAGTCAAAGGCTTTGGCATAGTCAATAAAGCAGAAATAGATGTTTTTCTGGGACTCTCTTGCTTNGCTTTCTTATCTCTTCTTGCTATTCTTTGGAACTCTGCATTCAGATGCTTATATCTTTCCTTTCCTCCTTTGCTTTTCACCTCTCTTCTTTTCACAGCTATTTGTAAGGCCTCCCCAGACAGCCATTTTGCTTTTTTGCATTTCTTTTCCATGGGGATGGTCTTGATCCCTGTCTCCTGTACAGGTCACGAACCTCATTCCATAGTTCATCAGACACTCTATCTATCAGATCTAAGCCCTTAAGTCTGTTTCTCACTTCCACTGTATAATCATAAGGGATTTGATTTAGGTCATACCTGAATGGTCTAGCAGTTTTCCCTACTTTCTTCAATCTAAGTCTGAATTTGGCAATAAGGAGTTCATGATCTGAGCCACAGTCAGCTCCTGGTCTTGTTTTTGCTGACTGTATAGCGCTTCTCCATCTTTGGCTGCAAAGAATATAATCAATCTGATTTTGGTGTTGACCATCTGGTGATCTCCATGTGTAGAGTCTTCTCTTGTGATGTTGGAAGAGGGTGTTTGCTATGACCAGTGCATTTTCTTGGCAAAACTCTATTAGTCTTTGCCCTGCTTCATTCTACATTCCAAGGCCAAATTTGCCTGTTACTCCAGGTGTTTCTTGACTTCCTACTTTTGCATTCCAGTCCCCTAGAATGAAAAGGACATATTTTGGGGGAGTTAGTTCTAAAAGGTCTTGTAGGTCTTCATAGAACCGTTCAACTTCAGCTTCCTCAGCGTTACTGGTTGGGGCATAGACTTGGATTACTGTGATATCGAATGGTTTGCCTTAGAAATGAACAGAGATCATTCTGTCGTTTTTGAGATTGCATCCAAGTACTGCATTTCGGACTCTTCTGTTGACCATGATGGCTACTCCATTTCTTCTGAGGGATTCCCGCCCGCAGTAGTAGATGTAATGGTCATCTGAGTTAAATTCACCCATTCCAGTCCTTTTAAGTTCGCTGATTCCTAGAATGTCAACGTTCACTCTTGCCATCTCTTGTGTGACCATTTCCCATTTGCCTTGATTCATGGACCTGACATTCCAGGTTCCTATGCAATATTGGACGTTGCTTCTATCACCAGTCCAGGAGATTGTATATAGTTTCCTGAGCTATACAGTAAGACCTTGTTGTTTACGCATTCTATATGTAATAGTTTGTATCTATTAACTCCAAACTCCCATGCCCCCCCACTCCACCGTGGTAGCCATAAGTCTGTTCTCTATTACCATGATTCTGTTTCCATTTCATAGATAGGTTCATTTGTGCCATATTTTAGATTCCACGTGTAAATGATGTCACATGGTATTCGTCTTTCTCTTTCTGATTTACTTCACTTAGTGTGAGCTCTTGTTGCCTCCATGTTGCTGCAAATGGCATATTTCATTCTTTTTTATGACTAATATTCCGTTGTGTAGATGTTCCTGTCGTCGTTCAGTAGCTCAGTCGTGTCTGACTCTTTGCTCCCCCTTGGACTGCAGCACGCCAGGCTTCCTTGTCCTTCACCGTCTCCCAGAGTTTGCTCAAACTCAGGTCCATAGAGTCGGTATGTATGTGCCACGTCTTTTTTATCCGTTCATCTGTTAGTGGACATTGAGGTGGTTTCCATGTCTTGGCTGTTGTGAATAGTGCTGCTGTGAACACAGGGGTGCCTTATAGTTTTGAATTATAGTTTTTTCCAGATTATGCTAGTAGTGAGACTGCTGGGTCACGTGGTAATTCCATCTTTAATTTTCTGAGACCCTCCACACTGTTCTCCACGGTGGCTATATCAGTTAACATTTCCAGCAGCACTGCAGCATTCATTATCTGTAGTCTTTTAAAGGATGGCCATTCTGACCAGCGTGAAGTGACACCTCATTATGGTTTTGATTTGCATTTCTCGAATAAGTAACAAGTTTGAGCACTTTTGCATGTGCCTACTGGCCTTCTGTATGTCTTTGGAGACATGTCTATTGAAGTCTTCTGCCCATTTTTCTATTGGGTTGCTCAGGAAAGCCCTTTAAAAGATTCAGCTTTACCCTGTGTGAAGCAGAGACATGTTCCATGAGCTGCAGCAGCTGCTCTGCAACCATGAGAGTGTATTAAAGATAGTCATGAATTCCCTTTATGATAACCACCCAGTGAAGAAATTGAAAACTGCCACTACCCCAGAGATCCTTCATGTGTCCCTTCCTGATCACAACCCCTTCTCTTTCCCTGGAAGTAACCAACATCCTGCTCAGTCTGTCTTATTCATGGCATTCCTCAACCCCACAGACATGCAACACACCTATGTTCAAACATTCCTTTTCAAAATAGCATTCAGATATAAAGAGTAGGGACTCAAGAGTCTTCATGGCAATGACAGTGGTGTTCTCGGATCTACACAGCCTCCTGTAATGATGAGCATCTTATTCACAAGCAAGACCCACGTGTCCTACAAGTTCCCTTTTCTGCCTGTGTCTTTTTCAGTCTAACTCCCCTTTGCCCTAAACATCTCACCAGAGTAGACAGGTTTTCTCCTGTGTCATATTCTTTCTTCCAACCCCAGCCTCAAGGCCAAGTCAAAATGGGGATAAATATTTCTTTCCTTACTCGATAAGAGAAACTCTAGGAAGACTAGCATTTGCTGTCCTACAAAAAGAACTAAAGGAGCTTAGGAAAATCCCCATCTTAACAATGTCTAATGCCCAAGACTACTGCTTGCCAAAGAAGTCAAGAACCTAACCTTTCCTGCCCGAACCACCAAGCCTCCAGACTGGTAGTTCAAGGAGAACTGAGTGGCTTAAAATAACAACGCTTTATTCTGCTCATGTGTCTGTAGGTCAGCTGGGCAGGTTCTTCTGATCTCAGCTAAGCTCACTCATGTACCTGCGGCCCAGCTCTGGATTGGCTGCTTGGCTCTGCTGATCTTAGTTGGACTCTCTCATACGGGCCCAGGGGTCACCTGACTCTCAGCTGTTCTGCAAAGGCCTTGCTGACCCATACGTATCATCCTCCGGCTGACTAGCCTGGCTATCCTCTCGTGGCAGTCACAGAATAGGGGAGAAAGCAGAAATGCACGAAGGATTTCTCAAGCCTCTGTTTGTACCAAGTCCGCTAACATCCTAAGACCAGTGACAACACGCAAAACCTACATTCAGGTGATAGGGAAATGGATGCCATCTCTTTAGTGAGGGAGCTCATGAAGTCACAGAGCAAGGAACTGGTGGCTCAGGCAGGAACCTGCCTGCAGTGTAGGAGACCTGGATTCAATCCCTGTGTCGGGAAGATCCCCTAGAGAAAGAAATGGCAACCCACTCCAGTATTCTTGCCTGGGGAATTCCATGGACATGGGAGCCTGGCGGGTTACAATCCATGCGGTTGCAAGGAGTCGGACATGACTGAGTGGCTAACACTTCCAGGGCAAACAGGATGGACTAAGAGATGATCAAAGGGGACGTCTCTGGCAGTCCAGTGGTTAAGACTGCACTCCCAACACAAGGGGCACAAGTTCGACCCCTGGTCAGGGAGCTAAGATCACACGTGCCACATGGCACAGCCAACAAAGAAAAGAAAGAGAGGGTCAAAGGACTGGTGCTATCAAAGCACGCAATCTGCCATACCCACCAACTGCCATGTGCTGTGGATTTAGGACAGCTCCTCAGCACTGCCAGACTGCCCCACAAGCTGGGGTTAAGAGGAAGCCCTCAGCACTGCCAGACTGCCCCACAAGCTGGGGTTAAGAGGAAGCCCGTAGGCAGAGGACTGCTAATACTGAGAGCAGCCCAGGGTTGATAATTACTGGAATGGTGAGTGATAACGGACATGCATGGGGCGCATCCATCAATCCACAGTGTGGTGGGTGGTTCATGATGGAACAGACCCATCAGATTCTCACTCAAAAATTAGTCCTGGAGGCCTAGACAGATGTGACAGAAAAAGAAATTCACACAATTAGCAAAACAGAGAAAGTACCTAAGATTAGCTAGGTCTAGTCCTAAGCTACTATATGTTGAAATGTGCAAGGCTCCTTGTATACCTAAGTGAATATCTGTGTGTACATTGGTTGCCAAAAAATGAGCCAATTTCTCTATCTCTCCCTGTCTCCATTCCCCTTTGCAATGCAATTTTGTTGATCTTTCAATCAAAGAGTACAGGAACTCCTCTTTATCCATGGTAGATACATGCCAAGAAACCCCCATCAGTGGATGTCTGAAGCCACAGGTAACACCAAACCTTTTTTTTAAACTGTTTATTCCTATGCTTCTATACCTATGACAAATTTCACTTTATAAATTAGGCCCAGTAAGAGAGTATTCAAATTGCCAGTGCCCCTAATCTTGCTCTTTGGCGTCACGGTTCAGTAAAACAAGGGTTACTTGAACTCAAGCACTGTGGATACCAAGATAATCAATCTGATCACTGAGACAGTCTGCTAAGTTACTAACAGGTGGGAGGTGCTGGGTAAAGTGAAGATTCAAGTCCAGGGCAGGACGGAGCAGGACAGTGCAAGATTTCATCGCACTTCTCAGAGTAGCACGATTTACGATATAAATTTGCTTATTTCTGGCATTTTTCATTTCCTCTTTTCAGATCCCAGTTAATCACAGGTAACTGAAACCACAGAAAGCAAAACTATGGGTACAAGGGGACCATTTATACATTCATGTCCATACCTCCGGAATCTGGGCTCGTGTTGCCAGCTCCTGTGACAATCCAATGCAGTGGAAGTGACGGCGTGCTAATTTCAAGTCTGGGTCTCAAAGGATGCACGATTTTGTTTCCTTGCTACTATCACAAAAAGAAGCCTGTTGGGGAATGGGAGAGCCCACTCGGAAGAGAACAGTCTTTCCAGCCAAAGTTATTCTAAACCCTTGAGCAGCAACTGATCCTCAAAGCACAGAAGATCCGCAGAGCTGCTCGTCCAACCCCAGCTAATCATAAACACTGGGGAGCGAGCTAAACCCAGGCTGGAAAAACATTCTACCCGATTCTCAGGGTCTTTCTTTTTTGGTGTGCCAATATGGTGTATTATATCAATCGATTTTTGAATATTGAACCAGCCTTGCTATTCTAGGATAAACCCCACTTGGTTGTGATGTATTATTCCTTTATCATATTGCAGAATTCAAGTTGCTAATATTTTGCTGAAGATTTTTGCATCTGTATCATGAAGGTTCAATTCAGTTCAGTCACTCAGTCTTGTCCGACTCTCAGTGACCCCATGGACTGCAGCACACTGGGCTTCCCTGTCCATCACCAACTCCTGGAGTTTACCCAAACTCATGTCCATTGAATCGGTGATGCCATCCAACCATCTCGTCTTCTTTCGTCCCCTTCTCCTCCCACCTTCAATCTTTCCCAGCATGAGGGTCTTTTCAAATGAGGCAATTCTTCACAACAGGTGGTCAAAATATTGGAGTTTCAGCTTCAGCATCAGTCCTTCCAAGGAATATTCAGGACTGATCTCCTTTAAGATAGACTGGTTTGATCTCCTTGCAGTCCAAAGGACTCTCAAGAATCTTCTCCAACACCACAGTTCCAAAGCATCAGTTTTTTGACACTCAGCTTTCTTTATAGTCCAACTCACACATCCATACATGACTACTGGAAAAACCAGCTTTGACTAGATGGACCTTTGTTGACAAAGTAATATCTCTGCTTTTCAATATGCTGTCTAGCTTGGTCATAACTTTTCTTCTAAGAAGCAAGCGTCTTAATTTCATGGCTGCAGTCACCATCTGCAGTGATTTTGAAGCCCAAAAATATAAAGTCTGTCACTGTTTGCATTGTCTCCCCATCTATTTGCCAAGAAGTGATGGGACCAGATGCCATGATCTTAGTTTTCTGAATGTTGAGTTTGAAGCCAACTTTTTCACTGTCCTCTTTCACTTTCTTCAACGGGCTCTGTAGTTCTTCCTCACTTTCTTCCGTAAGGGTGGTGTCAGCTGCTCATCTGAGGTTATTGATGATCTGTTGGATCATCTGTTGGATCATGAAGGTTATTGGTCTATTGTTGGTTTTTGGTCTTTTTCTTTCTTTGAAACTATACATTCTTTTTCTGCTTAACTAATAATTAACAAAGATTACAATTGTATAATATTGAGAAGCATAGAACAAAATACAGCCGTTGGAATACAGGTGCTCTACAATATCGTGTTGGTCTCTGCCTCACATGGTTTTTTTCTTTCTTTTACTCTCTTTGGTTTTTCTATCAAAGGAATGCTAGACTCATAAATGAGTTTGTAATATTCCCTTCTTGGGGATTTTCTGGTAGATATTTTGTAGAAATTGTGCTATGCCTTCATTAAATGTTTGGCAGAATTTTCCAGTGGAGGCTTCTAGACCTGGAGCTGTCTTTTTTTGCAGGTTTCTAAATATAAATTATGCTTCTTTGCTAGATACAAGGCTGGTCAGATGGTCTATTTTTTCTTGAATAAATTTTGGTAATTTTTTTTTTACTTTCAAGAAATTGGGCCATGCTATTTCTGTTATTGAATTTATGTTCATAATTTTCTCTTTATTATCTTTTTAAATCATGCAGAGTCTATAGCGATATCTCCCCTGTGTTACTTCTGATATTGGTAATTTGTGTCATCTCTCTTTTTTTCTTCAAAGTGTGGCTGTAGGTATACAAATTTTGTTGATCTTTTCAAAGAATCATCTTTTGTTTCATTGATTTTTCTGTCTTTCTGATTTTATTTCATTGATTTCTGCTTTTGTCGTTACTATTTCCTTCATTCTGCTTGTTTTGAATTTATTTTACTAGTTGTGTAAAGTGAAAGTTTAGATTATATATTTGAGGCTTTTCTTCTTTTTTGGTGTTTGCATTTATAACACAATTTTCTCTAAATGCTGTTGTCATTCAGTCGCTAAGTCATGTCCGAGTCTGCAGTCCCATGGGCTGCAGCATGCCAGGCTTCCCTATCCTTCCTTATCTCCCAGAGTTTTTTCAAACTCATGTCCATTGAGTCGGTGATGCCATCCAACCATCTCATTGTCTATCACCTCCTTCTTCTGCTGCCCTCAATCTTTCCCAGCATCAGGGTCTTTTCTGATGAATTGGCTCTTCACTCCAGGTGGCCGAAGTATTGGAGCTTCAGCTTCAGCATCAGTCCTTCTGATGAATATTCAGGGTTGATTTCCTGTAGGATTGACTGGTTTGATTTACTTGCAGTCCAAGGGACTCTCAAGAGTCTCTTCCAACACCACAGTTCAAAAGCATCAATTTGGCACTCAGCTTTCTTTGTGGTCCAACTCTTACCTCTGCACATGACTACTGGAAAAACCATAGCTTTAACTATACAGACCTTTGTCAGCAAAGTGATGTCTCTGCTTTTTAATATGCTATTTTTCATAGCTTTTCTTCCAAGGAGTATGTGTCTTTTAATTTCGTGGCTGCAGTCACTGTCCATAGTGATTTTGGAGCCCAAAATTGGGTGGGCCAAAAAGCACATTCAGGTTTTTCCACAAGATGTTACAGAAAACCCCAAAAGAACTTTTGACCAATTCAATATTACATTTTTTTTTTATTTTATTTTTTGAAAGCTAGTACCAGTACCATTTTGTTTAGTATTGTAGGAAATTTTAGGTTACTTTTTAAAAACAAAAGCAAAGAAATTCAAAATTCCCAAAGTAACAGGGCAGGAGATAAGAATTCTATAATCGAGAAATGCTGGGTGAGCTTTCAGTCAGAGCAAGGAAGAGGTCACATCAGTAACTCACACAACAGATACTGAGAAAACCACAGGGTAGATTGGTGTCGAAACTGGAGGTTAAGCTCTCCAGCCCAGCAAGGCAACAGATGCTTCAGCCTTGAGGGACCATTCATCAGTGAATAGGTCTGAAAGAGAAGGGGCACGGGGGAGGGAAGATCGCGCCTAATTTAACATCAAGTTGCCTCTGGCGTTCAGTCTGGCACGTGGCTGAGGGTGGCGGACCCTCCTCTCTCCGTGCCCTTCTGAGCCCCTGCCGCCAGCAGAGCTGGAAGCCACAGACGTGTGCCACTCACCGCCCACACACCCCCCGCTCCAGGTCAATGGCTGTTCATGTGGCAAAGGGCAGGCTTTCTTGCTCTTCCATTCCACTACACGGGGAGGCTGACTCAGAAAATTAAAGAGGCGGGGAGGACATCTGTGAAAGCCCAACGACAGAAATGATATGAAATAACTTGGCAAAGGACTGACATTTTTTTCCAGATGCTGACCTCCGGTGGAAGTCCATCACAAGGTATTTGGTATTTCATTGGATGCTTCCCTGAAGTACTGATTGGTCTTCTGAGGGTGCAGCCAGGCAGGGACAAGAAAGAGCTGCTCCTGCTTCTTCAGGGCATGGCCTCCTCCTAGGGCCCATCAGTTCAGTAAGCATTCTCAGCAGCCAGAGGCTAAACCAGACTCTCCTGGTGCAGACAGCTCTGTGTAAGCCCTCAGACCCATGTTGGCTGCAGGAGCTCCAGCCCTCCAGTCCACCTGCCCCGTGAACAGCTCAGGGCTCCAGCTTTCCTAGCTAAGATCTCCCTCGCACTGAAGTCCTCAAGGGCAGGTATTAATTGTGATCCTCGAGAGGTGCAGGAATGTTCCCCATGGAATTTTTTTCCAGCAGTTGGTAGAAACCAGACACTCTTGAAGTTGATTGTCCTTCATTCTGAAGAGTACTTGAGTGGCATCTGAGAGCAGAGGAATTCGCTCCCCAACCCGATGACCCTCTCAAACACGGACCAGGTCCCATCCCCAAGGTCCTAGCAGCAGATCTCCCACAACGAAAAGCTCTTGGGAAGAACTTGGGTCTCCACATGAGCTCTTCCTGGGAGAAACCACTTAGCGTCCCTGCCACCCAGTGCATCAGGGTTATCACAGTTCAAGTACACTGACATCAAGTAAAAAGCATTGCATAACAAATACATACACGTATATCTCCAGAGTTCAAGCACACATCCAGTTTTCTTTATAGGGACATAAATAAATCTCGTAGCACTATGAAACTGTGGAGTCGTCTGAGAGGTTTACAGTGGTCCCCAGTACTATATGTAGGAGGGTATTAAATAAAACAGCTATCGATAATTAAAAGTGGATTAGTTCAATCAAGTTATAGTATCATCCTTCAGACTAGAGTGCTCTGATATAACTAACGTGATCCTGAGAAGGGATCCCACTGCCAATCATCTTGCCTCTTAACTTCGATACAATAAGAACGGACGCAGAGAGAGTTCTGTTTAATAACTGCTCTTTCCTCAAGCCCTGCCCAGCACCTTGGCCTGTGACATTCTCTCCCAAGGAGAGATGTCAGGATTTGACAAGATTCTGTCTCAACTGGGACCAAAAAAAAAAAAAGAGTAATATAGAAAACATTCTAATATTGGGTTACTAACAATGAAATTACCTGAAGAGTCTGAGTTGTTTAGTCACTAAGTCAAATCCAGCTCTTTGCAACCCTGTGGACTGTAGCCCACCAGGCTCCTCTGTCCATGGGATTCTCTATGCAAGAATACTGGAGNCTGAGTTGTTTAGTCACTAAGTCAAATCCAGCTCTTTGCAACCCTGTGGACTGTAGCCCACCAGGCTCCTCTGTGCATGGGATTCTCTATGCAAGAATACTGGAGTGGATCGCTTTTTCCTTCTCCATATATTTTTATTTTCATTGAATATTCAAAATATCTTCTAATTTATCTTGATCTTTCTTTTTAGCCCATAGATTTTTTTAAATTATTTATTTATTCCTAAATTTTATTTATTTATTTATTTTTGGCTGCACCGGATGCTCTTTTTAGCACAAGGGCTTCTCTAGTTGCAGCCAGCAGGGGCTACTCTTCATTGAACTGTTCAGGCTTCTCATTGCAGTCTCTTCTATTTTTGCAGAGCATGGGCTCTAGGTGGTCGTGCTTCAGGATCTGCAGAAAGTATATGCTTATGATAATTTTTAAATATTGGGAGAGATTTCAAATACTTTTTGTTAGTGACTTCTAGTTTAATTCCAGTAAGGTCAAAGCTTGTACTTGGAATAATTTCAATTCTTTAAAATTTGCTAAAGATTGTTTTATGATCCAGGATGTGGTCTATCATGACGAATGCTCCACATGCACCTAAAATGAATGAGTATTTTGCTACTATTGGGTCTTTATAAATGTCAGTTAGGACAAGCTGGTTGATGGTATTGTTTAAGTCTTCTTTACCACGGACAGAGGACCCTGGTGGGCCACAGTCCATGGGGTTGCAAGAGCTGGACACGACTGAGTGACTAACACTTTCACTTTCTTTACCCTTTCTGATTTACTGTTTACCTTTTTTTTCATTCAATTAGCAAGTGAGGAGTGTTGAAGTCTCCAGCTATAATTGGACTTGTCTGTTTCTTCTTGCAGTTCTATCGGTGTTTGCCTCTCTTACCTCCCATACTGTCCTTAGGCACATACACATCAAGGACTGTTGTGTCTTGGAGAACTGACCCCTTTACCATTGTGTAGCTCTGAAGTCTGCTTTGTCCAAATTAGTGTAGCTACTCCAGCTTTCTTTAGCATTAACATGGTATAGCTTTGTCTCTCTCTATTTTCAGTTTATCTGTGTCTTTATATTTAAAGTGAATTCTTATAGACAACATAGAATTAACTTATAGATAAAAGTACAATTTGGTCTTGTTTTTTGCTAATTCAATCTGACAGTCTCTGTCTTTTAATTGGTGTATTTATTTAGACCATATACAGTTTAAATGATTATTAAAATACTTGGATTCATAGCTACCATCTTGTAACTTTGTCACACATTAATTTGTTACTGAATTTGGTACTTGTTTCTGTTTGTTTTTTTTGTGTGTGTTTCCCTCTTCTTTTTTTTGCCTTCACTGGTTTTAACTGAGCATCTTGCATGATTCTGTTTTCTCTCCTCTCTTAGGATGTCAATCATATTTCTTTTAAAAAAATTTTTGTGACTGACTTCAATTTTGCAATATACATTTACAACCAATCCAAGTTCACTTTCAAATAACACTCTATTGCTTCACAGGTAGTGCAAGTATCTTATTAATACACTGGCATATTCCTAACCCCTCCCTCCTAACACTGCTGCCATGCATTTCACTGATTCATAACCATCATCATTCATTATATTGCTGCTACTAATATTTTGAACAAATGATTATCTACTAGATTAAGAATAAGAAAAATAAAAGGTTTTATGTTATCTTCCTAATTTCTTCTCTAATACTCCTTATCTGGAGCTGAGTTTCTGACTTACATCAGTTTCTTCTGTCTAAAGACCTCCTTTGAGAGGGTGGGCCCAATTGAGAGAGTAGCATGGAAACATATGCATTACTATATGTCAAGTAGATAGCCAGTGGAAATTTGCTGTATGACACAGGCAGCTCAAATCAGGTGCTCTGTGACAACCTAGAGGGATGGGATGGGGTGAGGGAGGGAGGAAGCTTCAAGAGGAAGGGGGGAAAGTGAAAGTGCTAGTCGCTCAGTCATGTCCAACTCTTTGGGACCCCATGGACTGTAGTCTGCCAGGCTCCTCTGTCCATGGAATTCCCCAGGCAAGAATACTGGAGTGGGTAGCCAGTCCCTTCTCCAGGGGATCTTGCTGACCCAGGGATTGAACCCGAGTCTCCTGCGTTGCAAGGGGATCCTTTACCATCTGAGCCACCAGGGAAGCCCAAGAGGGAGACGTACACATATGCATGGCTGATTCATGTTGATGTACAGCAGAAACAACAGAATATTGTAAAGCACTTATCCTCCAATTAAAAATAAGTAAAATTTTAAACATCAAGAGCTCCTTTTGACATTTCTTACAAGGCAGGTCTACTGATGACTAGTTCCTTCAGCTTTTGTTTGTCTGAAAACTCATTATTTCTCTTTGACTGTTCAGTGATAATTTCACTAGATACAGAATTATAGGTGGAGAGTTCTTTTGTTCCTTCAGTACCTTAAATATTTCACTCCACTTTCTTTTGCTTGTGTTGTTTCTGAATAAATGTCTGATGTAACCCTTACACTAGTTCCTCTACAGATAAGATGAGCTTTCTTTGGTTTCTTGCAAGATTTTCCCTTTGTCTTTGATTTTCTGCAGTTTGACAATGATATGCTTAGGTAGATTATTTAGTATTTATCCTTGTTAGTGTTCTCCAAGCTTTCTAGATCTGTGATTCATGTCTTTCATTAATTTTGGAACATTCTCAGTCATTATTTATCCTGGTTCTCTGTAATTTGACAATAATGTGCTTAGGTATCATTTTTCATGCATTTATTCTGCTGGTTCTGTAAGCCCCCTAGATGGTGGTGTGATGACCAACATTAATTGGGAGAAATTCAGTCACTGTTATTTCAAATATTTCTTCTATTCAAATTTTTCTGTTTCCTTCTGATATTCTCACTTCATATATGTTGCACCTTTTGTAATTGTCCCATGATAGGTGGATATTCTGCTCCACTTTTTTCCTTCTTCACTCCTTACTTTCCATTTTCGGAAGTTTCTATTGCCATGTCTCCAAGCTCACTGATTTTTTTCCTTGCCCATATCCAGTTTGCTGACAAGCCCATTGAAAGTATTCTTCATTTCTGTTATCATTGTTTTTATTTCAGGCATCTTGTTTTGATACTTTCTTAGCGTTTCTTTTCCTCTGCTTGCATTATCCACCCAAGCTTGTATGTTGTACTCTTCCCACTAGTGTTGTTAGCATATTTATTGTTGCTATTATAAACTTACGGTGTGATAATTCCAAAATTTCTGTTATCTCTGAATATGGCACGGATGTCTTCTCTGAATCTCCAGTGGGTTTTTTTGGGTGGGTCGGGTGGGTTGGGAGCAGCTTCCTGATTTCTAAGCAGCACCAGCTTCCTTCTGTTGCCTCTCCAGCCATTCCAAGGTTCTTACAACCAATTCTGTATATTAAATCTATCTCTGGTTGGAATATTTAGGTCATATTAGACATTGACTAAAATAGCCAGGCGGCACAGTAGTAAAGAATCCGCCTGCAATGCAGGAGTTGCAGAAGACGTGGGTCTGATCCCTGGGTCAGAAAGATCCCCTGGAGAAAGGAAGTGGCAACCCAGTCCAGTATTCTTGCCTGGGAAGTCCTATGGACAGAGGAGCCCGGTGGGTTACAGTCCATGGGGCCACAAAGAGTCAGATATGACTGAGCAAGGGAGCACAACAATGACAGAATGGATGGAATAGGGCTCTCATATGAGGTTTCTGGGGTGCCATGCATGGACAGCCAGAAGAGTTCTCCTTAATACCACTGTAGCAGAATCTATTTGGAAGTATGTGCCTTGGGGAGCAGCAAAGACCTAAAGGTTGTCATGGACTACAAATGAGAAAAGGAGACAAAAATTTTAATTCATAAATTTATTGTTCTTATCCTGCTCTTAACTGCTGTTTGCCTTAACATGATATATACCACTGTTAAAATTAAATGTGGATTTTGTGCCATCTTATAAAAATTGTTTTAAATTGATGTTTTTAAATAGATGAATGGATAAACTGGGGTACATCTGTACAATGTAATATTATCCGGCACTAAAAAGAAATGAGCTGTCACACCATGAAAAGGCACGGAAGAAACGTAAAAACATATTACTAAGTGAAAGAAGCCAGTCTGAAAAGGCACCATACTGTAGGGTCCAACTCGATGGCATTTTAGAAAAGGCGAAACCCTGTAGAGAGGAAAAAGATTAGTGGTTGCTAGGGGTATGGAGGGAAGGAGAGATGGCTCGGCAGACAACAGAGAATGTTTAGGACAGGGAAATTATTCAGTATAATATTATGATAGTGGATATATTTTACATTCCTCAAAACCCATAGAACACCCAACACAAAGAGAAAGCCCTAATATAAACTAGAGTCTTCGGCAGTAGAGACACGTCAACGACAGTTGATCAGTTGCAACAGAGGACCACTCTTGCGGAGAAGGTCAACAGTGAGGTGGGGCAGGGGGGTATATGGGAACTCTGTGCTGTCCACTGAAGTTTTGCTGAGAACCTAAAACTGTTCTTGAAAAAAAAAACAGGTGTATATATACACACTGCTGCTGCTGTTTAGTCACTCAATCGTCTCTGACTCTTGCAACCCCATGGGCTGTAGCCTGCCAGGATCCCTTTTCCATGGCATTCTCCAGGCAAGAATACTGAAGTGGGTTGCCATTTCCTTCTCCAGGGGATCATCCTGACCCAGGGATTGAACTTGCGTCTACTGCTTGACAGGCGGATTCTTTACCACCAAGCCACCTGGGTGTTTATGTATATACACATACATAAACACAATAATTACACTTAGAAGAATATTGTACAAAATATACTTAATTTAGTGATAGAGGCATTGGCTTATTGATCCATGTAACAAGAAGAAGAAAAACTTTCTTACAAATTTCCTCCTTTCCCACATTCCTATGAAAACCAAAATGTTAAAACGTTATTAGATCAGAAATAAAAAACATTGGTTGCATTATACAGGAACTAGAACTATTCCTTAGGCAGGTTTTTAAAATCTTCTGTTTTGTAGAAATTAATCCTTCCAGAAACATCACAGAAACTGCAAGCCTAACTTCATGTTTCCATAAAGAGGAGGAGAAAAGGGATCCTAGACCAACATGCACATGTCTTGGAATGCACGCTTGCAAACACAGTCACATTTGCTTCGTGCTAAAGCAAGATCACAGGGACATTCAGAAGTGAAACTAAATGAGGGGATGGTAGCAACATGCTCGAATGGCTTCTTATCTGTGCCAGTCTCGAAAAGTACATTACACTCCAAAGGAAGAGATAATAGTACAGCTGAATGACAGTATATTTATTATTACAAGAAAAATGAACTGCTTTAATACCGTGAAACTACATTTGATAACTGTAAAAACAAAACTTTTTTTGTTTTTACCATCTGACCTTTCTCCAACTGTGCTTGGCCCATGCTTCTGTCACAGTCAACAGTTGTAAGCCACAGAAGCTGGACTCGGGGTGAATAAGAAACAAGAACATTCAAAGGATGTCACAAATCCTTTGGAGGACTGGAGACCCAGGTTAAACATGAGCTCCCAGAAACAGTTCTCAAATCCACACTGCAGAAATAGTCTGACTAGGAAACAGTTACCACCACCACTGCCAACAGGCAGCAATTATGCAGTTTGAGCCACGGCTGTATCCATGCCAGGAATTCTTCCTCACAGCCTTAACCTCCAAAGAAAGAGAGCAAGTCCACCATCTGTATTACTTCGCTGGTTCTCCAGAGAAAATGAACCAATAGGAGCTACATACAGTTGACTGCTGAACAACACAGGTTTGAACTGCATGGGTACGTTTCTATGCAGATTTTTTTTTCCAGCAAATAAACACTGCAGGGCTACATGGTCTGTTGTTGTTATTCATGGATTTTTGACTGAACAGGGGGTTGGTGCCCCTAACCTCCAGCGTGTTCAGGGTCAACTATATACACAATAGAGAGATTTATTTTAAGAAATTGGCTCATGTGGTTACGGAATCTCAGTCAGGTCCACAGTCTGATTGGGTAAGCTGGTAAGGCAGAGTTGTAGTCCAAGTCCAGAGGCAGTCTGCTGGTAAAATTCCCTCTTGCTTGAAGGAGGTCAGTTCTATTCAGACCTTCAAGTAATTGGATGAGGCTCACCCACATTTGGGCTTCCCCGGTGGCTCAGCGGTAAAGAGTATGTCTGCAATATAGAAGCCACAGGTTCGATCCCTGGGGTGGCAAGATCTGCTGGAAGAGGGTATGGCAACCCAACTCCAGCATTCTTGGCTGGAGAATCCCCATGGACAGAAGAGCCTGGTGGGCTACACTCCATAGGATCTCAAAGAGTTGGACACAACTAACGCAATTTAGCACACACCCACATTGGGGAAGGAAATCTGCTTTATTCAATCCGTTGATTTAAATCTTAATTTCATCCAAACACACCCTCACAGAAACTCGAGAATGACCAAGTATTTGGGTACCGTGGACCCACCTAATTGACACATAAAAATTAAGCATCACACCCTCCCAGCCGTCTGCTGTCATCAGCTTTTTGAGTCAAAGTTTGGCAAAGACATGTTTGATTTACAGAGTGAACCAGCAGGAGCCCAGGCAGGAAAGAGATGGCACACAGAGAAGGATAATTGCGGAATGTTTATTAAGAGGACTGTTTACAGTGATGTGGGGGATGGATGGCGACACACGCAAAGGGCTAGGGGAGGGGGAGCCATTACCGTACCTGGAACTGGAGCCAAGGGAGGGAGCCATTCCTGAAGGTCAACTGAGATAATACAGGTCGTCAATAGTTTCATTTTGTTTTGTTTTACATTTTATTGGATTATAGTTGATTTACAATGTTGTGTTTGTTTCAGGTACACAGCAAAGTGGTTCATGTATATATGTATGTATGTATATATATATATATATATATATATTCATTTTTTCAGATTCTTTTCCCATATAGGTTGTAACAAAGTATTGAGTAGAATTCCCTGTACTATACAGGAGGTCCTTGTTGGTTATCTATCTTATATATAGTAGTATGTTCGTGTTAATCCTAAGCTCCTGATTTATTCCTTCCCACAGAGTTCCCCCTTTGGTAACCATAAGTTTGTCTTCACCAACTGTAAGTCTGTTTCTGTTCAGTAAGTATATTCATTTGTATCACTTTTTAAAGTTAGATTCTACATACAAGTGATATCATATGATATCTGTCTTTCTCTGAATGACTTAGTTTGCTTAATATGGTCATTTCTAGGTCCATCCATGTTGCTGCAAATGCCATTCTTTCTTTCTTTGTGTGGCTGAGTAACATTCCATTGTGTATGTATACCACATCGTATTTATCCATTCCTCTGCTGATGGACATTTAGGTTGTCTCTGTGTCTTGCCTATTGTAAATCATGCTGTAATGAAGGGTACATGTATCTTTTCTAATTATGGTTTCCTCCAGATATATGCTCAGGAGTGGGACTGTTATATATGGTAGTTCTATTTTTAATTTTTAAGGAAGCTCCATACTGTTCTCCATAGTGGCTGTACCAACTTACATTTCCACCAGCAGTGTAGGAGGGCTCCTTTTTCTGCACACCCTCTCCAGCATTTATTGTTTGTAGACTTTCTGATGATGGTCATCCTGACTGGTGTGAGGTAATACCTCATTCTGGTCTCGATTTGCATTTCTCTGATAATTAATGATGTTGAGCATCATTTCATGTGTCTTTTGCTCACCTGTATGTCTTCTTTGAAGAAATGTCTGTTTAGATCTTCTGCCCCTTTTCTGATTAGATATTTTTTTGACATAGCCCTGCATGAGTCGTTTGTATATTTTGGAGATTCATCCCTTGTCAGCTGCTTCATTTGCACATATTTTCTCTCATTCTGTGAGCTGCTGTTTTGTTTTGTTTCGGTGTTTGGGGGAAATTTACTGAGGGAAGCTTTCAGGTGCCAAAAGGATGCTGAGCTTTTCTCCATCACTAGCAGGTGTCACGGCTGGTGGCTTTCTCATGAGAACCAGTTGGAAGGCCAGACTGCAGTGGCCACAATAGCCACAAGTGGCAATAACAATCACCAGTCATCCCACAAGATGCTGACTTTCTGTCCACCATATTCACACAGCTGGTTTCGGCGCAAAGTTTCTCATCTGTGTTTCTCATCTGTGTTCTCCACCAGGTTGGCAAGGTCATCGGTGATCTCTCTGACCCTCTCTCATCCCTGCTGTGCTCCTGGTACAGGAAGGACAGTGAGCACACTTTATGGAACAGACGGAGCTGAGGGAGTCTGGACCCCACTGCTCTCTCCTTCCACTCTCCAGTCTCCTGCTATTGGCTAAAGTCAACCAGAAGCCAGAGACAAGGAAACCATGTAAGTGCATGCAGGTCTCTTGGGGGACAGGGCATGTAGAGAAGGGCAGAAAGCAGATCCGGAGAACCAAATGAAAGAGACCCATCACCCTGAGCCTAGGTCACTGGCCTAGACACCAGCTGTAAGTCTAGGAAGGTGAGGGCCGAGTGTGTGAGTCCTGGCTCCTGCATTCAGGAAGTAGGATTTGTGGATGAGGGAAATTTCCAAAATAGAAGAAAGTTGTCCGCATGATGCTGGGTGGACACACCAAAAAAAAAATTTAAACTCCATCATTTGGGTACCTCCCCAAGGATCATAGACCCCTCCACACAGTAGCCACTGCTGCAGACCACAATCTCCAATCTCACAGAAGCTGAAGACAACAAGGACCTCCTCGTACACAGGACTTTATCTCCTCTTCCAGAGCATCCTTGTCCTGCAACTCCAAATCGTCCATCTCTTCAATCAAGCCTTCGTTTTCCCTTGAGGGAAATCGGACACTTCTAATGTCATTTGAGAAAAAGAAACAAAAGACAAACATGCCTGTAACAAAACAAAGGAAAAAAAAAACTTCATTTCAGCAAGGACCCCCTGAATATGTAATTTAGTACACAAGTCTCCAATTTAATCTTAGAAATACTCAACTCCATGTTAAAGGATGTTGGCCTGAATTGAGGGGAGACCTCAAAAGGTCATTTAGCAGCCTTCTGCCACCCTCCCAACAGCTTGGACGGTGAGTTACCAGTGTGGGGTTTGGGGTCAACGGAAACTGGTATCAGCCCTCCCTCCAGGTGTCTTCTTAAAAACACACACATCTATGCAAATATAAGCTTAAAGTCCAAAGCCAGAAGCCATACTTGTAAAAACAGACCACAGTCAAAGTTGCAGCCTGGCCATAAAGTCAAGCCGGCCTTGCCACAGTGAATCGCAGGGCCTGTGCTGAACTTCATGTTTTTTTTTAGGTGCCAACATTTAAGAAGCATAAAATTCAACACCCACATCCAGATTGCCAACTTCTCCTAAAATTTAGGTTGCTCTAGGAAACTGCACCCATATTGTAATGTGGCAGCACTCAGAGGGAGCCAGGAAATGACTGACTCCTTTGCAGGACACAGCTCTTCAGGCCTCCAGGGTTTTGTCCCCAAGAAACTGGGGCTGACCACGAGTGACTGTGTTTCTAATTGTGCTTTTGTTTTGCTTATAATCGAGTTAGAAAAATATTTCTCTATCAAAACGTGGGGAAGGGACTTCCCTGGTGATCGAGTGGCTAAGACTTCCTGCCCCCAAGGCCTGGGTTCAGTCCCTGGTCAGGGAACTGGATCCCACCTACTGCAAGTAAAGATCCTGTGTGCCACAGCTACCTGGTGCAGCCAAATAAATAAATACTCTTTTTGAAAAAGTGGGGAAATTAGAGACAGACTAAGAGAACCACATGTTTCAAGAAGAAGGGCCAGGAGCCTGTTTCTGGGCCGAAATGACCCAGCCTGTCTTACTTGTTTATGCTTTGTGCACAGTCCCGAGTGACACGTGGGATTTTGAGACCTGGTTTGACCCCAGGCGCCTCCTTTAGACCCACCTTAGCCTCTCGGTTCCTTATTTGCTTTAACCACCTTTTCAAACCCTAAACCTATAGGCCGACCTCATTTTATTGCACTTTGTTTTATTATACTTCATAGATTCTGCATTATTTTTTTTTTAAAACAAACTGCAAGTTCATGGCAACCCTGAATCCAGCAGTTATTGACACAATTTTTCCAGCAGCCTCTGCTTGCTTCATGTCTCAGTGTCACATTTTTGTAACTCTCAGAATATTTCAGACTTTTCCATTATTATTTTCATCTTGGTTATGGTGATCTGTGATCTTTGATTCTGCTATTGCAAAACAACTGTGACTCGCTGAAGGTGCAAATAATGGTTAACATTTTGTGAGCAGTAGGTGCTTTTTTTTTTTTAAGGCCACACTGTGCAGCATGTGGGAGCTTAATGTCTGACCAGGGACCAAACCTCTGCCTCTGCGTTGGGAGCGCAGAGCCTTAACCACCGGACCATCAGGGAAGTCCCTAGCAGTAGGCATATTTTAATCAAGGTATGTGTATTTTTTTTTTTACATAATGCTGTTGCACATTAACAACTGCTGTACAATATAACATAACTTTTATATGCGCTGGGAAACCAAAAAATTCGTGTGACTTGCTTTATGTGATGTTAGTTTTATTGTGATATCTGGAACCAAGACCGTATTATCTCCAAGGTGTGGCTGTAACTTTTTAACGCCAAAGTGCTCTCTGCCCCCTATAAATGTGGAGATGCTTGATTTCTTATATACTCAGTCACTCAGCATGCATCCAACAAATAATAACTGAGCGCTTGCAGGCAAGGCACCTGAGACAGAACAAGGCAGGCGTGATCTTGGCCCTCATGGAGCAACCACTCTGTCCAGCTCTTTTCCAGAAACTTCTTACAGTATATTACCATGAGGAAACCTCAGTTTTTGGTGAGCAGTTTCACAGCTTTTTCCTGAGCCTGTCCACTGACCCATGAAAGTATCCTTGCAAACAGTAACAGGGGTTACTTTCTATGAGCAAAAACCGAAGAAGTTGTTCAGTTTCTCAGTCACGTCCGACTCTGTGACCCCATGGACTGCGGCACGCCAGGCCTCCCTGTCCCTTACTACCTCCTGGAGTTCTCCCAAGTTCATGTCCATCGAGTCGGTGATGCCATCCAACCTCTCATCCTCTGTCGTCCCCTTCTCCTTCTGCCTTTAATCTTTCCCAGCATCAGGGTCTTTTCCAGGAAGTTGACTCTCCGTATCAGGTGGCCAAAGTATTGAAGCTTCACGGATCATTGCCTTGTCGTGGCGAAGGGGCTTGCATAATTCACTGAGGCTATGAGTCATGCCAAGCAGGGCCACGCAGGACAGACAGATCATAGTGGAGAGTTCTGGCAAAATGTGGTCTACTGGAAGAGGGAATGACAAACCACTCCAGTATTCTTGCCATGGGAGCCCCATGAATCATGTAAAAAGGTGGAAAGAAGGAGACAGCTGGGCAGAAATCATTTTCACTGCTTACCGGTGTCATTCAGGATAGACTGCCCCAAGTTGCAGTGGCTTATTTCTCGTTCCTGCTGCTAGCTGTCTTGGATTGGCCACAGTGCTCTGCCAGTTGGTGGCACAGCCCCTGGCACCCAGGCCAGCTGGTAGCAGGAAGAGAGCTGAATGGTAGCCCTGAGATCTGCTGCTTGGGGTCTCACCTCATGGTTCTCTGGCTAAAGCAAGCCTCATGGCCACACTTGAGTTCTCCAGGGCAAGGAGGTACAGTCCTCCGTCCAGCAGGAAGAGGATCACACGGAGATGTTTGATATTGTGAACAATAATATAGTCGACCACAATGAGTGTTACCACGCATGTCATTTGGTCCCTTCAGACCAAAATAAAGAGTTTGGCGTTAAAATCATATTCATCAAAAAATGACATCTCTATGGGGTTTCCAGTGGCTAGGAATCTGCCTAGCAATACAGAAGGTGTGGGTTTGATCCCTACTTGGGGAACTGAGATCCCACATGCGGTGGGGCAACTAAGCCTGCCAAGCACACCTAGAGAGGCCTGTGAGCCGCAAGGAAGAACCCATGCGCCAAAACCAGGACCCAGGACGGCAAAAAAATTGAGTCTGCAGTGAAAAAGCCAAATAAGGCAGCTCCATCCTGTGCTCCTCACTGCTGCAGCCCCAGCCGCATTTCCCCGCAAAGCAGAGAGATGCTCACACCAGGCACCCCAACCCGCTTTCCAGGGTGAAGTTTCCCTGCCTGCTCATTATGGCTAAGTGACCGAAACAGGAAGCCCAGAAAATTGTTTTGGGAGGATATTAAATAACTTCCTGACTTAATTGATTGATGAATAATAACTTCTAAAATTAGCCCTGCATTTCATTACTTAATGTCTGAAATGAAATCCACTCAGCTTACCTGAAATTCTGAGAAATGCAAATGTTGAACAAATGCCCTTAATTCACTTAAGTGCCCCAAATCATCTTCCTCTGCAGTTGTCTTCCGGGAGTTCCCTGGGGTGGT
>SJYQ01006176.1:73146-97243 GCA_006410935.1 Redunca redunca | reverse complement strand
GGCGGGTGCTCAGTCTCATCTGTACAGCCCAGATTTCCTCCACAGTTTCCAAGAGCACGTACATGTTTATCATCTTCATCATCAGAAAGGAATTAGTTCTTTAGATAAAGACTGGGAATCAAAAAATATAATTACTTGCCACCCATGCTAAGTCTTACCTTTCTCTCCAAAAATTCACCAGTAGAAATTGTCAAAAAGAGCAGGCAGCTATGTGATTCTAAAGGCCTGGGGTAGGATGCAGAGCCTTGCAGGGAGCAAGGGAATGCTGTCATTTCCAGAGTGGAAGACATTTCATCCCAACAGGGGTGAGGAGATTGAAGGAATCCAGAGGATCTATCTACAAACCGTCTGTGAGTTCCTGTTTCTTTTCATTCATTTGCTTTTAGCCCCAAAGAGGCAGAAACTGAAGTTCCCCCAAATTATTCTGCTGTAGACCACAAAATGTTAATTCCATGGGAAAACATGATTAAAAATAAGAAACACTGTTATTACAGATCTGAGACCCCTCTGTCAAGATTTGAATGTGGGAGAGTAAATGTGCTTTCCCAGATGTAAGCTTCTTGCCCCACATGACCACTTCCTTTACCACTGCCTTCTAAACTCAGCAAGTATTCATCAAGCATCCTGGGCTGTATCACAAACTCTTGCCAAGGTCATGGTAACTGTACCTTCTCACAGTCAAGAATGGTGACCCCACTTTCTCTGAGACAGTCTCTAAAAGATAATGTGATCTGAACTGTGGCTTTATAAATGGAGTAAGAAGGAACTTCTTCTTTGGCAAATGTATTTGAAAACTTTCCCTCAAGATGGACACAAAAAGACAACGTGAGTATTGTCAACAGTCAGTATCACTCTTAGAGTTATAGATAATACACATCACTTTGCTAAAATGTCATACTCTCATCAGAACCAGAGTATTTGATCTTGTATTTTTCATCAACGAGCAACTGCTCTCTTCAGCCAACAGTCATCCATTTGGCCATCAGATGAATGCAGTTTGAGCCAAATGGCATGGCTGGATGTGGAAATCTTAGCAAATTGATCACAAGCGAAACCGCATGAGTATTAATAATTTTTCTGTTGAACAGGTGTGATCATAGCGAATAAAAATGTTCTTTGACGTGACTCTGATAGTTAGAATGGCAGTTTCTTCTGGGGGTTGTTTTAAGCATATACAGTGTCTTCTTCATTAGCCACAGGAAGGGAACAGAATGCCAGTGCTCTGCAGCACTGCCCAGAATAGCCAAGGGTTGGACGCAACTAAACGCCCACCGACATGAACAGATAAAGAAGACGTGGTACCTGTACACAAAGGAATACCACTCAGCCATTTAAAAAGGAGGAACATTTTGCCAATTTCAACAGCACGGTTGGACTTGAGGGCCATTACACTAAGAGAAACAAGCCAGGCAATGAGGGGAAAATATTGTATGATATCATTTATATGTGGAAGCCCCCAAAACACAACAAAGTAGTAACTAGAACAGAAAAGCAGGCTTACAGATACGAGGAACAAACTGGTGGCTTACCAATGGGTATGTGGGGTGAAATATATGGGGGGTGGTAGGAGGTACAAGATATACTCAAGGATGTATTGTGCAACATGGAGAATATAGCCAACGTTTAGTCATAACTGCAAATGGAAAGTAACCTCTAAGAATTCTATAAAAGATAAAAATTCATTTTTAAAATTGTTTAATTTTTATTTTATATTGGAGTATAGTTGAATTATGACGTTGTGTTAGTTTCAGGTGTACGGCAACTTGATTCAGTTATATGCAAACATAGATATGTTGTTTTTTGGGTCCTTTTCCCATATAGGTTGTTACAGAGCATTGAGTAAAGTTCCCTGTGCTGTATACATACAGCACATATGTATTACCCTTATAGTGGGTTTTTGTTGATCATCTATTTCATACATAGTAGTATACATATGTTAATCCTAACCTCCTAATTTATTCCTCCCTCCCCTACCTTTCCCCTTTGGAATTTTTTTTTTTTTAAAGAGAATGGAATAGACCAAGAGGGCCCTGAGAAATCTAATCTCATGCCCAAGTATATGGCCTTGGTATTGGAACCGCAAGGACTTCCGGCTACCTTTTTCCTTTTCCTCCTGATATGTACCACTGGCCTCATTCCTCTACCCAAAGTAAACCAGGTCCTCTTTGCTGACCTTGAAGCCATACTATTGATCAGAAGCACCTTAGCTGAGACATCTTTCTTATTCAGCCAAGAGCAGAGAGACTGCAGAGTCTTAACTGGAAAGTGCTCCCTCAACACCCAGGACTCTTTTGTGGGGAAAGGGGGCCAGGAGCGAGCCTTTTCCTCGTGGCTCTGCACTGTGTTATAACAGAAAAACTTCAGAAAAAAATTTGTCTGTTCTTTCTTTGAAATCAGTGTAACTATAACTGGGTGTCTTGGGATACACAAGTCTACAAATGAAATCCTGGGTGATCACACACATTGTGATACATTTGTTGGGTGAGAATAAAAGTCTATGAATTACATTTCATTCTTCTTGGGATTAAATCTCATGAGAAAACTCTAGCAAAGCAATAGGATTTTTAGCTTTTTTCTGTTTAAAAATAAAAACGGATTATTCAAATAGCACCAATATGTATTCAATTTTTGTCATAAGAAAACTGCATTTTGCCTTATTTGTAATGTGACTTGAGCAATTATTATTTCTACCATCTATACAATACAGGAATGGTTACAATATTTCCTTTGGGGCTAATGTTCATCAAACTAGTCAATATACTTTATTTCTTCTAAATATTCATAAAGCATTTTAAACTTGATTTCTTAATTATGAATCATTTGGATAAACTAAAACACAATGATTTTTCAACATGTTAAGTCAGGTTCAGTGATTCTTCTGAAAGAATATACCAGCACATCCATTGGATGACTTACTGCCCTCCTTTCTTGACCTCTCTTCCACCAACACCAGAAAAAAAATCCTGCAAAGTCAGGTTCAAAATATAAATATTAGTTGATAGAGTGTCAGCTTTCCAAATGTCAGTAGGAGAAATAAAAACCTTCAGATTGATTATTGATGGGAGCAGGGACATACAAAGTGACTCCAGTCTATCTACAGGATCATCTTTTGTCTGTCTTATCGAGGACCTGATTGAAGTGATTCAAGCTCAGATTCCACTTGGAATATTTACAGTTCTTTTCTGTTCACATAATTCTCTTCTTCAAATTGACTAACGGTCTCTTCTTTTTCTGTCCTCCACTCTCTCTCCGCATTCTCTAGGGGATTTGGCTTCGAGGAGGAACAGGACTGAACTGTTCAGAAGTTTTTTAATGGCTCTAAAGAGAAAACCTCATATTTTCAGAAGGTGTTTCCCATTATGATCCATTCACATCTTTTAAGATCACCATTATGTTCACAATTATTCACATTTCCTATATTGTTGTGATTCTCTTTTCTATAAAGATTCACAAAAAAGTAAAGATCCACAAATATCTCAAATTCACTGTTTCATTAATCATTTTCATGTGGACACTATCACACTTGGTACCATGCAAAATCAAAAATTTCCCTATGAAAACATCCAAGAACTAGCATTCTTCCTTCTCTTTGACTTTCTTAAACAAAAATCTCTCAGTTTAAAATATCCCAAATAAGAGACCTATTTCCTTCCTTTTTCTGATTTTTCCATCTAAACAATGGGAGATTTTCTCCAGGAAAGGGAAATGGGGACTGGGAATCAAGGGTAAGAATGAAACTTACTTTTTACTAGTGATTATAAAAACTTACACAGCTTAAGATAATACAAACTTATCTCACTGGCAAAAGTCTGGGTTGATTGACTGGTTTCTCTCTTCTGAGTTCCATGAGGCTGTAACCAAGGTACCAGGTTCCTCATTGGAAGTTCCCAGGGGAAAATCTGCTTTGGGGCTCATTTAGAGTGTGGGCTGAAGTCGATTGCTTGTAGCTGTAGGACTGAGGTCCCAGTATGCTTGCTGGCTGATCTTGGAGCCTGACGGTGACCTGCATCCGACCTGGTGCCTGGGGCACCAGCTAGTGCATCCCACTCACCCTCAGACTCTCTCCCTTCCACATCTGCCACACCTCTCTGTTGCTAGCCAAGAAATGTCTCTGTTTTTAAGGACTCACTTGTTTAGATTGGGCCTACCAGGATAATCTCCCTATCTTAAAGTTCATAAACTGAATTACAACTGAAAGTCCCTTTGGCCATGTAACATATTCATTGGCTCCAAGGATAAGGGTGTGGATATCTTTGGGAAGAGGCATTATTTGAGCTGCCACATCACTGTATGTTTTTCACTACATTTTGAAGTTATCATCTGTACAATGAGTGTGTGCCATCTATTCAAAAAATACTTAATAGAGAAAACATGTGGAATAACAATATGGCAATATTTGTGGAAGCTGTATATTTGCTGAGTACTTGACAAACATCTGGCTCTGTTCAAAGTACTGTCTATATATCACCTAATTCAGTCATTACAACATTGTCATCTAAACTTTACAAATAGAAAACTAAGGCCCAAAGAAGTTAAGTGTTGGCCTGAGGTCTCACAGCTAGCGTGTGGCAGAGTCCTCCACACACAGAGGTAGCTGGCACACGAGAGCCTGCTTCTAGCCACCAGACTGCGCTGCCTGTAAGTCCCCAACTGTGAGAGCTTTGTTCTAATTCCTCCTTCACCTCGCCCTCTAGCACGGATTTCTCTAGGGGAGTAAATGGCCGAGGGAAGTGACTTTAAGTGCAATTATGTTTTATGAGAGCCAGAGAAAGCTTTCTGCTTCTACTGGATCAGCACTCCTGACGATCATTTTCCTCCTGCCCATCCCAAGTAGGAGAGAGCCGAGAGCCACCCCCGGAGCCTGTGGGCCGAGCCGGGTGCGCCTGCCTGCTCAGTCGCTCAGTCATGTCTGACTCTTTGCAACACCAGCGGACAGTAGCCCACCTGGCTGCTCTGTCCGGTTGCAATTTTTACAGGTGGCAGGCCACAAATCCTCCCCCAAGCTCTGTTCAGTTCAGTTCAGTTCAGTCGCTCAGTTGTGTCGGACTCTTTGCAACCCCATGAATCGCAGCACGCCAGGCCTCCCTGTCCATCACCAGTTCCTGGAGCTTACCAAGACTCATGTTCATTGAGTTGGTGATGCCATCCAACTGTCTCATCTTCTGTTGTCCCCTTCTCCTCCCACCTGCAATCTTTCCCAGCATCAGGGTCTTTTCAAATGAGTCAGTTCTTCACATCAGGTGGCCAAAGAACGGGAGTTTCAGCTTCAACATCAGTCCTTCCAATGAATATTCAGGACTGATCTTTAGGATGGACTGGTTGGATCTCCTTGCAGTCCAAGGGACTCAAGAGTCTTCTCCAACAACACAGTTCAAAAGCATCAATTCTTTGGCGCTCAGCTTCCTTTATAGTCCAACTCTCACATCCACACATGACCACTGGAAAAACCGTAGCCTTGACTAGACAGACCTTTGTTGGCAAAGTAATGTCTCTGCTTTTTAACATGCTGTCATAACTTTCCTTCCAAGGAGTAAGCGTCTTTTAATTTCATGGCTGCAGTCACCATCTGCAGTGATTTTGGAGCCCCCCAAAATAAAGTCTCTCACTGTTTCCACTGTTTCCCCATCTATTTGCCATGAAGTGATGGGACCAGATGCCATGATCTTAGTTGTCTGAATGTGGAGTTTGAAGCCAACTTTTTCACTCTCCTCTTTCACTTTCATCAAGAGGCTCTTTAGTTCTGCTTTGCTTTCTGCCCAACACCTGTGCCTGCTTCTAAATCCCTATCTCACCCCAAAGGCCTCTGAGATGCTGCCTAATGGTTGTCTGGGGCTTCCTGCCCTAGACCACTTCTGAGCAAACGGGAGGCTCTATCTTACCTGTGACAGAAGGGAATCCCAAACCTCCATCAGCATTCAGGAAGCAGAAGCGGGTGGAAGGCCAAGAATGGGACCCTCGACAACACCCTGCATATGTACACCTCAGGCATCCTGTCTATTGCTTGTGAAATTAAGATCTGTTTTTTTTTTTTCCAACTGTACAAGTATCACGTTTGTTGGGAAAAAAGGGTAAAAGTTATACAGATGAGCAAAGAGAAGAAATTGTTCTCTTTCTCTCACCAAAAGAGAACCACTGCAATCCACTGGTGTGTGTGCTAAGAGATGTGTGTGTGTGAACATGTGTCTGTGTTGTGCAAGCCAGGAGGAAAGGGACAAAGACAGAAAACAAATAGATTTCTCTATTTTAAAAAAGAAAAGAAAATGTATTGGTGTTATCTGGGCCGCCCTGGGTCTTTGTTGCTGTGAGAGGCCTTCCTCTGGTTGTGGAGGGCTGGGGCTGTTCTCTGCTCGCAGTGTGCGGGCTTCTCACTGCAGTTTCTCCAGGCGTGCAGCACAGGCTTTAGTTGCTCCCTGTCGCGTGAGATCTTCCTGGACCAGGGATTAAACCTGTTCTCCTGCATTGGCAGGCAGATCCCTAACCACTAGACAACCAGACCAGGGAAGCCCTGGGTTCCCTTTTTTAAAAAGTAGAATCATTCCACCTGTAGGTTGACACCTTTTATTTACAATTGTTAGCTTTAGGAACATTGTTATCATGTCAGTAAACAAGCTTCTACAATGAAACTCTTTTAGTTCTAAAAATTTTTAATATTTTTAAATGAGTAACATATTCATTGAAGCCAAAGATACAGAAGCTCTATACAGTCAGCAAAAACAAGACCGGGAGCTGACTGCGGCTCAGATCATGAACTCCTTATTGCCAAATTCAGACTGAAATTGAAGAAAGTAGGGAAAACCACTAGACCATTCAGGTATGACCTAAATCAAATCCCTTACGATTATACAGTGGAAGTGACAAACAGACTCAAGGGACTAGATCTGATAGACAGAGTGCCTGAAGAACGATGGTGGAGGTTCGAAACACCATATAAGAGGCAGTGATGAAGACCATCCTCAGGAAAAGAAGTTCAAAAAGGCAAAAAGGTTGTCTGAGGAGGCCTTACAAATAGCTGAGAAAAGAAGAGAAGCTAAAGGAAAAGGAGAAGAGGAAAGATATACCCATTTGAATGCAGAGTTCCAAAGAATAGCAAGGAGAGATAAGAAAGCCTTCCTCGGTGATCAGTGCAAAGAAATAGAGGAAAACAATAGAATGGGAAAGACTAGAGATCTCTTCAAGAAAATTAGCAACACCAAGGGAATATTTCATGCAAAGATGGGCACAATAAAGGACAGAAATGGTATGGACCTAACAGAAGTAGAAGATATTAAGAAGAGGTGGCAAGAATACACAGAAGAACTGTACAAAAAAGATCTTCATGACCCGGATAATCACGATGGTGTGATCACTCATCTAGAGCCAGGCATCCCAGAATGCAAAGTCAGGTGGGCCTTAGGAAGCATCACTACGAACAAAGCTAGCAGAGGGGATGCAATTCCAGTTGAGCTCTTTCAAATCCTGAAAGATGATGCTGTGAAAGTGCTGCACTCAATATGCCAGCAAATTTGGAAAACTCAGCAGTGGCCACAGGCCTGGAAAAGGTCAGTTTTCATTCAAATCCCAAAGAAAGGTAAAATCAAAAAAATGTTCAAACTACCACACAATTGCACTCATCTCACATGCTAGTAAAATAATGCTCAAAATTCTCCAAGGCAAGTTTCAACAGTACATGAACCATGAACTTCCAGATGTTCAAGCTGGATTTAGAAAAGCAGAGAAACCAGAGATCCGTTGAATCATCAAAAAAGCAGGAGAGTTCCAGAAAAACATTTACTTCTGTTTTATTGACTATGACAAAGTCTTTGACTATGTGGATCACAACAAACTATGGAAAATTTTTAAAGAGATGGGAATACCAAACCACATGACCTGCCTCCTGGGATATCTGTATGCAGGTCAAGAAGCAACTGTAAATGGAACAACAGACTGGTTCCAAATCTAGAAAGGAGTACATCAAGGCTATATATTGTCACTCTGCTTATTTAACTTATATAGAATACATCATGTGAAATGCTGGGTTGGATGAAGCACAAGCTGGAATCAAGATTGCTGGGAAAAATATCAATAACCTCAGATATGCACACCACCCTTATGGCAGAAAGTGAAGAAGGACTAAAGAGTCTCTTGATAAAAGTGAAAGAGGAGAGTGAAAATGTTGGCTTCAGACTCAACATTTGACAACTAAGATCATGGCATCTGGTCCCATCACTTCATGGCAAATAGATGGAGAAACAATGGAAACAGTGGCAGACTTTATTTTGGGGAGCTCCAATTCACTGCAGATGGTGACTGCAGCCATGAAATTAAAAGACGCTTACTCCTTGGAAGGAAAGTTATGACAGCATGTTAAAAAGCAGAGACATTACTTTGCCAACAAAGGTCTGTCTAGTCAAGGCTGTGGTTTTTCCAGTGGTCAGGTATGGATGTGAGAGTTGGACTATAAAGGAAGCTGAGCGCCAAAGAATTGATGCTTTTGAACTGTGTTGTTGGAGAAGACTCTTGAGAGTCCCTTGGACTGAAAGGAGATCCAACCAGTGCATCCTAAAGGAGGTCAGGCCTGAATATTCATTGGAAAGACTGATGTTGAAGCTGAAACTCCAGTTCTTTGGCCACCTGATGTGAAGAACTGACTCATTTGAAAAGACCCTGATGCTGGGAAAGATTGCAGGTGGGAGGAGAAGGGGACAACAGAGGATGAGATGGTTGGATGACATCACTGACTCAATGCACATGAGTTTGATTAATTCCCGGGAGTTGGTGTTGGACAGGGAAGCCTGGCGTGCCACAGTCCATGGGGTCACAAAGAGTCAGACACAACTGAGCCACTGAGCTGACCTGAACTGACTCATTGAAGAAAAATTAGAAAATACAGACACACAAAATAGAATTGTAATTCTATGCTGGGGAGACAACCACTATTAACATTTCCACCTTTGTTGTTACAGAATGCATTCTATTCTAATCCTTCAAAGTTAAACACTATTGCCAAGGGTTTGCTAGACAAGATTTTGCTAGACAGGCAGCTGCAAAGGTTAAGAGAAGCCAAGCTTTCCTCATGTCCTGATTATTTTCTAATGACTAAGTTCTAGAAAAAAAATACTGGGTCAAAGGACATGCACATTTTTCAGACCATTGATGAATATCATCAGACTGTTTTCTGGGAAAGGCAGTAGGGTATGGAGGTATCCAGGTCCCCTCACCAATCTTGGGTGGTATAATCTTTAAGTCTTTCAGGCACATTGTTTAAAACATTTTCACTTTGGTGCAGCACGAAGATGCATGGGGTCTCGGTTTGGGGACGCAGGCTCACACTGTTTTTTAATCACATCCTGACTGACTGGGAGGATCATGGTCTCGTGCAAGAAAAAAATCAAGAAAGAGACACATCTACAAGGAGAAAGCTATTCAATTACAAAAGAAAAGATTCGAGTGAAGAAAGAAACAGGATGCCCTTTGAAATTGTTTCTAGAGGGAAACAGAGTCATGTTCACTTTGATTTTGTTTTCTAAAGACAATGACCCCACGTTGAAGAAGTCCATTTATAGATTAAAGGCTGTGGTGTCAAATGCCAATTTAAAAACCCTGAATAGGCTCTGACACTCCTTTGGTGAACACTGGAGGGCAAAGAAATACAGGAGTAGCCCATCCGGGCGTGCCTTGCTCTGCTCATCACAAGGCCAAGCACGTGTGTTTTGCTGGCTGGTTGGTTGGCTGGCGTTGCGCTGTCTTGGTGGCTCCGCTCGGGTGGTCTCTGGTCTCGGCAGGGGGGGCGCTCCCCAGTTGCAGAGCACAGGAGTCTCGCTGCAGGGGCTTCTCTCGCCACCAAGCACAGGCTCTAGGGCATGGGCGCGGTATTTGTGGCCCAGGGGCTTAGCTGCTCTGAGTCACGTGAGATTTTCCCAGAACAGGGATCAAACCCATGTCTCTTGCATTGGCAAACAGATTTGTAACCCCTGGACCACCAGGGAAGTCCTGAAAAGTGCATCTTTAAGAAGCGTCTCTGTCTTACATGGATCTGGTTTCAGTCAGAGAGCATGTAATCTGCCACATGGAACTCAGTCCAGTGAAGGAATTGGCCCATTTCCAGCAATTATCTGAGAAATTCTACTCCAGCCACTAAATCTCCAGTTTTAATCAAGTTGCAAATCCCCATTGCTCCCAGCAGTGAGCGATCAGTGTGGTCTGATGGAAGCAGTGATTGTGTCTGTCACCCCAGAAGCCCTCTCCTCACCAGCTGGCACTTGGAAGCCCAGGGGTTAGGTCTCATTGTCTCTCATTAAAACGTCGCTGTTTCCTGATAAGATATCTGAACGAAGGAAGAAATGGTGCTCAGGTGTTGGAAGAGCTGCCACTTGGGGCGGACTGATGCTGGCTGCATCCCTCAGCTGGAGCTTATGGAAGAGAAAACAATTACCCAGGAAATAGATGTGTATTCCGTTCTTAGCGTCATCAGATGCCTGGCTTAACCAGAGCTTTCTCTCCCAGCAGTTCCAGTGATGATGGCTCCAGTCACCCGACAGTGCCAGCATCCGAGGGTGATTGATTCCTTGGCTTATTTGGCTTTGGTACCAGCAGCCGTTTTGAGGCAACATTTACCCAGAGCTCTTAGTTTAACCCCAGCACTTAAGTTTTCTTGGCGCTGCTGGAAGCTGCCACCCCACCCAGCAAAAACCCCAACAGTAGTGGCGGTGCCAAGCAGAGGGTCCAGGATGTATATTACAACAAGTGGAATAGATCAATTCTTAACTCTGGCTTGTGAAAGTCATTCATTCTTTCTGAACAACTGCATGTTAAAAAAAAAAAAAAGCAAAGTGAAAAATTGTTTTCTGTTATAAATCTAGGCTTCCCTGGTGGCTCAGATGATAAAGAATCTACCTGCAATGCAGGAGATCTGGGTTCGATCCCTGGGTTGGAAAGATCCCTTGGAAGAGGGCATGGCAACCCACTCCAGTATTCTTGCCTGGAGAATCCCATGGACAGAGGAGCCTGGTGGGCTACAGTCCATGGGGTTGCAAAGAGTCAGACACAACTGATCAACTAAGCACAAAATAAGATAAATCTAGGAAAGAATATCACAAAAATTACTGTTTTACATTGTAGATTTTTTTTAAAGGCTATTTCTGCTTTTTTTTTTTTTTAAGTAGAGAGGTAGAAGAGAGAGGACAGAGGTAGCCAAAATTCACCTTTAGAAAATGAGATCTTCCTCCCCAAATGACCAGGACAGGGTTTTCTAGGACAAATTGTTGAAAATTAGTTCTCTCTATTAAGAAAAAAAGTCATTGAATTCTAATCAATTTCTACTTTAAAAAAACATCACATTTGTGTTCTAATTAAACCCAACAGAAAAGACTAGAAGACATTCCTTCACTGGGGTCAGGAATGGGGAGGTTAGTTGTGCCAACACCACTGTCTGACACACCTGCCAACCGTCTAGCATCCCCCAGCTCACGCTTCTCTGAGCAGCAGAAACATTCAGCACTGTCACAAAACCGCTTCCCTGTGCTTTGCTACGCAAGCACCTTTCACCTGCAGCATTTTTCAGGGCTTATTTTTCCTACCTTGCAAAAAAGAAAGTTCGCCTCCTTGTTCCTCTTCTTACAAAGATTCCTCCCACAGTGTGGTGTTAAAGTGCTTGCTCGAACAAACAAGCTACAGTCTGGGATTCTTGCAAGGCTTTCTTGCTTGAGTTGTGGAGTCTGTTAAATATTGGCAGATAATAAGAGGCGGGTTACTACTACACGATGGTGCTACTCACTCAGTTACTACTAACGGATCGGATGGTGCCAACCCCAGGCCAGCTGCACTCTGAAGGGTGACTGACACACCCACACTCTGAAGAAAGCCAAAAGAGCTGGGGAGTTCACGCCACCATGTCTGCCCCACAAGGTCTCCTTACCCAATAAGCAGGAAATTGAAAACCTGAGGTTAAGATAACTCTGACACATAATCCCCTCAACAGGATCAAGCTGGAGATGCCTTCTATAGAATTTGGCTTGAGATCTTACTCCTGCTGGGTCTCTTTCTGTTTCCGTGATCTATTGCTGCATCACAGTCTACCCCAAATTCAGATAGCTATTGTTGCATAAAAAACTGTCCCATACTTCAGTTATCTGTGACTACTCAACATCCCAAAGACAGGTGTCCTGTGAAAGGGGAAAAAGAGAAAAAACAAAATTTAGCCAAATCATCTCTTGCCTTGGGGACAAAATCTTATCACTGCTATCAAATAACATGGATTGCAAATCTGGTTTCCAAATTTGATTGCTCTGTTTCAAATCTAGGAGTGGACTGGCTTCTCTTCTTGGCTGAATAAGAGTCACAAATATATACTCTCTTAGATCTTTAGAAAAGCAAATTCCAGTTACCATGTACTGGTTGCCTTATGGCATAGAACATTGAGAATGTGATTCCTAACTCCCACTAGTGTTTTATAGACATGGCAACACCTAGCTTTTTCTTCATGAGAAACAAAGAAATCTTGATTATATCAGTGCCTGAGTTGGGTGGGGGGGGCACAGAAACCTGTCTTCCACTGCCATTTATTAAGCTTCAAGGGTGAAATCTGCCTATTAAAGATCCATAGTCTAGAAGGATATTTCAGAGAAGACCCTTTTCTTGGCTAATTCTGCAGTAAATAGGGTTTTTCATTTTCTTTTTGCTGAGCCTGTTCATCTTTAAGTGATACAAAGGAGAGAGTGTTATAACTTTCTGTTATTATATTTTCTTATTAAACTTTAATCCTAATTCTCAATTTAGTTCCTCTAATTATTGGGTTCTAGTCTCTAAAACATAGTTTTTAAATTAGCATGATAGAGATCAATGTCATACAAAATATGTGCTAACACAGAGCTAGATTTTGCTTTCCCGTGCATGGATGCCAAGGGTGGAGAAGATAATATGCCCCAGGTTCAAGGGAAACTAAATCTCATCCAAGATATGATAGCCTATTTCACAGGAAGCAGGAATCCTGAAATACTGAGTTTTAACAATGTACTTCCTCACACACACACACAAATTTTAATACATGTGTGATGAAAGTATGTCTTGTGATTATCATTGTTAGATTGGCTTTTTATTTCATAGTAGTACATACAGGAATGGCATTTCTTAAAACTGGTAATATCTGAGTCTAGATGAAATATGGCAATCCACATCAACTCAGCCGGAGAGAATTGAATCGACTTTATATTAAATGCAGGTGTTTGAAAGCAAAGACAAAAACGGAATTTCCTCTATGATGTAGTCCCTTTTGGACAATTCCAGAAGCCAACAGCTACACCCAAAATTCGAGTGCTATTTGCAGCTCATTATCTGTACGTAATCACTCTCACCTCTTGCATTTTGGGGCATATTGACCGTGTTTAGGATGAGCCCTATAAGAGATTCATTCTAAACATGAATGTGTAGCTTTGCAGTAATAAATACTGCAATTACCCAGCTGGCATTTAGTTGGGTTTCTATGACATGCTTCTCTTTCTCAGAAACTGTCCTTGGGTTTCTGATGCTAACAAGAGCTCCAACACAGAAGAGCAATAATTCTCCAACTTTAATGAGAATCATCTTTAGCATCTGTTACACATATTCATCCCAGGGCCTCACCCCAGACTCTCCAATTCAGGAACTCTAGGGGTGTGGGTGGTTGGGTTCAGGAGGCCAGCTGTGTGATTGACAAGCTCTGTGGGTGATCTGAACGCACATCAGGGCTGACCACTGCCCCAGTGGTGTGAAACACCAGTGCTCATGTATGTGCGCTGGTTCTTTGGTGGTGAGATTTCTCTGCCCTCCCCCGCCGCCCGTCTGCCTGGAGTTACCTGGCTGGGGGCTCACACTGATCCCTGGGCACAGCTCAAGTCCACATCTCTTCACATGTGTGTGTGCATGCTAAGTCACTTCAGTCATGTCCAACTTTCCACAACCCTATGGACTATAGCCCACCAGGCTCCTCTGTCCATGGGATTCTCTAGGCAAGAACACTGGCCTCCTCCAGGGGATGTTCTTGACCCAGGGATCAAACCCAACTCTCCTGTGGCCCCTGCACTGCAGGCAGATTCTTTACCACCGAACCACCTGGGAAACTTGTATCCCTTCACATCAGCTGTTTTCCCCGTGAACTATTGTCTGTCCTCCATGTGACTCTCCCGATCCAGGGACTATGTGGCAACAGTTATGTTTAAAATTGTTATTGGAGTATAGTTGATTTACAATGTTGTGTTAGTTTCGGGCGTACAGCAGAGTGAATCATTTATTGTTGTGCAGTTGCTCAGTCATGGCTGACTCTTTGCAACCCCATGGACTGCAGCACACCAGGCTTCCCCGTCCTTCACCATCTCCTGGAGTTTACTCACACTCATGTCCATTGAGTCGGTGATGCCATCCAACCATCCCATCTCTATCTCCCTCTTCTCCTCCTGCCCTCAGTCTTTCCCAGCATCAAGGTCATTTCCAATGAGTTGGCTCTTGGCACCAAGTGCCCAAAGTATTGGAGCTTCAGCATCAGTCCTTCCAATGAATATTCAGCGTTGATTTCCTTTAGGATTGACTGGTTTGATCTCCCTGCTGTCCAAGGGACTCTCAAGAGTCTTCTCTAGCATCAGAGTTCAAAAGCATCAATTCTTCAGCATTCAGCCTTCTTTATTGCCCAGATCTCACATCTGTACATGACTACTGGAAAAACCATAGCTTTGACAATATGGACTTTTGTTGGCAAAGTGATGTCTCTGCTTTTTAATATGCTGTCTAGGTTTATCATAGCTTTTCTTTAATTTCATGTCTTCAGTCACCATCTGCAGTGATTTGGAGCCCAAGAAAATAAAATCTGCCACTGTTTCCATTTTTTTTCCTGTCTATTTGCCATGAAGTGATGGGACCAGATGCCATGAGAGCCTTTTGAATGTTGGATTTTAAGTCAGCTTTTCCCCTCTTTCACCCTCATCAAGGGACTTTTCAGTTCCTCTTCACTTTCTGCCATTAGGGTGGTATCAAATCTACTTTTTTTTTAAGATTCTTTTCCCACATAAGTCATTACAGAGTATTGAGTAGAGTTTCCTGTACTGTACAGTAGGAACTTAATGTAGCAATTGTTCTAAAAATGCTTCTTCAGTGAAAAGGAACTGGCCTAAACTGGTTTACTTCAAATAGTGAAGGGGCAAGGAAATTTGGGCTCATTAACATCGATTTATTTGCTGAATAATTTTCATTTCAACGGCCACATGGAAGCTGCCTTTTCCAATACACCCATGTGTATTTCCAATACATGTCATGATTCTAGCCCAGCTTAACACTCAGGGCGGGGTCTCTGCCTCCTCTGCATTTAATGCATGTTCCAGACAGTGGGCCTGGTGGACTGGACAGTGGCCCTCAAAGACATCCATATCCTAATCCCAGAAGCTGTGAATATGTTATCTCATCCTAATCCCAGAAGCTGTGAATATGTTATCTCGCAAGATGAAAGGGACTTTGCAGGTATGACTAATTTATTACTGACTGGGAGATTTCTGCAGAAAGTAACACCTATGGCCAGGGATTTTTAATTTTGGCCAGCCAAAAATTAATTGTTACTTCACTAATGTTTTGTGGCTTATTACATTCAGGAGTTATACATGCAGCAGCTGCTGCTGCTGCTAAGTCACTTCAGTTGTGTCCGACTCTGTGCGACCCCATAGATGGAGGAGCCTGGTAGGCGGCAGTCCATGGGATTTCCTAGGCAAGAGTACTGGAGTGGGGTGTCATTGCCTTCTCCAGAGCACTGGAGTGGGGTGCCATTGCCTTCTCCGAGTTATACCTGACACATCTGTAAAGTCTTCTCCAGCGCTGTTTCATGTTGACTTTCCATATCAGAATCAATCACTAAGGTCTGTTGTCTTTTTGTTGGCCTAATATTGACATTGTCTGAATTGGAACTACATTCTGAAGAACTATCATCTTCTGAGACACTAGTATATATGTTGCTGGGACAGTCAGGGAAAGTATCTGCATAAAACTCACCAAAAATTTCTCTTCACTCAAAATTTCCTGACGTGGCATATTAAAAACTTGTATGTCTATAAGGTACACAAGGTTGGAACAAAAACCTCACAGAGCAAAATGTGAATGAATAGAACAATGTACGTGGTATAAGGAACTCTTATTCAATCCTAAGCTCTAACGATTTTGCCCAGTGAAGTTAATTAAATCACTCTCTAAAAACACATTAATATATTAAGCGGAGCAGAGCCCAGGTTGCCCAACTGGACCCAATGTAATCTGATTGGACTTATGAAAGGAGTGTGGGCAGCTTAAAGTCAGAGAGAAAAGATAGACACGGAGGTCGGGGAGGAGAAAAGTGCTGGGCTGCTGGCTTGGAAGATGGAGGAAGGAAAACAGGGGGCTCTAGATGCTAAAAACGACAAAGAAATAGGTCCTCCCCTACAGTCTCTAGAAGGAATGCAAGTGTATGGACACCGTGCTTCTATTATATATGTATGGCTTCCCTAATGGCTCAGCAGGGTAAAGAAGCTGCCTGCAACACAGGAGACATCAGAGACGCAGGTTCAATCCTTGGGTCGGGAAGATCCCCTGGAGGAGGACATGGCAACCCACTCCAGTCCTCTTGCCTGAAAAAATCCATGGACAGAGGAGTCTGATGGGTTACAGTCCATGGGGCTGCAAAGAGTTGAACACTACTGAAGCGATCGGGTGTACGTATATATAGGCAGCTCTGGGTGTTGGTTGCAACCCTTGGGGTCTTCGCTGAGGCATGGGAACTCTTAATTGTGGTATGCAGGGTCTAGTTCCCTGAACAGGGACTGAACTCAGGCCCCCTGCATTGGGAGCACGGGGTCTTAGCTACTGGGCCACCAGGAAGTCCCCTAACACCTGATTTTAGACCCACACTGCCATCTGGGACCATAGATGGTACCGTTGTGCTGTTTAAACTGCTATGGTTCTAATTTGTTGCAGCAGCAATAGAACGTTAATACAGTGGGGGTTTAATGTATCCATCTCACTACAGAGCTTAAAATTCTCTGAACACATAGCAGCCCTTGGGAGGCCCGGGCAAGCAGGCCTTACAGGGAGACTGAGAACCAGGACACTGGCTGTCCCTATTTCTCAGAAGCAGATGGGGTTAATCGACTGTGACTTTGATTCTTAAGTAACAAATGCCAAGGTCTCTGTGCTCCATTTAAATTAGCTGTAATTCCACAACCAAATGGAAACACCCACGGGTCTGCAGGTCTCTCCTCTTTAAACTCACTTGCGGCTGTAAGCATGCTTTCTTGCTTCTTCCTGGGAAAGGCTGAAGTTTCTGTTAGAGTCTTTTTATTTTAACATTTATTTTTATTTATTTATTTGGCTGCACCAGGTCTTAGCTGAGACACGCTGGATCTTAATTGCAGCATGTGGGATCTTTAGTTATAGAATGTGAGATCTAGTTCCTTGATCAGGGATCGAACCCGGGCCCCCTGTATTGGGAACGTGAGTCTTAGCCACTGGACCACCAGGGAAGTCCCCTAAGAATTCAGATGAAAGTTTATCCAGCAGTGTCCCAAAGATGATGAAAGGAAGTGTGTCCCATAATCTGTGTCCAACATGAGCAAAGGGGGCTGAGCTGTCCCACCCTGGAGGCCTCCCAAGCCTCTTAAAGGGCAGTGCTGCCTTTTTCTGTCCATTCAGTGTCCTACCCCTGGCTCTCTTCCCCTCTCCTCAGCTTCTGCATCCTGATAAGCTCATCCTACACCAGTTCTGAAGCCTTGGGCAACTTGGGATGACTTTCTGCACCAGGAAGATGAAGACTTTGGGGTGAGGTGCCAGATGGTGTCTTCTCTTTCAGTCCTGGAGTGGGTAGCCTTTCCCTTCTCCAGGGAATCTTCCCAACCCAGGTCTCCCGCATTGCAGGCAGATTCTTTACCAGCTGAGCCACGAGGGAAATCCATCTTAGCCCTACAACCCTATCCTAAGCTGCTTCTCCACTGCCCAGCTCAAAGCCTGCAAACTACACTTTCCAGCCTGGCTTTCCACTTGGCTCCCTGGCACTGGCAGGAGTTTGGCAGAAGCCTCCCACACCCCCACCCCCACCCCCACCCCATAGACCTGGTTGTGCTTCTGCAGAGGCGGGGCAGTCATGGCAGGGGAGGCAGGGGTGCCAAGGGCAAGGACAGGCTCCTGGGTTTCTGCCAACTCAGCCCTGACGACAGCACCCCGAGCGCAAAGAGCAGCATGTTTTATTCCCTTTGCTCTTTNTGGACATGAGTCTGAGCAAGCTCTGGGAGACAGTGGAGAACAGAGCAGCATGGCATGCTGCGGTCCGTGGGGTTGCAGAGTTGGACACGATTGAGCAGCTGAACAACAACAGGTAGTCTGGTACCAGGCTTCTGAAGAAAAGCTGCAGATGTGAGCCTTTGGAGCAAAAACACACAGGAAACCTTGGGGACCTGGGGGATCTGGCCAGGGCATTGACGGAGCCCTTCTGATTACAGCTCATACTGTATCTGACTGTGAAAAGGCTTTCAAAAAGGGACTGCCAGCCCTTCACTTCTGCCTCCCCAGTTTTATGCAAATTTCTTTGGCCAACTCAAACCCAGAATCATAGTGGGAGAGGGATTCTAGGAAAGGTAGTTCCCAGCTGAACCATGTTAATGACAGAACAGGCCAGACATCTAGCCTAGCTGATTTAATAAATATCACCAAACCCAGGTGATGCGTGGGCCTCTTGCCACTAGAATACACACAGGAAACTGCTGCTGGGAGACCCCACTATGCCAGGAAGAACTGTTTGACAGTTCTGTGTGACCTCCATGCCATGATCCATCACCTGGAAAGAAGTGCTCCACAGGTGGGGAAGCAAGTCCCTAGGCAGCAGGGACTTCCCTGGTGGTCCAAGGCAAGTTAAGATTTTGCCTTGCAATGCAGGGCACGTGGGTTTGATCCCTAGTCGGGGAACTAAGATCCCACCTGCCTCAGGGCAACTAAGCCCAAGGTTTGCAACCACTGAGACCAAGTTCCATGACTAAATCGCCTGCAGGCCGCAATGAAAGACCCTTTGTGCCCCCACTAAGACCTAACACAGCCAAAATAAATCATTAAAAAAAAATGGTCCAAGCAGCAGCATGGCCACAGAAAGGGCCAGGCCAACCCCACACCTCTCCACACGGCTCCAGCACTGGCCTGCACACCCTGGGACCCATCCCCAGCTTTCTTGAGACTTTCATGTCGATTCTCAGGGCTCATGGGAATTAGACACCGTCACTGATGACTTTGATTCTCTTTGCATATAAATATAAAGGCAGTGTGGTGTTGCAGCAAAAAACATAGTCTCAGAAACTAGATTTCTGGGTTTGAGGACCAGGTCCACCATTTCCCAGCTGTGCCACTTTGACCAAGTTATTCAATCTCTATGCTCCAGTTTTTTTCCTCATATCAAGTAGGATAGTATTACTCTGCTGCTGCTGCTACGTCGCTTCAGTCGTGTCCGACTCTGTGCAACCCCATAGACGGCAGCCCACCAGGCTCCCCCGTCCCTGGGATTCTCAAGGCAAGAACACTGGAGTGGGTTGCCAATTCCTTCTCCAATGCATGAAAGTGAAAATTGAACGTGAAGTTGCTCAGTCATGTCCGACTCTTTGTGACCCCATGGACTGCAGCCTACCAGGGTCCTCGGTTCATGGGATTTACCAGGCAAGAGTACTGGAGTGCGTTGCCATTGCCTTCTCCAATGCACGCATGCATGCTAAGTCACTTCAGTCATGTCCAACTCTGTGCGACCCTATGGACAGCAGCCCACCAGGCTCCTCTGTCCACAGGATTCTCTAGGCAAGAATACTGGCGTGGGTTGCCATTTCCTTCTCCAAGTATACTCTATAATACTATTATATGGTTTTTGAGAGGATGAAAGGAGTTAATGTGTCAATCACTTAGAATTTATATGAATACCATTCATTAAGTTTCAATGACTATAAGTCACTTTATTTAGTGATCATATATTTCTTAGTTTCTTTGTATTCTACCAAAGCATTACCCAATAGGATCTGACAATACTTTGGAACAAATCAACGTCATCATGTGTAAAAAAAAAAAAAACAGAATGATAATTTAAGACAATGGTAAGAAAACAATGTTATTTTCAGAACTTTCATATTTCCACATGTTACTATTTCAGAATGACCTTTCCCGAAATTTGTGAGGTTTTATCATCCATGGATGACTTCCCAGGTGACTTAGTGGTAAAGAATCTGCCTACCAATGCAGGAGGTGCAAGAGAGGTGGGTTCTCTCCCTGGGTCAGGAAGATCCCCTGGAGAAGGAAATGGCAACCTGTTCCAGTATTCTTGCCTGGAAAACTACAGTCCATGGGGTCACAAAGAGTCGGACAAGACTTAGCACAGTGCACACACACACACACACACACACACATCATAAATGGAATTTACTCTTACAAGGCAGTCTTTAGGGAACTTTTCTAATAGTGATTATAGAAAAGTTAAAGACCGAGTATGAGGCAAAGTTGTCATTTCCATCAATAGCTGGCAAATTTCACCCCTGACTATTTGCTGAAGTAGCAGGAACATAAAGCCATAAGAAAGGTTCGCGATGTTGAGTGTCATTGACGATCTCAGCAAGAGCAGAAAGATGTCCTCCCAGAGCCATAACCTTGAGCTCCATGTGCTTGGTCTCTAAGAAACAGCTGACATAGTCTAGTGATCCACCGTGAGTCATCATGGTCGGAATTTTCCCTGTAAAAGTATTCCCGTAAGCTAGTGGGACTGCATATTTGGTCCAGCCTCTCTGGAGGACAATTTGGAGAGGTCTGTCAACACTTTAAATGTTTATACCCGGTGATGTGCTCAGTGTCTCTTGTATTGATATGATGGAGAATCGAATGGCCTTTGTCCCTGGTTAATGGGGTGTGTCCTTAGTCACTCAGTCATGTCCTACTCTTTACAACCCTTTGGGCTGTAGCCTGTGAAGCGCCTCTGTCCATGAGATTTTTCAGGCAAGAATACTGGAGTGGGTTGCCACCTCCTCCTCCAGGGTCTCTTCCTGACCCAGGGATTGAATCCACATCTCCTGTATTGCAGGCAGATTCTTTACCTGCTGGGCCCTTGGGGAAGTTCAGTTAATGGAATGGAGCCTCTTCAGTTCAGTTCAGTTCAGTCATGTCCAGCTCTTTGTGACCCCATAGACTGCAGCACGCCAGGCCTCCCTGTCCATCACCAACTCCCAGAGTTTACTCAAACTCACATCCATTGAGTCGGTGATACCGTCCAACCATCTCATCCTCTGTCGTCCCCTTCTCCTCCTGCCTTCAGTCTTTCCCAGTATCAGGGTCGTTTCAAATGAGTCAGTTCGCATCAGGTGGCCAAAGGATTGGAGTGTCAGCTTCAACATCAGTCCTTCCAATGAATATTTAAGACTGATTTACTTTAGGATGGACTGGTTGGATCTCCTTGCAGTCCAAGGGACTCTCAAGAGTCTTCTCCAGCACCACAGTTCAAAAGCATCAGTTCTTCCATGCTCAGCTTTCTTTATAGTCCAACTCTCATATCCATACATGACTACTGGAAAAACTATAACTTTGACTAGATGGACCCTTGTTGGCAAAGTAATATCTCTGTTTTTTAATATACTCCCTAGGTTGGTCATAACTTTTCTTCCAAGGAGTAAGCATCTTTTAATTTCATGCCTGCAGTCATGGAGCCTCTTAACTCTTAGAATTTCCTGAATGTTAAGAGTGCCACCTATTCATGCTGGGCTCCTGTGGTCGCACCTGGGTTTCTGTTAATGAGTTAACCTTGACTGTGACCGTGATGGGCTTCTAGGAAGTTTTAAGATGGGGGCTGGCCATGCCAGAAAGATGGATCCTGTGATTAGAGGCCTGGGGCTTAGGCCACCCACTGGAAGCCCATCCTCCCTTCCCTGGGAGTGCACATAGCTGGAGACTGAATTCAGTCACATGGGCAATAATTAAATCAATCACGCCACCTTAATGAAATGCCAATAAGAGCTCTGGACACTTAAAGCTCCAGTGAGCTTCCTGGTTGGTGAACACATTGACATGCCTGAGGGATGACGAGCCCTGCAGGCCCCCAAACTCGTCATCTCGGACTCTGTCAGGCCTCATCAGGTCTCCTCATCTGGCTGGTCCTGATTTGCATCCTACATAATGTAGCCATAATGATAAGTGAAGAACTGAGTTCCGTGAGTCATTCTAGCAAATTATCAAACCTGAAGAGGTTATGCTAAGTTGCTTCAGTCGTGTCTGACTCTTTGCAACCCTATGGGCCATAACCCTCCAGGTTCTTCTGTCCATGGGATTCTCAGGCAAGAATACTGGAGTGGGTTGCCACGTCCTCCTTCAAGGGATCTTCCCGACCCAGGGATTGAACCTGCGTCTCTTATGTCTGCTGCATCGACAGGAGGGTTCTTTACCACTAGCGCTGCCTAGGAAGTCAGAACAGGTCATGGGAACCTCTGAGACTGTAACCAGTTAGCCAGAAGTGTGGGTGACCTGGGAACCCCGAGACTTGCAGCTGGCATCTGAAGTGAGACCAGCCTTTTTGGGGGCCGTGCTCTTAACCCGTGAAGTCTGCACTGACCCCAGGTAGTGCTGAAATTTCATCATAGCATGGCGGTGTTTGACAACCAGCTCTCCAGGAAGGATAAGTGAAGCCCTCTTGTGTAATGACTGCAGCTTTCCATGATGTAAATACTCTCACTGTGGCCAAGTCAAGTTACCAGTGTGATGTCATGGACTGTGGGGCTGGGAAAGGACGCATTTGGCCTGGTCCTCATGGGAGTGTGTAAACTAAGTAAACGTCAGTTTACTCTCGTTTCCTTGGGCCAAGCAATTCCACTTCTCAAAATACATCTCGCAGGGAGGCTGGCACATTTTTCCCATCCCAGACATTTACAGGGATGGTCATTGTGTGTTGTTTGTATTCATAAAAGACTAAAAACAAGCTACAGGCCCACCAATAAGCTTTAAAAAAAAATCATCAGACATGAATAAAATGAAATGCCCTGCATGATTTAAAAAGAATGAGGCAAATCCATACTGATGTGGAATAATTTGCAAGATGTATCATTAAGTGAAAAAAGGAAGATGAAGAACCCTCTCCTGGTTGCTACCATTTGGTATAATGTGAAGGGAGATATATATCAACCTGGATACACGTGTAGGCTTTCTTGGGAAGGAGTACACAAAAATCTAGTGAAAAAGGGAGACTCTGGGAAGGAGGATTGGGAGATCTGAGTGAGAGACACTACTTTTTAGGTACACATTTTTGTACTGTTTGCATTTTAATGGTGCCTATTTAAAAACATTAAAGATTAAAGCAATAGGCCATGATAGTAAGGTAATTGAAATGAATGAGTAAATAAATGAATGAATGTTCCTTTGAACAAAATGACCTTAGCTCTTTCATCGTAGTTAATACACTTGTCACAAATTGCAGGGCACAGCTCTGTTCTAAAAGTGACAGGGTTCAAAAAGAAACCACGAGGCACTGACGACTAGGTCAAACGTGGAAATCCCTGTAGGAGCCTGGTAGACACCATGAATCCACAAAGCTGTCCATAGAACCAAAGGGCTCCTGCCAACCTCGAGGGAAGCCTTGATTCGGCTACAGTTGCTGTTGGCTGGCAGAAATGCGGGCCCAGCTTTGCCAGATCTTCTGAGTTCTTCAAGAGAATTCAGAAATTTAAAAAAAAAAAAACAAAAAAACTCTTGTTTAAAGCAAGCAACTAATGCAAACCTTTTAACGACATAATATGAGCCAGATAAAATCAATTATAAGTTGGTAGCAGAGACATTACTTTGCCGACAAAAGCCCATCTAGTCAAAGATATGATTTTTCCAGTAATCTTGTATGGATGTGAGTTGAAAAGTTTTAAAAGTGCAAGTTGCTCAGTCGTGTCCGACTCTTCACAACCCCATGGACTATACAGTCCATGGAATTCTCCAAGCCAGAATACTGGAGTGGGTAGCCTTTCCTTCTCCAGGGAAACTTCCCAACCCAGGGATCGAAGCCAGGTCTCCCACATCGCAGGAGGATTCTTTACCAGCTGAGCCTGGACTGTAAAGAAAGCTGACCACTGAAGAACTGATGCTTTTGAACTGTGATGTT
>SJYQ01006176.1:46674-70773 GCA_006410935.1 Redunca redunca | reverse complement strand
GGAAACAGTGTCAGACTTTATTTTGGGGGGCTCCAAAATCACTGCAGATGGTGACTGCAGCCATGAAATGAAAAGACGCTTACTCCTTGGAAGAAAAGTTTTGACCAACCTAGATAGTATATTCAAAAGCAGAGACATTACTTTCCCGACTAAGGTCTGTCTAGTCAAGGCTATGGTTTATCCAGTAGTCATGTGTGGATGTGAGAGTTGGACTGTGAAGAAGGCTGAGCGCTGAAGAATTGATGCTTTTGAACTGTGGTGTTGGAGAAGACTCTCGAGAGTCCCTTGGACTGCAAGGAGATCCAACCAGTTCATTCTGAAGGAGATCAACCCTGGGATTTCTTTGGAAGGAATGATGCTAAAGCTGAAACTCCAGTACTTTGGCCACTTCATGGGAAGAGTTGACTCATTGGAAAAGACTCTGATGCTGGGAGGGACTGGGGGCAGGAGGAGAAGGGGACGACAGAGGATGAGATGGCTGGATGCCATCACTGACTCGATGGACGTGAGGCTGAGTGAACTCCGGGAGTTGGTGATGGACAGGGAGGCCTGGCGTGCTGCAATTCATGGGGTCGCAAAGAGTCGGACATGACTGAGTGACTGAACTGAACTGAACTGAACTGAATCCTATATGACCAGGGCTCCACTTGTGTGACTTCATTTAACCTTAATTACTTCCTTTCTCCAAACAGTCACACTGTAGGGTTAGGGCTACAATGTATGATTTGAGGAGGAGCGGGTAGCAGGGTGGGGATACACATGTATTCAGTCCATAATATATAGAATAGTCTGAGAAGGCATCTCTGATAAGACAGGGCAGCCAGCTTTCAAGATGGCCCTTGGTGAGCCTCACCTCCCTGGTGTCTACACCCTTGTGTGTCTCCTCCCACAATAAATCAGGGATGGCCCCTTGGCCTACGATAAAAGCTGTTGCCCTCATCATCATTATTATTAATGCCACTGTTTTCTCTTCTTCTTCAGTAACACAGATGCCCCATCATCTCACTTCCATCCGGGCTTGCTTAACCCTTTGGGCCTGAGTTTGCTTGGAACCATGACCATGCTGACAGCTGAGATTTTAAAAAACCTAGAGCAACAGGAAACCCACACATTGTGGCTTTTTGGGTGACTCACTCTGGGGCAAGCCATGCTTCAAGTCAGGAGAACACTGAAGCAGCCTTGGGAGAGGACCATGTGGAGAGGAATTCAGACCCCCCTCCAGGTTCCTCAGGAGAGGAACCTCCAGCCCCAGTCAAGCCTTCAGATGACTGTAGCCCAAGCTTAAAGCTGCCCTCCAGGCTCATGGGAAACCCTTAGCCAGAGCCACACAGCCATTCCGGCTCTGACTTTCTAATCTAAAGAAAAGGTGAGATGATAAAGTTTTGAAGTAATTTGTCATGCAGCAAAAGATAAGTAATATATAAGGTGAGTGTCCTGAAGGAAAGAAGCAAGATGAAGCCTTTCAGTAGGAAGGAAGAGCAACTATCCAAGCCGTGAGATGAGAGTGTGTGCGGCAAGTTCAGGAACAGCTCTGAGGCTGGTGTGGCAAGAGCAGAATCAACAAGGGCAGGAGGAGTTGGAGGTGGGGCAGAGTGGAAAAACGCGGGGTCAGATCACACAGGGTCTGCGTGTCTCTACCCTGCAGCATCACGTGCAGAGACATCCCCTTAGAGGAGCATCTTATTTGTTCAGATGGAATATCCTCGTAAGTTTTGAATCTCATATCATCAGATTATGCCAGATATCTTAATGTTCTCAAAAAGTGCTCCTTTATTTTTTATTTATTATTTTAAAAATATGTATGTGCTGCACCGAGTCTCAGTTGCAGCTTGCGGGATCTTTAGTTGGCAAGTGAACTCTTGGTTGCGGTGTGTGGGATCTAGTTCCTTGACCAGGGATTGAACCCGGGCCCTTGGTATATTGGGAGTGCGAGGTCTTAGCCACTGGACCACCAGGGAAGTCTCCCTCACTCTTTTAGATATCACTTATGTTTACAACCCCCAGATTTGTCTTTCCAGTCTAGATGTTGCCCCTGAACTTCAGCATCTTAGACCCAAGGGCTTAGTCAGCTTCTCCTCTGGAATAACTAATAGCTGTCTCAAACTTACTCTCCCAAATCAGATTCCTGGTTTTCCCACCACCACCCCTGTTCCCCAGTCTCCCTCATCTCTAAAAATGAAAATCCATCTTTCAGGGATTCAAGTTAAAAACCTTAGAGACATCTTTTACTCTCCCTCTTGTTTCCCCTACTTCTCATCCAACATATTGGCAAAAGTCTAGAAACAATCCTTTTAAATTGTAAACAGAATCCAACACGTCTCACCATCGCCAGTTCAGTCACTGTCCTCTAAGCCACAATTATTTCTAGTCTGGGTTATGATACAAGTTTTCTAACCAGTTTCCCTATACCTCCTATGGTCTGCTCTCAGACCTGTAGCCAGAGGGAGGTTTAAACATAGATGTCAGATCACGTCATTTGTCGGCCCTCAATTCCCCAGTGTCTCCCCATCTCACTCGGCAGAAAAACCAAAGCCTTCATAAGATAAGCCCTTCAGGATCTTACCCAATTATCTTTAAAACCTTGTCTCCAGTTACTCTTGCCCTCATTCACTCAGCCTCAGCATCAACAGCCTCCCTGCTGTTCCAGAAACAAGCCAGGCACACTTCTGCCTTGGGGGATCTTGCTGTTCCTTTTATCTGGAATACTCTTTTCTCCAGTATATCCAAGATTGACTCCCTGACCTCCTTCAGGAATGTGCTTCGTGTTACCTTGCCAGCAAAATCTTCTGGGACCACACTATCCAAACTTGCAACCCCCATCTCTAGAATCCCTTATCTCTTCTTTGCTTTATTTTTGCACAGAGGTCTTATCGCTACCTGACATGTTATGCATTTTAATTATATTTTGTTTTATTTATTTTTGTAGGGCTCCTGCTATTACAATATAAGCTCCTTAATGGTAAGAGTTTCTGTTTTGCTCACTGCTGAACCCCCAGGGCCTAAAACAGGTCTTATCACATAGTAAACACCTAATAAACACTTGAATGAATGAGTAAGACCCTTAGTGCAGATATAAGAGCCTCCATTTGGGAGGTGAACAAATGTTGAAACATGGTAGCTAACCTGGCAGGCTTAAGATAGTGGGGAGAACTTAAGATGCTCTAAAGAGTGAGGAAAAGAAAAACAAAGGCAAGGTATACAGAGAAGGGCCCAGCATAGCTAGGAGGAACCTGGGGAGGGGAGCCAGAGAGAAAGTTCTTCCCTTGGAGGTGGGTTCAAAAGCCTGGGGAAATCAGAGACTTCCCTGGTGGTCCAGTAGTGAAGACTCCACGCTTCCCCTGTAGGGGGCATGGGTTCAATCCCTCTTTGGGGAACCAAGATGCCCTAAGACATAGACAAAGCGGGGGAAAAAAAAGAGAAAGACTGGGAAATACTTCAGTTCAGTTCAGTTCAGTCGCTCAGTCGTGTCCGCCTCTTTGCTTAAGGGGACTTTTAAACTAGTTTGTTATGGGATGTGCAATGAAAACCTTAGTCCTCCACCTTCCCTGCAAAGTGTTTCCACCAATTCTTCTCTGCTTGATAATGCTTCTGTGGGAGGGGATTCTCGCTGGAGAAATGGACGAGGACTGACTTTTGCATCCAAGTCGGCTGATGGTCAGCGTGTATAGTGCAGAAGACAGAGGCCAAGAGCACAGCTGATGTCTGAGTTGCACCTGCAAGCTTTAACCTTGCTCTGTATTTCCTTGGCTGGCTTCTATTGAATAGATGGTAGCTTGGAACAAGGACCAGGGTTTTTAATTCATCAGACACTGTGCACTGTGGCTTGGGTCCAGTTCATCTCAAGGACAGCTGCTTTTCTACACATTCTTGGATTCATCCTTATAATTACTATCAATAACCAGCACATACATACACAGGGTTTCAGACATGAAATCCTGGGAAGACATGATCTCTGAGCTCAACAGCTTAGTTCTCTTTTTTTTTTTTTTCTTAGTTCTCTTTTAATCCTGCAGTTCTAGCGTCTTCCTCTCCTGCTTGTTTTCTAATAGAGTTAGCTGACTTAAAGCAAGTAGACTTTTTGAATTCCCCTCTCCATGAATTTTGCTCCAGCCTGTGCTGGAGAGAGCTGCAGGCAAAGAAATTTCTTTCAAGAACAACTCACCACCACTGGAGAAGGGCAAGAAAATTAAAGCATGGAGACAAGAATCATGTTATTTTTGTATTGTTAATATAAAATCACATTGAGATAGTACTTATAATAAGATAGAGAAAAAATATTTTTGTAGGCTAAAAAGCCATATTCGCAAAAGTTATATTCTTTTTATCTACATCCTATCTGGCTTTTATCTGCCTTTATTTTATTTCCATTATAGTTCTTAAGGTAGCAATAATGTGCCATAGGCCAAAAGACCCATAATTGTTCTTATCCTTTGCTCTCTTCTAACCTGAAACCCCAACTCTGTGCAGCCTCTTCCCCTCTTCTCCTCTTCCCCAGCCTTACTCATCATTTACCTTCTATTTGGAAATAATTGGCCTTTCAGGTCCTCTCTCCAAAACATATTTCTCACCCTCCAGGTTTTCTATAGGTAAAAAGAAATTCATAACTTTTCCCAATCTCAAATTTGTAAACTCAATTTCATTTAATTCTAATACCAAAAGTGATTTTTAAAAAAATCAACAGTGCCGTTGTTACAAATAGGTGAATGAGGACAGAGATTAGCAGTGATATTTAGTAGATAGAGGGCTTCCCAGGTGGCTCAGTGGGTAAAGAACCCACTGCAATGCAGGAGACACAGGAGATGCAGGTTCGATCCCTGGGTCAGAAAGATCCCCTGGCAAAAGGCATGGCAACCCACTCCAGTATTCTTGCCTGAAGAATCCCATGGACAAAGGAGCCTGGCGGGCTACAGTCCACGGGGACGCAAAGAGTCGGACCTGACTGAAGTGACTGAGCACACGAAAACTAGTAGGTAGAATTCAATACAGCTTCAAACCAGATCAGCAAAATACTGTTGGTAAATATGAGGAGGCACAGGAAGGGCCCACAGCGGGCACACCCAATTCTCCAGACCATACTCTGCTCACAGCCACCGCAAGCATGTGTAAGTCCTACATCAAAGAAGCAGACAGGACTTCCCCAGCACTCCAGTGGTTAAGACGCTGCCTTCCAGTGCCAGAGGTGTGGGTTTGATCCTCGATCAAAGAACTAAGATCCCACATGCTGCAGGATGTGGCCAAGAATTTTTTTTAAATAAAACAAATAAATAATAAAAAAACAGAGATGGACAAATAGGCCAAAGGAATAGGACAGAGAACCTAAAACAGGTGTATGCCTAGAAAGACACTTGGTGTGTAATGGAAGGGGCATTCTACAGCAACAGAAAAAGACAACCTTCAACTAAATGATGCTGGGACAGTTGAGGGTCCATGTGGAAAATCTGAAACTGAGCAGCTGCTTTTCAACATTTACAATAAACTCCCAGTAGATTAAGGATTCAAATATAGAAGGCAAAACCCTACAACTTTTAGAAAAGAATATCTTTATGACCCAACCGTATTCATATTGCTGTACTAACAGATACTAACACATGGTAAATCAACTATACTTCATTTAAAAAACTGTTCATAGACTACATATACCAATAGCAGTTCTTCGTAAACTATGAACGTGAACGTGAAGTCGCTCAGTCGTGTCCGACTCTTAGCGACCCCACGGACTGCAGCCTAGCAGGCTCCTCTGTCCATGGGATTATCCAGGCAAAAGTCTGTATGAAGTGCTATACAATTTCATACAGGCTTCCCTGGTGGCTCAGATGGCAATGCAAGAGACCCAGGTTCAATCCCTGGGTCAGGAAGATCCCCTGGAGAAGGGAACGGCAGCTCACTCCAGGATTCTTGCCTGGAGAATTCCAAGGACAGAGGAGCGGGCTACAGTCCATGGAATCTCAAAGAAGGGGACACAACTAAGCAACTAACAGTTTTACTTTCATACAATTTCCTATTATGATCTTTAGAAGTTTAACTGGGACCGATACATAGGAGTGAACCTGATGAGTTGTACACAGAGTGTGTACATCTTCAGCCTCACCAAGGAAGGCCTAATTGTTTTCTACTGAGTATAGAATAGAGTTCCTATTGATCTACATTGTTTCAAGGCTGTTTAGTTATTTTAGGTACTAGACTTTATTTTCCAATCCAATGTGTATCTCATTATAATATACATTTTCCTGATAATTTACAAAGACCATGTTTTTAATATTTATTGACCTCATGATATTTGTTGGCTATATTTAGAGTTGTACTTGTCCACATTTTACTTATTGAACAATTGTGTGTGTGTGTGTGTGTTTTGCTTTCTCAACCATTCACAGGGAGCTCTTTTTATATTCAGAATATTAGTACTTTGTTGGTTACCTATTGCAGATTCCTGTGCTCAATTTGTGGCTTGCCCTTTCACTTTTTTAGGCTGTCATTGGATGAATACAAGCTCATAATTTTAATGGTCCAATTTACCAAACAGCAGATTATTTACCATCTGAGCTACCAGGGAAGCCTGTATGAAATTGTTAATATCTGTTGTACAGCAACATGACTCCATTATATACATATATATATTCTTTTTATGTTCTTTTCTCTTATGGTTTATCCTAGGATACTGAATATAGTTCCCTTTGCCATACTGTAGGACCTTGTTGCTTATCCATTCTATATGCAATACTTTTCGTCTGCTAAACCCAAATTCTCAGTCCATCTCTTTCTCACAGCCCTCCCCCTTGGCAAGCACAAGTCTTTTTCTCTATGTCTGTGAGTCTCTTTCTCTTTTGTAGATAGGGTCATTTGTGCCGTATGTTAGATTCCACATACAAGTGATTGCACATGATATGTCTTTCTCTTTCTGCTTACTTCACTTAGTATTATAATCGCTAATTGCATCCGTGTTCCTACAAATGGCATTATTTTATTCTTTTTTATGGCTGAGTAGTATTCCATTGTATGCATGTACTACATCTTCTTTATCCATTTATCTGCTGATGGACGTTTAGGTATCATGGGTATTGTGAATAGTGCTGCTCTGAACATTGGGGTGTGTGTGTCTTTTTGAATTATAGTTTTATCTTGATATCTACCCAGGAGTGGGATTGCTATTTTTGGTAATTCTATTTTCAGTTTTATGAGGAACCTCCATACTGTTTTCCATAATGGTTATGCCAACTTACATTCTCACCAGTAATGTAGGAGGATTCCCTTTTCTCCACACCCTCTCCAGAATTTATTTGTCTACAAACAATTTTTAATCCATTTTTAGTACACATTATTAACTCTACTTTTCACAGAGGTTTAGTTACCCTTTTAAGATCGCATTATTGGTGAGCAGTATTATATTCCTGTTCTCCTAGTAACAGCCCCCATTTTTGTTCTGGGTATCTACCTTCCCCACTCTTATGAGGTCTGGTTAAGGCTATATCCAGACATGGTCAATTAAAACAGCACAGAGATTGGTCTGGGGATAACATGGATCTCGGGGCTGTCCATTCAGAGGACAGAGTAGTCCTCTGAGGACCACTGGGAGAGTTTCCTGCACTTTCATGCTGGTCTAGAGCCTGGGAGAAGATGAGACGAGAGCTGAGATGACCTGCCATGTGGAGTCTGAGAAAGAAGCAGAGGTGGAGTTGAGGAATGGAAGGAAAAGAAGCCTTCATGATATAATTAATAGCTCTGAGCTACTTGAAGCCAGATTTACCCCCAAACATGTAAGTTACTTCAGCAATAAGCTCTCTTTTTGCTTAAGTGACTTTTACAATGTTATTTATGATTGATTGAGTCACTTTCAGCTGCACTGGGTCTCCCCTGCTGCACAGGGTTTCTCTATGACAGTTGCAGGCTTCTTATTGCAGTGGCCTCTCTGTTGCAGGGCACGCGCTCTAGGGTACAGGCTCTGTAATTGCGGCTCATGGGCTTAGTTGCCCCTTGGGCTGTGAAATCTTCCTGGACCAAGGATTGAACCAGTGTCCCCTGCATTGGCAGGCAGATTCTTAACCACTGGACCACCAGGGAAAGCCTGCTCAAGTGATTTTGTGTTATTCTTTCTGCAAAGTACAAGGCAGTGAGTTCTGGGCCACACAGTGACAAAGCCAACAGCAGAGGCCAGCTGTCCTCCTGTGCAGGGTTCTGTCCGTAGCTCTAGCCAGCAGGACGGGGCTGCTGTTATTTGGATGCTGGCTCCAAAGCCAACAACAGAAAAATGGAAACAGTGCTTAGCTTTCACCTGGACAAGACTCTTTGGAGTGTTTCCCCAGCCTATTACACACAAAAATTTTCTTCCCTCTTATTTCTACAGGTGTATGTCTAGTTTGTATCTTATCCAATTCAAGGTCAACTACTTCATAATTGAAGGAGTTTCTTTATCAAAAATTTCCCCTAAAAGAGTCAAGGACAACGTTCTGTAATTATAGATGAATTCATCCAAGCTGCCAATTGTGTTTAAAGGTGACATGAGGATATATGTTAATTATTATTTAACAAGAAGAAGAAAGTATGATGGCATTGTAAAGAAAATAACCAACAATACAGAGTGGTAAACAGTTCCTCTCCACATGGGAGAGTGGCAGCTTGTCAGAGTTGTCAAGAGAATGTTCTTGTCTTCTGACAGAGGCTGACTACACCCGGAGAGAGGGGCCACCTTGCCAACTGGAATTAGTGAACTGGAGCTGAGGGGCTCCAGAAACCATGCCCATCATTGTAAGACCATGATTCCCCAAGTTAGTCTGATGTGTTTATGGGGACAGTAGAACAAGGTATTTGAAAGCAAGACATCACGGTAATTCCAGAATGGTGATCAGCGATGCAGATAATAAAAGCCATTCCCAGTCAGAACAAAGAGATCGAGTTACCAAAGAATGAGCACGAGAGATCAGCGCAGCTGCCGGAGTTACAAAGCACACAGGGCTGCTCTGCAAAGTCCCCGCTGCTCCTTTGCCTCCCCTCCTGAACTTTCTCTGTTTCCCCAAAGCTCCACAATGAGGCACTGGCTTTGGTTGCTCTCTCTCTGAAAGGGCCTAAAATTCAAATTAAATGTTTTTTCTTTCCATCTTACTCACCAAAGCTTCCATTCCCTCACAGAATCATGGGCACCAGAGTCAGGCAGTGCTGAGTTAGAAGCCAAGCCATGGGACTTCCCTGCTGGCCCAGTGGATAAGAATCCGCCTGCCAGTGCAGGGGATACGGAATCAAACAAAGAGTCCACGTGCCCTGGGGCAACTGCTGAGCCTGTGTGCCACAACTGCCGAAGCCCACGTGCCCAGAGCATGTGCTCTGCAACCAGAGCAGCCACCGCAACAAGGAACCCGCACGGCACAAGCAAGAGTAGACCCTGCTCACCGCAACTAGGGAAGAGCCCTCGCAAAGCAACAAAGACCCAGCGCAGCCAAAAGTAAGTGCAAGGAAGCTAAGCAGGCCACTGACAAAGAAACGAAGCTAAGCAGGTTAACATCTCTAAGCATCAATTTCCTCATCTGAAAAATGTGAATCATAATAGCCCCTCCCTCATAGAATTCTTGAGAGAATCCATAGAGATAAGGCATGCAGTGTACCCAACGGGTGGTCCATAGGAAAAGTCAATAAACATCAGTAATTATTATCACTGCTACTGGTAATAATAATAATAATTATGGTAAAGATGATCAATAGGTCTAGCAGTCCTGTGGAAGTTTATTCTTGAAAAAAAAAAAGAGCTTCATTGCTGGTTGATAACTTTCTGGAAGGAACCATTCACCATTTGCACCCTGCCTCCACTGCTTCCCCTGTGTCTCAGCTGGTAAAGAATCCACCTGTAATGTGGGAGACCTGGGTCTGATCCCTGGCTTCGGAAGATCCCGTAGAGAAGGGAAAGGCTTACCTCCCCTCCAGTATTCTGGCCCGGAGAATTCCACGCACTGTATAGACCATGGGGTCGCAAAGAGTCGGACACGACTGACTTGCACTTCACTTCACTTCCTCCACGGTTTTCGCCCGTGGGGATTTTTGTAAGACAGATCATGTACTCTTTACTGTAGTAAACTTCAAGATTCCTTTTTCACAGGATCCTTCAGCAGGTAACCAACCCAGGCAATGCAAAGCAAGGCGGCAGCTCAGAGATCTGATCTTAGCAATATTCAAGAACTTTCCCCTCTTTCTTTAGTGATTTACTTTAAGAATAAATTGCTTTTCTTTAAAGGTCACTTTGTTATTTTCGAACACTTTACACCTGACACTATCTTCTTGCTGTAGGGAATTGCACAAAGGATGATTTAAGCAATACTTCCCAAGATTTCATCTATTATATATCATAATTCTCCTAGGGGAAAATAAAACAAGATGTCCACCAAAATGATTTTCCTGAAAATCAAATTTTTTTAAGATTTTTAAAAATGTGGACCATTTTTAAACTCTTTATTGAATTTGTTACAAAATTGCTTCTGTTTTTTATGTTTTGATTTTTTTTGGCCATGAAGCATGTGGAATCAAACACACACCCTCTGCATTGAAAGGTGAAGTCTTAACCACTGGACCACCAGGGAAGTCCCTGAAAATACAAATTTTATCAGAAATCAAAACAACAGGCAACCTGTTTTATATATCGTCCACCTGGGTAAGACATAATATGTGATTACAATTAATGTATATGGAATACTTCCTATATGCTCAGCAATAGACACTAAGGGTTTGTCATCTCACTGAGTCCTGACAATTATTCTATGACGTTATTATTATTCTCATTTTTAAAATAAGAAAAACTAAGGCTTAAGGATATGAAGTAACTGAGCCCAAGTCACACAAGTGGCAAAGGGTGAGTATAGGATGGATTCATCTTCCTCTCTACTTCAAGCCGCTTGGTGCAACCCAGCTCTTGCCCTTGACACTTCCAAAAGGCAGTGTTAGGACATGTTCATCTGGATAGCTGTGAATTAAAACAGCCAATTCCAGCCAACCTTACAGACTTTACTCTCTTAGCTTCTTCAAAATATCCATCACTAACTTCCCATCCACTAGGATGGTATGTGAGAATCTCCCTTCTGAGGCAGATTCATCATGAAAGAAATCAGATATGGTAATGACTATCCGCCCAGGCATACACTACTGCCTTCCATCCTTCCTATAAGGTTTTGAGGTGTGTATCACTTCCAGTTGACAGATGGGAAAATGAAGTTCTGAGACATTCTGATCAAAGACTAGAGCCTGCTCTCAGCTCACAGAGATGTTCTTTTTGGCCCACAGAGTGGTATTAAAACATTTGAGCCAACACTGAAAGATTGGATGACGTGCTAAAACCCAGATTGCTGGGTTCTATTAAGACTCTCAAATTTCCAAAAACCCTGGCCACATTCCCTCCTGGCATCAGTAGCTAAAACTGAGGAGTAGTTGCCCAGGGCCCACTCTCTCCAGGCCACCGCTGTCCCCATCAGCCAGGGATCACTCATTCCCTTTTGGCTTAAATATCCACTGACTCCTATCTCGTAAAAAACAGGCAGAAAATTATGACCAGTTGTTGACTTATCTCCGAAAGACACACTCTGACAAGGCCATCATCTCCGAAAGATGCCCACTTGCTGGGACAGCCGGAGAGTAATGGCGCAGATACCAGACCCTAAATGTATTCTCGCAGTCCATTAGAAACACCGTTTGCCACAGGACACATTTTTGAAATTGTCACAGGATATTGTTTTCATTAATTGTCTGGTGTAAGTGTCTATTATTCAGACAGACTTTGTGGTTTTGCCACATGACTTGCCTAGGAGCAATTCTAGTAAAAGACTCAGAGCGTATAGTATCCATGTTCTCCTTCCTTTTAGTGGCAGAACCCCTGGGTTTTGGCTAGAAACCTAGTCACCCGAGAAGAAACTACATTTCCCAGACTGCCTTGTGCCTTACTTAGACCAATGGGATGTAGACAACTTCCAGGTCTTATAAAAGACTGACCCAGACACTCTTCCCTGCCCCAGGCTAGATCATGAAGGTGGAACAGAGCCAGCATCAGCCCTAAGGACAGTCAAGGAGATTACAGGGCAATAAGATGGAAGGCATCAAGGTCTCCGAATGTCTTTGTAGAGCAAAACCACCCTACCTGCAAAAGTGAGCTCATTCTAGACTGCTCTTGGGAGATACATAAGCCTATTTACTTAAGCCATTATAGTTTATATGTCTTTGTTCCAGGATCTTTCCTCTCCTTATCCACACCCTCTCCATATTTTCAGATATCCTTCATTCTTCTTTGGGTTTCAGAGGATGTGTCCTTCCTTCACTGCCTAAAGTACAGCCTTAAATCCTAACACAGCCTCTGAGGAGCAGCATGGCCTTGGGCAAGCTTCTTACCTTCTCAGAATCTAGTCTGCAATATAATAGTTGGAAGGATTTGTCAAAAGGAGAGAGTACAGGTACATGTACATTGTATTTGGGGATGTCTTTAGCCTGTATCTTATATAGCCACTTTCCAACCTACTTTTCTCTAATGAGAAAAGAAATTTAAATTTCCTTTTTAATTCCTCTTTTATATATATATATATATATATATATATATATTTGGCTGTATCAGGTCTTAGTTTGGCATACAGATCTTTTCTTAGTTGGGCATGTGGGATCTAGTTCCCTAACCAGGGATCAAACTTGTGCCCCCCTGCATTGGGACCATGCAATCTTAACCACTGGACCAACAGAGAAGTCCCTCTAATGCATTTTTGAGCCCACACTCCATACTCATAACCCTGATTGCTCTTAGGAGTGAATCCAAGTTTCAGAAAGACGTTAAAAAGGCCCCAGATGACTGGACTCCAGTGCCACCTCCAGGCATGCTCTCCAGGCAGCCACAGATGCTCTCATTGAGTTGGAAAAGGGCCCTTTGCCAACCAGGCCTGTCACTCTTGTTTTGAGGCCTTGTACTCTTGAGTTTCCTACAGCTCAGCCAACCAGAAGGCTATCCAGGGTAGGGATTACGACCAGAAGAATCACAAAGATCTAAGTCCCAATCCTGTCTTTACCACTGCTTCCTGTGAATTCTGGCAAAGGACTTAACTTCCCTATGAAATGGGTACCATCCAATGGCTCATCTCAGGTTATTCTGATCATTATATCGGACAGATAGCCCTTGTCTGAGAGCCTTGCATGTAGTAAACACTCAGTACACAGGTACTGTCATTATTGCAGCTCTCTTTACTGGCTTTTTTTTATTTTGTTACCTCACAGAAGAAGCATGGAACAACCTCTGACCCCTCAACCTCTGGTTTTGTTGTTTAGTTGCCAAATCGAGTCTGAGTCTTTGTGACCCCATGGACTGTAGCCTGCCAGGCTCCTCTGTCCATGGGATTTACCAGGCAAGAAAACTGCAGTGGGTAGCCATTCCCTTCTCCAGGAGATCTTTGTGATCCAGGATCAAACCTGTGTTTCCTGACTTGGCAGTCGGATTCTTTACCACTGAGACACCAGGGAAAACTCCTCGGCCTCTACCTGAGGATATATTCAGGGCCATACACGGTGAGCGTCATATCCCAAATTGCGTCTCCCTGGTGACACTCTGCCAGCGACACAGGATGGAGCCCAGGCCCTCTCCACACACCCGCTTGTCCAGTGCATTTGGGGAGAGGCACAGCAGTCTATGAGCAGCCAGCTCCCAGCATCCTGGTGCCCAAGAATCAGCTCCAGATCCTTCTCCACCAGTCTGCCCCCAGGATCCACAGCAAACTGACTCTGGCATTTGGAGTTCTCTCTCTGGAACCCTCAGGCTTAAAAGCCACTCTTGTGAAAGCCCCAAAGTGAAAGCCGCTCAGTCGTGTCCTACTCTTTGTGACTGCATGGACTGTCCACGGAATTCTCCAGGCCACAATAAATACTGGAGTGGGCAGCCTTCCCCTTCTCCAGGGGACCTTCCCAACCCAGGGATCGAACTCAGGTCTCCCGCACTGCAGGCGGCTTCTTTACTAGCTGAGCCACAAGAGAAGCCCCAAAGTGCCAGAGCCCAGCTACATGGTGGTGCAGTCGTGCATCCATTAAAACAACAAGCCAGCACCCAAAAGGTAATTTTTAATCTGCATTTTACTGCAGTTTCTCTCAAAGAACACCAAAGAGAAAATACAGAAGAACTTGTTAGAAACTCTCTTTTCCTTTTCTTTCATTTCCAATTATTCCCCAAACCCTGCTGCTGTCCCAGAGACTCCCAGCCTTCTCTCTAAAGCAAGACACAGACACATACACACACTTGCATACAGAGGTACGCCAGCGCTGGCTTGCCTCAGCTTGAAAGAGCCAGTTGTTCAATTTTCAGGAATTTTGCCAGTCAGTTGTTCAATGCGGCCATTATTAAAAATTAAATTATAGATACTTACAACAAAATAAATTATACACCAAAGTGATAAATGCTCAGAGGACGAAAGGAATGAACATGGAACAACATGAGTGAATCTCAAAATAGTTATGCCGAAGCCAGGCAACGGAAGAGTGCACACAGAATGATTCCACGTATAGAAAAAAAAATCACCCTCGTAGTGACAGAAAGCCAAACGAGTGGTCATCTGAGGGTGGGGCTGGGAGGCAGTGGAAGGGACAGGTTATAAAGAGGCATGAGGAGATTCAGGGGTATTCAACATATTGTGGTGGTATTTTCACAGGTGTATATATATGTCAAACTATCAAATTCGTGTGTGTGCAGTTTAGTGTATGTCAGTTACACCTCAAGAATGCTGTAACAAACACTCAGACTCCGTCACTCTACTTATTTGACTATATGTACTCTTTTTCTCTCCTTTTTCTTTTCATTTGGCTGCATCAGGTGTTACCTGCAGCGTGTGAGACCTAGTTTCCCCACCAGGGGTCAAGCCCAGGCCCCCCGCATTGGGAGCACAGAGTCTTTGCCACTGGACCAGCAGGGAAGTTCCCATCTATATACCCTTAAGGTTTCTTCACACTCTGTGTCTGTAATGCGGAAATACGGTACAATGGTGCTTCTGGTCTCTTCTCCCAATTCCATTTTCAGTGACCTCATGTTGGGAGCCTGAAACCAGCCCTTGTGGGAGTGTTTACACCATGGAAATCAGCAGATACTCCAAACCATGACTTGATATTTTTGTTTTCTTGGCTGTCAGGACTTAAGACAGTCATGGAAAAAATGTTATTAATAGTAATACAAGTTAAAATTGTGTTATGCCTCACATTGTGAACATCCTTCCCTGGTGGCTGAGACAGTAAAGAATCTGCCTGCAATGCAGGAGAACTAGGTTCGATCCCTGGGTGGGGAAGATCCCTGGAGAAGGAAACGGCAACCCACTCCATTATCCCTGCCTGGAGAATTTCATGGACAGTGGAGCCTGGAGGGCTCCAGTCCATGGGGTCGCAAAGAATCAGACGCAGCTGACTAACACTTTCACTTTCTTTTACACTGTGAACAGGATAAAAAATTAAGAAACAGTTCAAAAACTATTATCCATTTCAGCAAAGGAGTCACTGACATCACTGATGAATGTGTAGAATTAAACATAGTCTTTGTTATTTCACTTTCTTGTGTCTAAGTTAACATAAATGAAAACATTAACCAATTTTAGGTTAGGACTATATTCATTTATCAGTTGCAATGGCTCTAAGAGTTCAGCAAAAATCAATGAAAGCATTCCATGGGGATCAATTGTTTGTAAAGAATTTATAATAAAGAATATTACATATTTTATTATCTGTAAATTGTGCATGACACAATAAAATCTATAATAAACTTACATATGTATGTGCAAACACGCAGAGGTTTGTTTTTTTCAGAAAGCCTGTATGAAACATTTACCAGCATCGTGTCACTTTAATGCTTCTGTGATGTTTGCAAGATAACTAGTCCGTTTGATGGTGTCTCTTGTACTTCCTTCACATTAGGTCTTCATTCTATAGTTCTCTAGTTAAGAGTATTTTTTAAATTAGTTTTGCTTGCTTTTCATTTTCCTATATGTGTTCAGTTTTCCCAATTCCAGAAAATAAGAAGGGAAGACTCTAGAATAACCAGATAAGCAAGAATCCTTCCTCTTTTGTGAAGGAGCAAGATTGCAACTGCTTTTAATGTTAACTTTCTCTCTTTGCTTTTACTCCTGCCACAAGCACATTTTGGCTCAGTGCTTTGGAGCTGACAGGATGCTTTCACACAACTACGCTACGCTAACCCAGCTGGCTGCCCTCCCCTCCACACCCCCCTTAAGCCACTTCACTGAGATCCTGTCATGAAATCCGGCGTCTGGTGCTGATGGCCTCGCAGACTGAAGGCGCGCAGGTGTTCCCTGCATCACACCCTCCAAGCTCAGAAGTGACAAGCAAAAAAAGCCTTGAATCCAAGATGGCCTGACCAGAAAATTGTATCAACACTGATGACAGAGACAGAAACTTTCGCAGGTTCCTGGAAAGGCACGAGAATGAAGAATACTCATTTATTTAGGTGGTGTATAAAAAAGAATTCAAGTGAACTTTTCCCTATGTTTTGTATTCTATTCAAGTCACTCTTTTTGCATCAACTATGGAAATGATTCAGAGGATATATTTATGTAGAGTGCATCAAAACAGAAATTTCATTTGATTTGTTTTGTTACTAGTCACCCTAAAGCACAAAGGGTTGTATAAATTCCTCATGGGTGTGTGCGTGCTAAGTCGCTTCAGTTGTGTCCAACTCTTTGCAACTCTATGGATTGTAACCCTCCAGGCTCCTCTGTCCATGAAATTCTTCAGGCAAGAATACTACAGTGGGTTGCTATGCCCTCCTCCAGGGGATCTTCCCAACCCAGGGATCAAACCCAAATCTCTTAAATTTCCTGCATTGGCAGGATCTTGACCCAAGGACTGAACCCAGGTCTCGTGCATTACAGACAGACACTCTACTGTCTGAGCCTCAAAGGAAGCCATATATGAAGTATGAATATGGTAAATGCTAGTGGAATGAATGAATGAAAATCCTCTGGTGTCTGGATCAGTAGAAAGCATCACGCTGGTTGAAGGGGAAAGAAATTCTGTGTCCCAGGCTTGCTGTATTCAGCTGGACAGGTTGGGTGCCTCATTGCTTGAGGAAGGTGTGAATTGTGTCACATCTGTGTGAATGGCACCCCCAGCCAAGACCCAGGAAGACCCAACACCACCTCTAGATGATCATTCCTTGAAGTCAGGAACGTTGGGGTCTTTTTTTAATAACTGTTATTGGAGTATAATTGCTTTACAATGTTAAGCTGGTTCTGCTGCCTAGCAAAGTGAATCAGATACATATAGATAGATGGTGGTGGTGGTTTTGTTGCTAAGTCGTGTCCAACTCTTTGCGACCCCATGGACTGTAGCCCGCGAGGCTCCTCTGTCCATGAGATTCTCCAGGCAAGGATACTGGAGTGGGGTGCCACTTCCTTCTCCAGGAGGTCTTCCCAGGGATTCCCTGGCCCAGGAATCAAACCCGAGTCTTCTGCATTGCAGGCAGATTCTTTACCAACTGAGCCACAAGAGAAGCCATTTTATATATATATATATATATATAATCCCCTCTTTTGTGGGTTTCCTTCCCATTTGGGTCGCCACAGAGCTTTGAGTACAGTTCCCTGTGCTATATAGTATGTTCTCATCAGTTGCCTATTAACACACAAATGGCACCCCACTCCCGTACTCTTGCCTGGAAAATCCCATGGACGGAGGAGCCTGGTAGGCTGCAGTCCAAGGGGTCGTGAAGAGTCGGACACAACTGAGCAACTTCACTTTGACTTTTCACTTTCATGCATTGGAGAAGGAAATGGCAACCCACTCCAGTGTTCTTGCCTGGAGGATCCCAGGGATGGGGGAGCCTGGTGGGCTGCCGTCTACGGGGTTGCACAGAGTTGGGCACGACTGAAGTGACGCAGCAGCAGCAGCAGCGTGGAATCTAGAGAAATGGCAGTGTACAGTCCAGTCACTCAGTCGTGTCCAACTCGGCGACTCCATGCACTGCAGCACGCCAGGCCTCCCGGTCCATCACCAACTCCCAGAGCTTTCTCAGACTCATGCCAATTGAGACAGTGATGCCATCCAACCATCTCATCCTCTGTCATCCCCATCTCCTCCTGCCTTCAGTCTTTTCCAGCATCAGGGTCTTTTCCAGTGAGTCAGTTCTTTGCATCAGGTGGTCAAAGTATTGGAGCTTCAACTCCCTTCCAATGAATATTCAGGACTGATCTCCTTTAGGATGGACTGGTTGGATCTCCTTGCAGTCCAAGGGACTCCTAAGAGTCTTCTCCAACACCACAGGTCAAAAGCATCAGTTCTTCGGTGCTCAGCTTTCTTCACAGTCCAACTCTCACATCCATACATGACCATTGGAAAAACCATAGCCTTGACTAGATGGACCTTTGTTGGAAAAGTAATGTCTCTGCTTTTCAATATGCTGTCTAGGTTGGTCATAACTTTCCTTCCAAGGAGTAAGCATCTTTTAATTTCATGGCTGCAATCACCATCTGCAGTGATTTTGGAACCCAAGAAAATAAAGTGCTCTCACTGTTTCCATTGTTTCCGCATCTATTTGCTGTGAAGTGATGGGACCGGATGCCATGATCTTAGCTTTCTGAATGTTGAGTTCTAAGCCAACTTTTTCACTCTCCTCTTTCACTTTCATCAAGAGGCCCTTTAATCCCTCTTCCCTTTCTGCCATAAGGGTGGTGTCATCTGCATATCTGAGGTTATTGATATTTCTCCCTGCAATCTTGATTCCAGCTTCTGCTTCATCCACTCTGGCATTTCACATGGTGTACTTTCTACATGTAAGTTAAATAAACAAGGTGACAACATACAGCCTTGATGTACTCCTTTCCCAATTTTGAACCAGTCTGTTGTTCCATGTCCAGTTCTAACTGTGGAAAGCGGTACAGATGCTCTTATTTGCAAGACATAAATAGAGACTCAGATGTAGAGAATGGGCATATGGACCTGCCTTTTTTGCATCAGTCTGCCTATAGCACCTCAACAAGGTGCTGTACACCTGGTAGGTCCAACCAGCTATTTGAGGAATGAGTGTATGTCCAGGGAAATTTTTTACAAAGCCATGGTAGCCGAAGGATTGCCCTTCTTCACATTAGGGATATTTTCATCTGTAGAACTGTGATGCATAGTCCAAAATGATGTCCTTTCCTCACTACAGGCATTCACTCACTGAGCAGAATATACCGAAAAGCCTGTTGTGTGCCCAACACACAGGCACTGCTCTGGACCCTAAAGGTATAGTGGTGAGAAACAAGAAGACCCTGGCCTCAGGGAGCTAACATTCTAGTGACGACAGACAAGAAACAGACTAGCAATGCTTTGATGAACCTATTTGCAAAGCAAAAGTAGAGATACATACAGAGAACAAACGTATGGACACCAAGTGAGGAAAGAGGGGGCGGGATGAATTGGGAGACTGGGATTGACATATACACACTATTGATACCATGTGCAAAACAGCTGACCAATGAGAACCTACTCTTTAGCGCAGGGCACTCTACTCAGTGCTGCGTGGGGACCTAAGCGGGAAGGAAATCCAAGAAAGGGTGATGTGTGTGTACATACAGCTCATTCACTCTGCTGTACAGCAGAAACGAACACAGCATTATAAAGCAGCCATACTCCAATAAAAAAGAAAGAGAGAAAAGAAAAGGTTAGCAAAGTAGGTGTATAATGCAATGTCAGGTAGCAGGAAATGATAAGAAGAAATTTAATGCCAAGTTCGAGGACAGAGGGGAATAGAGCCAGTTTAGGGAAGACGGTTGGGACAGGCCTCCATGAGGGCCTGATGTGTGAGCAGCTCTTTCTAGGTTCCATGAAGCCCTTCAGGTAAAAATCAGCGTTTTGTTTTGTTTGTTTGCTTTCATTTCTATAAGTCACTTCTTATGTCAGGATACCAGCTCGTAGCACCACTCAAGAGACTGGTTTTGTTGCTGTTGTTCTTGTTTACATCTTTATATTCCAAGTCTATCTTTTTGGTATGGAATGCTGGATTTTTTTTTTTTTTAACAATCTCATTTCTTTAAGCAGTACACATTTTCTTTTTTGATTTAAGGAACATGAATGAAGAGGGATTGCCCATCCATGTGCCCATAGCTGTCCACAATGAATCAGATTTTTGCTAAATATAATTTTTTAAATGGCTTTTTCCTGACCTTACCCCAGTTTCTAAGCATCTTCTCTGTGCAGGCTATTGGCAGTGTGACCATAAAGGAAGACGGCTCATGCAAAAAGCTAACAAGAGGTTCACTATGGAAAATTAAGATGGTTGAATTTGTATGTCTTTGTTTCCCTAAGCATGTGAGGTAGCAAAAACCACTCACCATTGCTCTTTACAAAGATAGCCTGGTTAAATATTAACACTTTTCATCTAACAGAGGTTCCCGCTAGTCCTTATCAACCAAGTCCAATTTGACCAAAGCATTTTTTCTCTTCTTTTAGAAGGTATTTGTAGGCAGAGTATTATATTGAAGGCTCTATTATCCTCTAGAAAATAATTCCGGAACAGTTTTTCCTACCATGGAGCACTGAGCAGTGAGGCGATATGACTTACTTTATGATCAGACAGGTTGTGCTGAGAATATTCTTCACTCTGGATGGACCACATCGTAAGAGTCAAAAAACTCAAGTCAGTTTCACTCGATCCCTACAATATCATTTCTCTTCCTCACACCACCTTCCCAAGAAATAAGTGATTGCTCATTTGGCAGGTCAAAATAATAGCCACGTTCAGACTAGAGCTTCTGAAGTATCAGGAGAGAGTGCGCTCAATGACATTGTAAACAGTGGTTAAAATGCCAGTTTTAGTCCATAAGTCTTCTCTGACTCTTTTGCAACCCCATGGACTGTAGGCCCTCTGTCCATGGGATTTCCCAGGTAAGAATATTGGAGTGGGTTTTCGTCTCCTCCTCCAGGGGATCTTCCTGACCCAGGGATCAAACCCAAGTATCCTGTATTGGCAGGCAGATATTTTACCACTGAGCCACCTGGGAAGCCCAAAATGCTAATCAGTCTTTCATAAAACCTTGAAAGAGACAATAAGACAATGTATATTCCTCTCCCTTTCCTAGCGTATTCTATATGAAAATTGTGCAGTTCACAATTTGGGGGAGAGGGGAGGAAAGCTATATGTGTTTTTATAAAGCTCCCTGGATTTCGTGGTGATTCTCTTGTTCAGTCATTTTCTCCTTCCGCTTCTTCACTGTTCCCCTGTTCTGTGGCTGTATTTCTGTGACTTTTAAAAAAATATCTATTTATTTATTTTTGGCTGCACTGGGTCTTCACTGATGCATGCAGGCTTTCTCTAGTTGTGGCGAGCTGGGGCTACTCTGAGTTGTGGCGGGCAGGCTCTAGAACATACGGGCTCAGCAGCTATGGTGCACAGGCCTAGCTTCCCCATGGCATGTTCGGGATCTTCCCCGACCAGGGATGGAACCCACGCCCCCTGCACTGCCGGTGTATTCTTAGCCACTGGACCACCAGGGAAGCCGTTTCCTAATTTTCTTAATACCTCTTCCTTTCCTCTTACCCCTTCTCTCACAGCTGGTCATAATACAGATTTCAAGTGTATTTTGAAATAGTTGTTGCATCTCTGAAATTAAGTTTGTTATTCTTCATAGTAAAGTCAGATTTTGGAGGAGGAGAAAGGAACTAACATTTATTAAACACTTTAGTGCCAGGCATTATGCAAGGTGCTCTGAGGACGTAAATTCACGTAATCACTTAAGCAGTTGGTAGTAGATGATTATTATTCAGAAATCTTTACTCCCTCCTTCCCTCCCCACGTTCCTGGGAAGCAGAGAGTTTCTGCTCCAAGGATGTTGGATTTGCCTATGCGACTTGCTTTCTCTTCTTTGAGGTAGATTGTACTTCCCCTCCCCCTGGCTCTGGCATCAGTCACATGACCAACTTTGGGCAACTTTGCCCAACTTTAGGGTGTTAGTAGATGGGATCCAAGCAGAGACTTGAAACAGGGCAATGCATTCTCAGGCAGCCTTCTGGTCTCTGGAGGGAAATGAGACTCTCAGAGAACAAAACCACTGCAAACCAGCAGCACTATTTGCAATAGCATGACGTGGAAACAGCCTAGATGTCCATCAACAGATGAATGGATACCAAAGTGTGTGTTATATATGTATGTATGGAGTTGGTCAGAGAAGGCAATGGCATCCCACTCCAGCACTCTTGCCTAGAAGATCCCATGGACGGAGGAGCCTGGTGGGCTGCAGTCCATGGGGTCTCGAAAAGTCAGACACAACTGAGCGACTTCACTTTCCCTTTTCACTTTCGTGCATTGGAGAAGGAAATGGCAACCCACTCCAGTGTTCTTGCCTTGAGAATCCCAGGGACAAGGGAGCCTGGTGGGCTGCCGTCTCTGGGGTTGCACAGAGTCGGACACGACTGAAGCGACTTAGCAGCAGCAGCAGCAGTATGGAGCTGGTAATGGACAGGGAGGCCTGGTGTGCTGCAGTTCATGGGGTTGCAAAGAGTCGGACACGACTGAGTGACTGAATGGAACTGAACTGAACTGAACTGATGTATATGTGTGTGTGTGTATGTGTATAGCCAAAAATTTCTTTTAGGTTTTTCTATAAAATTTGCAAAAATTTGAATGAATTTTTTGGCCAACCCAACTATCTACCTGTCTGTCTGTCTGTCTATATATACAGTGAAATATTACTCAGCCAGTAAAAGGGATGAAATATAATGCTATTTGCAGCAACATGGGTGCACCTAGAGATGATCATACTAAGTGAAGTAAGTCAGAAAAAGAAAGACAAATACCATATGAAGAACCTAAAAACTGATTCAAATGAACTAATTTACAAAACAGAAACAGACTCATAGACTTAGCAAACAAACTAACGTTACCAAAGGGAAAAGAAGGGGAGGGATAAACTAGGAGTTTGGGATTAGCAGGCACACAGAATTGTATGTAAAATAGACAAGCACAAGGACCTACTGTATAGCATATAAGATATTCAGTATCTTATAATAACCTATAATAGAAAAGAACCTGAAAAAGAATATATATACTAATTTTTGCTGTACACCTGGAATTAACACAGCTTTGTAAATAAACTATACTTCAGAAAAAGAATAATTAAAAAAAAAACATTCTCCAACCTACATTAGCCACCTCCCAGCTGACCTCACATGACATAAACAAAGACTTGCATGCCACTGAGCTTTTGTGATTTTTGTTACACAGCAATAGCTAACCAATGCACAATCCTATGAAGTAAATAGAGATGTCCCTTGAGGAAACTGAAGTTGAACGGTTTTATGAAGACCTACAAGATCTTGTAGAACTAACACCCCAAAAAGATGTCCTTTTCATTATAGGGGATTGGAATGCAAAAGTAGGAAGTCAAGAAACACCTGGAGTAACAGGCAAATTTGGCCTTGGAATACGGAATGAAGCAGGGCAAAGACTAATAGAGTTTTGCCAAGAAAATGCACTGGTCATAGCAAACACCCTCTTCCAACAACACAAAAGAAGACTCTACACATGGACATCACCAGATGGTCAAAACTGAAATCAGATGGATTATATTCTTTGCAGCCAAAGATGGAGAATCTCTATACAGTCAACAAAAACAAGACCGGGAGCAGGCTGTGGCTCAGATCATGAACTCCTTATTGCCAAATTCAGACTTAAACTGAAGAAAGTAGGGAAAACCGCTAGACTATTCAGGTATGACCTAAATCAAATCCCTTATGATTATACAGTGGAAGCGAGAAATAGATTTAAGGGTCTAGATCTGATAGATAAGAGTGCCTGATGAATTATGGAATGAGGTTCGTGGCATTGTACAGGAGACAGGGATCAAGACCATCCCCATGGAAAAGAAATGCAAAAAAGCAAAATGGCTGTCTGGGGAGGCCTTGCATATAGCTGTGAAAAGAAGAGAGGCGAAAAGCAAAGGAGAAAAGCAAAGATATAAGCATCTGAATGCAGAGTTCCAAAGAACAGCAAGAAGAGATAAGAAAGTCTTCTTCAACGATCATTGCGAAGAAATAGAGGAAAACAACAGAATGGGAAAGACTAGAGATCTCTTCAAGAAAATTAGAGATACCAAGGGAACATTTCATGCAAAGATGGGCTCGATAAAGGACAGAAATGGT
>SJYQ01006176.1:5700-46030 GCA_006410935.1 Redunca redunca | reverse complement strand
GATTTCTTTGGAAGGAATGATGCTGAAGCTGAAACTCCAGTACTTTGGACACCTGATGCAAAGAGTTGATTCATTGGAAAAGACTCTGATGCTGGGAGGGATTGGGGACAGGAGGAGAAGGGGACAACAGAGGATGAGATGGCTGGATGGCATCACGGACACGATGGACATGAGTCTGAGTGAACTCCGGGAGATGGTGATGGACAGGGAGGCTTGGCGTGCTGCGATTCATGGGGTTGCAAAGAGTCGGACACGACTGAGCGACTGAACTGAACTGAACAAAACTGGAAACAGAACGAGAAACAAGCCCGCAGTCACCAGCTAGAATGCTGAAGAACCGGGACTCACACAAAAATCTGTCTGATCTATACTCCAGCGGTCTTTACTTGTAGCGCATCTCTTATTTAAGCTTTATATTCCTCTTCCCATAAAAGGAATAAAAGTGATTTCATTTTTACTTAAGATGTCTGTTGGTTGATTTTTACTAAGGTACATAGTCCTCCCTGTGTTTCCCAGGTAGCTCTGTAGTAAAGAATCTACCTTTCAATGCAGGGATGGGTTCCCTCCCTGGATCGGGAAGATCTGCTGCAGAGGGAAGTGGCAACCCGCTCGAGTATTCTTCCCTGGAAAATCCCATGGACAGAAGAGCCTAGTGGGGTCCATGGGATCACAAAAAAGTCGGACACAACTGAGCGACTAAACAACAATGGATAGTCTTCCCTAGAAATTGTTTTCCTTTCCCAGCCCAGAAATTTGACTCCCTAGCCTCACTTTTCTCCTTTCTTGTGTGAGTTCTCAATATGGCCTGCTGAGAACAGAAGCAAAAGCCCAATAAGTGATTATTCCAAAAATGTAATTTATATATATATATGTAATTTCTTTCTTAAGCTCAGAATTAATCAAATATGAAGAGCAAGCCCTGGATGCCAGCATGTGATGGGAAATCACTTTCTCCTCTTCTCTAGCCTGGAGGGCGAGTTTGTGATAAAAGGGGAGTATTCCAAGCACTAGGTCCTATAACACGATTCTCAACACTCGGCAGGAATGGGTCACCTTACTGCTGAGTCACTTGTCATTATTTTTCGGAACTAATAGGACTGAAGAGAAAAAGAATGAGGAGACAGGATAGATACAGTGCCCAGTAGTTTAAGAGGTCAGAAGACTCCCCTGGCTCTTTGAGATTGATCAGTTTAACTTTAATATCTGCAAAGGAACTCTACAGAAGAGTCAGTCAATTTGAAATGATGCTGTAGTCAACTCAATTGCCAACAAAAAGGGTTCCCATTTCACTAGCTTAACCTTGTGTGGTGAATCTTTAAATGTCACCACCAATGACTGTCAAGTTGATGGGGAATACTGGTTTTTTTTTTGTAAATCCATCTTTGGGATACAATTCCAAGTTTCTCAGTCTAGGCTCTGTTGACATTTTGACTCAGATAAGGCTTCCCAGGTGGCTCAGTGGTAAAGAATGTGCCCGCCGATGCAGGACACATGAGTAAAACCCCTGGGTTGGGAAGATCCCCTAGAGAAGGAAATGGCAACCCACTCCAGTATCTTGCCTGGGAAATCTCATGGACAGTGGGGCCTGGTGGGCTACAGTCCATGGTGTTGCAAAGACTCAGATGTGACTTAGGAGCTAAAAAACAACAAGCCTTTGATATGGCTGCCCCAGGCATAGCAGATGTTTAGTGGTACACAGTGGCCTGGACCCCCAAGCTGTCAAAGTCCAGACATTGCCAAATGCCCTTGGGGGTCTAAAAATAACCCCTGGTTGAGAATGACTGTGACACATAAATACAATCTCTAAGTGCATTTGTGTGTGTGCTTGGGTTTTCGTTTTTTTGTTTTTTTCTTTTCCTTGCCAGATCTTCGTTACAGCAAATAAGATGGTTTGCTTACAGCAGACAAACTCTTAGTTGTAACATGGGGTATCCAGTTCCTGGATCAAGGATGGAACCAGGGCCCTCTGCATTTGGAGCATGGAGTCTTAGCCACGGGACCACCAGGCAAGCCCCTCTAATCACATTTGCTTGATGTAACAAACTGTAATGTGACCTGCTCTCCTTCAGCCTTCCCAGACTCTGAGCTGTAGCTGCTGGTCTTGTACACAGCGGTGTGACATAGGCTGTCAGTTCTCAAAGCCACACAGTCTTGCCCTGTTCCTTCAGGGAATCGGCAGCCGGCGGGGCCTGGGGCACAAGTGTGGTTCTACAGATGGTGCCTGCCGTTCCTTCCGCCTTTGCCCTCACCTCCCTCCACACCCAAGCCCGGGTGTCTGCAACCTGGTAAGCTATTTGAGGACACCCCAATGGCTCTGCTGCCAGTGCCCATCAGGATGTCCCTGTTGCCTCTGGGGGCATTTAAAGATGCCAGTCCTGGAGATGGCAGACTGATACCCCTTCCCTCGAGTCCTGCACTGGGTACCCGTCACAGGGCCTCTGTGCTCCAGGCTACTTCACCTGCATGCCAGACAAATATCGAGTGACTTGATTCTCCCTCTCACCTCTGAGGACCAGCCAGGAAAAGAACCCTCTGGGGGAAGTGGTTCTCAAACCATTAGGCCAGGACTTCTCAAATGGACTGTGCCTGAAGAACCACACGGGAGAATATATTAAAAGGTAGACTCTGATTCAGGAGGTCAGGGGTGGGGCCCCCGGGTGAGGCAGGTCCTGTCCTCCGCTTTAAGCCCCCCCACTGTAGTAGGTGTCAGAGTCACCTGGGGTGCAGGTTCCTAGGCCCTTTCATCAGAGATTCTGATCCAGAGGGTCTAAGTGGAACCCAGACTTCTATGTTTTCTGGGATCGCTTTTACCTTCTTTTTTCTTTTCATGTTCTTTTCCATTATGGTTTATCACAGGATATTGAATATAGTTCAATATCGTTCAATATAGTTCAATATCAATATAGTTCAATATTGTGCTAGACAATAGGACCTTGTTGCTGATCCATCCTAGGTACAACGGCTTACATCCGTCAACCTCAGCCTTCCTCTCCATCCCTCTCCAGCCCCTCCCTCTTGGCAACCACAAGTTTGTTCTCTACAGGTGTTTGTTTTTCGATGACTTTCACCAGGTATCTCAGAGTCCACGCTTAGACAACCGCCTCATTGCTGCTGCCCTTATCTTTGTGAGACTAAGAAACACATTCCCAGAGGCTGGCTCTACTAGTCTGGCTCCACCCGAATATTTTCTTCCTGGTCATAAGCTCTCTCCCTACAGGCAAACCACCAAATGCAAACACCTCTCTGATTGCACTCACAGGTCATCAGATACACTCAGACGAGCCCAAGCACCCAGCAACTAACCCAGGCTCCCAGCATATGGAAAAGGAAGAAAGTTTGGATGTCCTCCAGGCTGGAGTACAATCGTTAAATAAAGGGCACAATTCTGAGTCCACATAGGAAGTACGTGCATGATTCAGCTGCCTAGAAATGCAGAGTTGAAAGACCACAGGTCTTGCAGATCTTGGGCCATGGCCCTCCTTGCCCCTTGAGCAGTTGCCCCAGACACAGAAGGTTAGAGAGATTCACTTGTGTCATGCTTTAGATTCCACACGTAAGTGATATCGTACGGTGTTTGTCTTTCTCATTCTGACTTACTTCACTCTAGTGTGATCATTTTTAGGTCCATCCATATTGCTGCAAATGGCATCATTTCCTTCTTTTTTATGGCTGAGTAATATTCCATTGTATATAGGTACCACATCTTCTTTATCCATTCATCTGTCAGTGGACATTAGGTTGCTTCCATGTCTTGGCTATTGTGAATAATGCTGTAATGAACATTGGGGTGCAAATATCTTTTTGAATTAGAATTTTCTTCAGATATACACTAAGGAATGGGATTGCTGGATGACATAGTGGGCTCTGTTTTTAGTTTTGTAAGGAACCTCCGTATTGTTCTCCATAATAGCTGCACAAACTTACATTCCCACCAACAGCATAGGAGGGTTCCCTTTTCTCCACATCCTCCCCAGCATTTGTCGTTTACAGAGTTTTTAATAATGGCCATTCTGACCAATGTGTGGTGGTACTTTATTGTAGTTTTGACTTGCATTTTTCTAATAATTAGCAATCAGTTCAGTTCAGTTCAGTCGCTCAGTCGTGTCTGACTCTTTGCGACCCTGTGAATCGCAGCACTCCAGGCCTCCCTGTCCATCACCAACTCCCAGAGTTGACTCAGACTCACATCCATCGAGTCAGTGATGCCATCCAGCCATCTCATCCTCTGTCGTCCCCTTCTCCTCCTGCCCCCAGTCCCTCCCAGCATCAGAGTCTTTTCCAATGAGTCAACTCTTTGCATGAGGTGCCCAAAGTACTGGAGTTTCAGCTTTAGCATCATTCCTTCCAAAGAACACCCAGGGCTGATCTCCTTCAGAATGGACTGGTTGGATCTCCTTGCAGTCCAAGGGACTCTCAAGAGTCTTCTCCAACACCACAGGTCAAAAGCATCAATTCTTCAGTGCTCAGCCTTCTTCACAGTCCAACTCTCACATTCATACATGACCACTGGAAAAACCAGAGCCTTGACTAGACGGACCTTAGTCAGCAAAGTAATGTCTCTGCTTTTGAATACACTATCTAGGTTGGTCATAACTTTCCTTCCAAGGAGTAAGTGTCTTTTAATTTCATGGCTGCAGTCACCATCTGCAGTGATTTTGGGGCTCAGAAAAATAAAGTCAGCCACTGTTTCCACTGTTTCCCCATCTATTTCCCGTGAAGTGATGGGACTGGATGCCATGATCTTTGTTTTCTGAATGTTGAGCTTTAAGCCAGCTTTTTCACTCTCCTCTTTCACTTGCATCAAGAGACTTTTTACTTCCTCTTCACTTTCTGCCATAAGGGTGGTGTCATCTGCATATCTGACGTTATTGATATTTCTCCTGGCAATCTTGATTCCAGCTTGTGTTTCTTCCAGTCCAGCGTTTCTCATGATGTGCTCTGCATAGAAGTAAAATAAGCAGGGTTACAATATACAGCCTTGGCATACTCCTTTTCCTATTTGGAACCAGTCTGTTGTTTCATGTCCAGTTCTAACTGCTGCTTCCTGACCTGCATACAGGTTTCTCAAGAGGCAGGTCAGGTGGTCTGGTATTCCCATCTCTCTCAGAATTTTCCAGTTTATTGTGATCCACACAGTCAATAATTAGCAATATGGAGCATCTATTCATACGCCTATTGGCCATTTGCACTTCTTTGAGGAAAAAAAGACTAGAATAAAGATAGTATTTAAATACCACAATTTAGGAGAGTTCACATTTTTCTGAGTGTCTCTCCTTGATAGCATATTTGCATATGAATGTTCACTGCTTTTCCCTCCAGTATTTCTCTAAGCTCAACCCTATCCCCCCTCCATTACCCACCAACCCCATAATGGCATCCAACAAGTATTTCAATAAGGACAGTACACAAAGCAACATCCAGACAAATCTGGCAGGATCAGGCTAAGTCTACCCAGGAAGAAAATATAATTTTCTATTTTCATAACAGACTTTTGAAGAAACCTATCATATTCCTCTCCTTCTTTATGAAAACCTATATTGTAAAGGATAAGCCACTGAGCCAAAACAGATCAATAAATATGCCATGTGGTGCATCTTAATTCCAGTTTTCTCTGGTTCTAACTTCAAAATAGATTTCCGACTCAGTGCACACTATTTTTGCAAGAAGAATGATCAACTTTTTACATTTTAGGTTATCATCCAATCTCCTAATCTCTGAAGAAATATGGATACAGTGTCCATGTAACGTAGATCTTCCAGGGTCAACCTGATTTCAAATGCTTTTCAGCCGTCATCTTTTGGTTCTGGACTGTGGTTCACCCTGTGTCTGAGAATGCATTCATATTTTTCCCTTTTAACAGAAGGAAATACTGGCTCCTTCAATCTGAAAATTTACTATCTTGTACTTTTGCTGGAATACATTTTTTTAATAGGCTACCCAGAAACGAACTGCCCTTTTCTTATGTATGTATTTATGTATTTATTGGCTGCCCTGGGTCTTAGTTATGGCACGTGGACGTCTCTCTACTTGTGGCACGTGGGCAACTAAGCCCACACACCACAAGTACTGCACAGGCTTAGTCATTGCAGTATGTGCGTGGGGCTTAGTTGCCCCATGCCATGTGGGATCTTAGTTCCCCAACCCACGTCCCCTGCTTTGGAAGGCGGGTTCTCAACTACTGAACCACCAGGGAGGTCCCATTGGAGAAGATGTGATTCAATTAGCCTGAATCCTTCTCAAATCCTCCCTCACTCCCAGTTCCGCTTTTCCTTCTAATCCCTAAGGGCCTACATCCATTTCTATTATGTCACAGTTCTATTATCTACCTAAGGATTATTTATTATGTTAATATTATTGTGATGATAATATTATCAGAATCTATTACCTATATGATTACATTATTGTATATTATTGCAACAGTTGCTTGCTTTGCTATTTCACATGTAGATGTTAGTTGTTCAGTCATGTCGGACTCTGCAACCCCATGGACTATAGCCCTCCAGGCTCCTCTGTCCATGGAATTCTCCAGGCAAGAATACTAGAGTGGGTTGCCATGCCCTCCTCCAGGGGATCTTCCCAATCTAGGAATCAAATCTAGGTCTCCTGCATTGCAGGCAGATTCTTTACCATCTGAGGCACCAGGGAAGCCTGCTGTTGCACATACATGTACATTTATATCCATCTGTCTTTTTTATATGGCTTCCCTAGATGGCTCAGTGGTAAAGAAACCACCTGCCAATACAGCAGACTCAAATTCAGTCCCTGGGTTGGGGAGATCCCCTGGAGAAGGAAATGGCAACCCGCTCCAGTATTCTTGCCTGGGAAATCCAACGGACAGAGGAGCGCGGTGGGCTACAGTCCGTGGGGTTGCAAAGAGTTGGACGTGACAGCAACTAAAACAACAAGAATCTTTTTATATATTTATTACTCATTCACTTATGTTTGCTTGCTTATTCATTTGGCTGTGCTGGGTCTTAGCTGTGGCATGTGAACTCTTAGTTGCAGCATATGGGATCTGACCAGAGGTGGAACCCAGGCCCCCTGCGTTGGGAGCACTGCATCCTAGCCCTGGACCACCAGGGAAGTCCCATATGGTCTTGCCCAGATCATTATTTTTTTGAAAACAGGGGCCCATGGCATTTACTTTTATATCTACATGCATGACACGATGTATGTTCAATTGCCATATATTTTAAGTTAACAAAAATAAGTAAGTAAATGCAGTTTTGCTCATAATTAAGTACAGAAGTGGGATTTCTGGGCACTTTGGGTCTGTTTAAGATGGATCACCCAGACAACAAAAGTGGATTGGTATGGATGGGAGGTAGAAAGGGGATCGTGCTAATGGGGGAGGTGAAAGGAAGCCAGCAACAAATGCGACCTCCTTCCAGTTTTGTCTAAAGTCATCTCGTCCACAGCAATCACTTAAGGGCTCAGTTTAATAGTGAGAAGGGAGGTCAAGGGCCGAGGGCAGACTTAGTGGAACTAGAAATTAAATAAGTTCTGCAGTTGGAGAATGAAGAGCAAATGCCCTGCTGCTACACTCCAAGAACATCCTCAAGAAAAAGACGTCCCATTAATTTGGAGAGCCAGAAAAATGGTTCAAAAGAGAGATTGTTTCCCCACTCTATAAAAAGCTAACTGCCAGACGCTCTTGTCGGCAGATCCTATGAGATGCGATCGTGGAATATGGCTTTTTTCAATGCAAGTGTTTTCCCTTTCACCAGGGAACTGAGGCTTTTAAATGGAATACTCAACAAATAAAATCAGGTAAAATTTCAAGGGTACTCAAAAAAGACTTAATTTTATTTTTATCCTCTAGAAGAGGTGATCCAGAGGAAGAGGAAATTCTCTTGAATGATGAGAGAGAGTTTGGATCTGAGCCCTCAAACTTCAGTCACTTCCTATAGCATCCACATCCACCAACCCAATTTATTTTCTACCAAAACAGGCAAAACGCACCCTCCCAAAGTCAGATTTTTCCAGAGTTGGAGAGAGGTCTACAGTTTGCATATTTCTTGACTCATTTGAGAAATCCGGATGCTTCCTCCCCCAGGTTCCGATTTTTGATCTGTGAATTTTATTTTTGCCTTGGTTGACAAAAGATAGTATATCCCTTCTTGGCTTTCTGCAACCCTCAACTTAGTCACCAGAAAGCAGATGGCTAGAAACATGTGATCAAACTTTTTTTTTAATGATTTTATTTTTGTAAAGTCAATATATCAATACATGAAAGCAGGCAGTCTGATAGCCTAAAATAATAAGCATGACAAAAATTTCTGATGTTTGAAGTGAAAACTTTGCTTTTGTGTATTCTCTCAGCTGCTCCTTGCAGGCTGTAAAAGTTCCCCTTCCTTTGTTCACAATGTTCATTATGCGGGGGCATAAATGTTTCGGATCCTGCTCTCATAAACAAATGGGGCTACTGGCAGTTTGATGTGCACAGAATTATAGACTGGGGCTTTGTGACTCAACACATAGCCACTGCTATGTTCTCGTTTCCTTTAAAGGAACTATGAACAGCTCTTCCTGGTTATCCAAGTTCTTCTTGATGCTGTTATCCACTCAGCTTAATTAAGTCCTGTGTTGATATAAATAAGGTTCTGGTTTAACTGAGCTCAGCAAAAGAAAAAGTGTGTTTGTTAAAGTTCTTTGGTTGCAAACAAGAGAAATAAAATTAGATGAGCTCAAGTTCACAGAGGAGAGGGCTTTGAGACAGTTTCAAAGGCCTGGAGACTGCAAGACACGCAGCCTCAGGAGAGAACGGACTCAGCAATGACAAACCTGGGAGGACACATTCAGTAAAGATACTCCTACATTCTCTCTCCAAAGCTGCTTCATCTGCTTCCTGGAACCTGAGGGTTCAGCCAAGAAATAGACTCATCTTTCAGTTTCAGCCCCAGATGCCCAGAAGACTGACAAGTGTAGAGCTGGTATGTGGCGCTGGTTCAGATAGCAGAGCGAGAGATGAACTTACACAGAAAGACTATGGTGGCTGGAGAACCAGCTGTTAAGATGAGAGTTGTTCCTGGGAAAATGGGGAGTTGTTGTCTCATTAGCTGTTCAAATATCCCCAGAAGAGTCCACCAAAGAACAGCATCGTCCCTGATGGCTCAGTTGGCAAAGAATCCGCCTACAATGCAGGAGACCCAGGTTTAATCCCTGGGTTAGGAAGATCCCCTGGAGAAGGAAATGGGAACTCACTCCAGTACTCTTGCCTGTGAAATCCCATGGACAGAGGAGCCTGGTGGGCTACAGTCCATGGGATCTCGAGAGTCGGACAGGATTTAGCGACTAAATCACCATATATTTATACCAAAATATTTAAACACTCTGTGATTCCATAGAAGGTGTGTGATAGCAAGTTTGGCAGTTGGGGTGGATAATGAGAAATTCTTTAGGCCATTGTTTCATATTCTGCAAGAGAATGACCACCATTTCCAGCTTGTCACAGGGAAAGTAACCGCGATTTTGGACAACATTCTAGTTCCTCTTAAACCTTATTTTGTTTTTATCATTATTTTAAAACTTTTAAAAAATGTTTATTTATTATTTGGCTGCACCAAATAATTGTGGTATGTGGGCTGTTAGCTGAGGCATGAGGGATCTAGTTCCCTGATTAGGGATTGAACCCAGGCTCCCTGCTTTGGGAACGTGGAGTCTGGACCCAGTGGAGCACCAAGGAAGTCCCAAACCTTATTTTCATAATGTAAATATGTTTGCTTTTTAGTTAGAAATGTTGTGATTTCCCACTGTGTCAAACAAATCCTTATCTTAATAGAAGTACCAAAATCCACTTATATGACTTATGAAAGTGTACTGTTGGATTTGTGTCAATATTCCCTTCAAATTCCTAAGAACTGATGCATGATCACTGGATCTCAGTTTGTAAATGTAGTAAAGGTCATATTTTTAAGATATTTTCCCCCAGTCATTCTCTTTTCCCTAAGTCCCTTCCTCTTCAGGCATTTAGGCTGTTTTGAACTCCCTGCCTCTAGCAGAGACACACCCCTGGTGGACAGCTGAAACATGGCCTTTTCCTGGCTTGGGTTTCCAAATACCTTGGCCCTGTTATGTGGCAGGAGAGGACAGAGAGCCCACCCTCAGAGGAGACAGAGAAATTCCATGGTTGAGAATAGAACTGAGTTGAGGGGAGGTTGCTGAGTAGACTAGAGTTTCTTCAGAAATGGAAAAGACTGCTTGATAGGCTGAAAGGAAGAAATTCGGGGACTAATTAAATATTTGGAAAATGGCAAGTTTTCAAGATTGTGGGTTTGTATGCTTTCTCCAGGGCCCCCAATGGGCAGCAAACTTAAGGTCGATTTGGAGGACCAACGGGCAGCTACCTGGTCTCTGCTGACCATGTGACTAGAGCGGCCCAGAGCTGTAACGGCACAAACTATCTACAGACACATGGGGAGAGTCTTATGCACTTGGGCTCTCCTGTCCTCATGAAGCCCCCTGTGGCCCAGAAGCAGCTGAATGATTCTCACGCGAAGCAAGCCATAGATGTGACCTCCTGGTAGTCACTGGCAGGGACCGACATCAGAGACAGACGAACACTTCAGTGGGAGTCAGTACAGAAAGATGCCTCAAAGACCAGATGCTCTCCAGATGCTGTTTTGATAGCATTTACATAACACCCTCACCCCAGGATCTAAATTTGATTGTGAAAAAGATAGAGACAGATAATTTTGAATTCAAGGAGGTCAAGTTTCAGCCTCTTGAATGGAGGCTCCAAATAGAATAAAGTCACATTAGGGAAAATATAATTTATTTCAACATTTGGATTTCTGAACTGAGATATACATCCACTAAATAAATATACAGAAAAACAAGAAAACTTAAGAAACAATTTCATCAGACCTCCTAGAATGTCATTCAGTGCCATTCAGGATAATGGTAGATTTTCTTATTTTCCAGCCAAGTATCCACTTTCTCTCCCTCACCTCTGTGGAGCCCTTCTGGTCCTGATGATGGGCTTGGATAAAGGAATGTTGATAGACGTGATACAAGTAGAGGCAGAGACATGTAAAAATATCAGTGCAGAGTTTGGCTTGATCTCTTGGGCTTTTGACTTTCATCATGAAAAGAACATGTGCCAGATAGCACTTATCCCAGGATGGGGAGATGCTCAGAGCAGACCAGGATCCAGGTATAAAGCAGTCATCCCTGCTAAACCCCAGTTCACGAATGAGAAATAAATGTTTATTGTGGTAAGCCATTGGGATCTTTGGAATGTTTGTTATACAGCTTATTATGGTAATAGCTGGCTAATACACATAAAAGTCTCTGTGTGTCACCAACCAGGGTTTTTGGCCTTCATCATCAATAGAAATTGCTCTCTCACTCCCCAAGGTGGAGCAATCTTGTTCCTTACATAGGGTGAGGGTAGGTGTGTGCCCAGGGGTTGGGCTGGAGGGGTGGCTTAGATGGTCTGCCCACCCCTCTGGGGGTGGTGTGTGCAGGGGGCATGCATAGTCCTCTTGTTTTGCTCCCCAAAGCCCTGTTTTTGTCCTAGGCTCCTCAGAAGTGGAGGCTGAGGTTTTGGGTCTCTTTGTATCCTTTGCGTTCAGAATTTGCTCCAATGGATTTGCCCCAGGGGCACATGCACACAGTTATTTTTAGTCCCATACAGTTTCTTTGTATTTTGTTGCTGGAGGAGAGGTGTGTCCAGGTACAGGCACCATAGCAAAGGGCCCCAGTCCCAGGCCTGTCTCACTAGGAGTTCAGCAGCTGCTCTGATGGCATAGCTGAATCCTAGGGCCTTTGTGCTCAGAAATAGGTGTCCAGTGAGTCCTTCTCTAACATGCTGCCAGTATGGCTACTAAGCTGGGTACCAGTGAGTGACTCTACCCAGTTTCTCTCCCTTCTTTGGGGAAATTTACCCTCTTTCTCCTGAAGGTCTGTGTTTTCTCTTGTGGAAACCATGAAGACTGTCAACCACAATACACAGCCCCCCTAGCCACACTGATTTGTCCAGTGACGGTTTTGTGACCTGAGCAGACCAATCAGAGCCTCTCCCTAAAATGTTTTAGTGGTAGAGCTACCATGTGCCCTCTCCCTCCAATGATGATGCCCACTGAAAAATAGAGAAAATAAAACACACAAGACACAATGGAAACAAGCTTACAAGACAAAAAGAAAAATTGGGGGTATCGATTCTTGCTTCTCATCCTACCTAACCACATACCCAATCTTCATGGCTGTATCAGCCAATAAATTTCTCCTTTTTGCCTAAGCAAGTTCAGGAAGGGTTTCTGTCCCCTGAGACCAAGAACTTGATCAATAATTTTCTGCTTTTGCTTCTACTGCTGCAGCCATTGTCAGCTGACTCCCTTCTCTTCCTGTGACGGCATCCGCACTTAGAGGTATCTCTTTATTACGGCCCTGGTTCCATGCTACCCTCCTCTTGCTGTGTGTCTCTGGGTCTCCCATCCTTCAACATCCTCAGACTAGCCAGTCATGAACCAGGACAGATCCAGGCCACCTGGGAGACTGCTAACTTTTGGCCATCTTTGAACCTGGACCCCATCAATAGTCCAATCCGATGTGGCCTAGATGGTGGGGGTGCATGATACAAACTTTGATGTCTCATGAGTGAAGGCCTCTGCAGAAAAGGACTGTGGGCTCTGAGGGTAACCAGAAGGGAACAGTGTAACCAGCCAGTACCTTTCAGGGTCTGTCACCTTGCTGCTTTTATTGGTCTACAGCACTGCTTTCTGTCTATTGCACAGACAATGGAGTGTTCACTGAATGAAAATAGAAACAGGTTTCTAATTAGAGGATATTATAGAATGGGTATATTTGGAGGAAATTAATTGGTTGCAAGTTTCAACGATGCAACTAAGAAGAAAAACTAGTTTTTAGTTTCCACCGCCTCCATTTTTTCAAAGGTCTTCCTGGTAACAAATTCGCCATCTGAGAGTTCTCACTTTCAGTGTTTTCTTCTGAATAAAAAATAAAAGGTCAGAGATCAGATCATTCATTCATTTATTCAATTAACAAGCTAATTAATTAGTATTTTTCTTGAAGTGTAGTTGATTTACAATGTTGCATTAGTTTTACGTGTACAGCAAAGTGATTCAGATACATGTATATATTTAGATTCTTCATCCTTATAGGTTATTACAAAATACTCAGTATAGTTCCTTGTGCTATATAGTTAATTTAGTATTGAAGCCCAATTCACCTTGTTTTTTTAAACTGTTTTCAGTTAATTCCACCAAATTTGTCAGTAATTATTTAGCTAATCATATCTTTTCTCCTCTAGCGTTTTGGGTTGAAAGTGCCAAACACAGAAAAGTCGCAAGGATAATCAAACACACACCTAAGTTTACTCTCCCTGACCAGTTAACTTTGTTCCAATATTCCAGTTCTTTTTATTTTTCTTTTCCTTTGCACCATGTGGCGTGCAGGATTTTAGTTCCCTGACCAGGGATAGAACCCGTGCACCCAGCAGTGGAAGCTCAGAGTCCTACCCACTGGACCACCGGGGAATTCCCTCCAATATTCCAACTCTTGATTAGAATATTACTTAGACAATATCAGTGAAAGTGAAAAATATCAGACTGAATCATAAAAATGAAAAAGACAAAGCAAAGCCCCCGAGGAGCTCAGAGTCTAGTCAGCATTTCCAAACAGCAAAAGCAGTTCTAGTCACAGACAGCAGGAGGAATCTCTGATTCAACGGGTCTGTAGTGGATGGAGCCCAAGGAACTGAACTGATAATAAACTCAGCAGGTGACTCTGCTATAAAACCAGGCCTGGGCCCACTGGGGTAGTAGAAGAGAGAATGAACAGAGAGAGAGGTGTGATGTGATTGGCTGAATTCAAGATGCAAGAAAGTTCTATGAAAACAGAGGATGTAGCAGGACTGGAGGGTTCAAGTGGGGCTAATTGGTAGCTAACTGAAATTTCCCAAACGGAGCTGAGTATGAGGGTAAGACGACTGTCCTCAGGCCCAGCTTTAGAAGCCTCTGCTTATGCACTCCAGTAACCTCCCCCTGCAGTCAGTGTCATAAAGGGTGTGCGTTGGGTACTTCCTTTCCCACAGCAATTAGAAATTTCTAGACCATGGAGCAAGAGGCTTTCTCATTTGCAGAAAGGGGTGAGTGTGTTTTCCAATTCATTTCATGAGTTGCGGTACGAATCAAAGCAAAGAAAGCTTATGAGCATCCTTTGTTGTCTGGCAAGAGATGTAGACACTGCGAATAATTATTACCACCCTCAGTCGGTCTATCCACCTCACATGTGCACCATCCACGGAGGCTGGGTGCTACTCCCCTCCGCAGCTTCCTTTCGGAATGTGTGAAAAAGCAGAGAGTACACGTGAGGTTTGTATTAGCCTCCCTTTGGGGCTTTGTCGTTGTCTTATTTGGGGCTGCTTTAGGTCTCAGTAGCTGCACGTGGGCTCTTCCTTGCAGCGCGGGCTCTGTACCTGCAGTGCACGGGTTGCCCCGCAGCATGTGGCATCTTAGAAGGTTCCCAGCCAGGGACTGAACGTGAGTTCCCTGCATCCGCAGGTGGATTCTTAACCACTGGACCACCAAGGAAGTCCCTTAACCCTACTGTGGACAGTGTCAGCAACTAATAGTCATGCCATAAACTTTCACTGACTAATTCATGGACAGGCTTTTCCCCATTTCATCAATATCCCCCGGAGATGAAATGGGCTTTGTTTGACCTATTTCTGGTCTTAGACCATTTCCTCTCCTGAATATAGGATCTCATAGTAACAAGGAGATATTGATTCTTGCTCAAGGAAGATGTAACACCGCCCTCAGTGACACAATCCGAGGTGGGTTGTCTGAAATTCCCTTATTCACATGTAGAGGGCTAGAGCTCCTGGGAAAACCATTGATTTGCCAATGGGATTATCTCACTGTCTCGTCTCCTAGTTCCTGACGTCCATCCACGTGAATAGAATCATCAGATCCGGTCGGGTTATTTTCTGGATCTGGGCAAACTCTTCCTGGTGACAGTTGCTGTGGCTGTGTCCCGCCCCGCAGCGTCTCAGAGGAAACCTGTCATCAGGCAGCCTGCGTGGCTCTAACTGGCTAGCCCGACTTCCTCTGTTTCTTGTTAAGTATCCTCAGAAGGGTGACGCACGTTGGGAGCCTGCTGTGTGTAATTAAGAGATAACTGTAGTTGTCTCGGCATTTTGTGCCGCTACCCCATTAGCTTATTTGCAAGTAATGCCTAACTAAATGTGCTTAGGATGACGGTTTCAGAAATAAATCAAGAATACATTTTGGGGGAAGGAGAGGGATGGGCTGGGGTTGGTAGACACAAACTGACATTTAGCATGCACAGACAACAAAGACCTACTGTATAGCACAGGGAACTATATTCAATATCCTAGGATAAACCATAATGGAAAAGAATATGAAAAAGAATGTACCAAAAAATACATTTTGAAGGATGAAATGTGTGATCATTGGAAAGAGCACTTTACCATGTTTTGCAAAGATGGGCTACCTTCTAGCCTGATGTTTTTAAATGAAGCTTGAAGTTTTTAAATGAAGTCAACCTGCTTGGGTTTCCAAGAGCCGTTATCACATATTTTGTCCTATTGTGTACAGCCTGGAAGATTGTCTTTCTATCATAACTTTCCTCCTGAGGAGATCTGTAACATAATCTTTGCACAACTGGATCTGATTAAATGCATCACAGGACAGTGAATAATGATTCCCAATGAATTTTGGAGCAAGCCTATTCAATTTCATTAATATTAGCTAGACGAAGAAATTGTCTGATATTATCTTGGGTGTGACTTTTCACTCTTCTACTATATGATGAATGCTAGTGAGTAATTCATGGGTGAAAAAATTCCTAAAATAATATGCAGAAAACTATTCATCTCACCAAAGAGTGGGCAGATGATAAATCAAAGAATAAAGGCCAGAATTTGGAAGGTTGCTAAGAGCAAAATAATGCACATACTTTTCGTTTCATCATCGTTTTCTACACTGAATTCTCCACCATTTATGTTTGGTTTGGACTCCTCCCAATAAGGTTTAGAAAGGTCTGCAGCCAGTTCTAAAGGCTAAGTCTGGGAACTTGCCTGGTGGTCCAGTGGCTAAGACTCTGAGCTCCCAATGCAGGGGCCCTGGGGTCGATCCCTGGCCAAGGAACTAGATCCCTCATGCTGCAACTAAAGATCCTGCATGCCACAACAAAGACCTGGCAAGGCTAGATTAAAAAAAGAAAAAATATTTTTTAAAATGCTGAGACTGAGCTGTACATGCAAAGATAGACCTTCAGCGTACACTTGGTGAAACAGTCTTGTTGTCTATGGAAATACACAGAGATGTTACAATCAATCCACTTAGGCCCTCAACATGAGTGGAGGAACGTGAAAAACTGCCATGTCACCTGAGAAGAAATTCAGTTTGCTTTGAACACAATTGCATAACCTTACCACCCCCTAACAGTGCTCATCTGAGGAAGACGCTGTTTTTTTTTTTAGCCTTTAGAGATGACTCAAAGAGGACTGATGGCACTTACCTTTCACAAAATGCAGAACTTGATTTGCTCTTTTGCAATAATTATATCCCTTCACTAGGGTAATGGTTACCATAAATAGCATAATCTTAGAACTGTCATTATTATCAAATATTTATCGAGTCTTCCTTCCCTGCATGTGTAGATGGTAGAGATTTATAGAGTTGATTAGAAACAGCCAGTGTTCTCAATTGTTCATAAGAGATAATTCAGAAGAATGGAAAAGGCACAGTTCTCTTGAAGCTAGGAATGACCTGGTCTCTTCTTCTGTGGGTCTCCTCTCTTGTTGTCCTTCTGGAGCATCCTGTCCTAAAGGTATGCTCCCAAAAGTCAGTGCCTGAGACAAGATTTGGGGTACAAGCCGTTTATTTGGGAGGCAATCACAGAAGCACAGAAAGAGGTGGGAAGTGAGACAGAAAAACGAGGAAAGCCCATGAAGCGTCTGCTCACAAGGATGTGACTGCTGCCGGCAACTGAGCTTCAGTACTTCCGGGGACCACTGGGGCCTGCACAGCACACGTCGCAGAACTGCCCCTCCTCCCAAAGGGATAAAGAAACGTGGACATTCATCCTCCAGCTCCTGTCCCTGTGGGGGTGAAGGTGGCTATCGGGGCGCCGGCCTCACCAGGCCCCACACGGGCCCCTGGCAGAGAGATGCAGGCAAGGGGGAACTTTGTGCGAGTAGAGGGGTTCTCCACGGGCGGAAGACCACCTTTGCAGGAGGGGAAGGGGCGGGGGGACGGGGAAGTGAGGGGGCCGTTTAGGACACCTGCCACACCTCCTTTTCTCATTTGGGTAAAAGTTAGTTCTGGACCAAAGCCATCATCAGAATACCAAAGATTCAAGACATTCTAACATTATCTGAAGGCACCCTATACTTCTCTTGTACTAAAAACTATGCTGTGTCTACTTGAGTCCTGAATAACCTTTCCTGATGTTGAATAGCCTAAAACTTAGTAGTCATAGCTGGATTTATTTTTATCACAAGTGTGGTACATTGGCATTTTTCTTGCCAGCATTTTTTTTTAATGGCTACCTAAGAAATTTTCACCTTAGAGACCTCCCTGGTTGTCCAGTGGTTAAGAAGCTGCCTTGCAATGCATGGGACCCAGGTTCCATCCCTGGTCGGGGAACTAAGATCCGACATCCTGTGGGGCAACTACTGAACCTGTGCACTCTGGAGCATGTGTGCCAAAGCTAGAGAGAGAAGCCCCCTGTACCACGATGAGGAGCCTCCTCACCCAGTGAAGAGCCTGTGTGCAGCAACCAAGACCCAATGCAGCCAAACAAATATTTAAAAAAAAAAAAAAAAAAGAGAGAGAGAGAAAGAAATTTCCATCTTAAAAAGACAATTATCTGAAAAGAATCAAAGTGAAATCTGTACCAACCAAAATAGTAGACACTTCAGTGTCACCAGGCAAGTACATATTATATTTCTGAGGTTACAGTCATGCCAAAAAGGTTCAGCTAAATTCTATTTTAAAGGACTGACTTCAATAAGATGTATCTTTAGAGGTTGTCTTCATGTCAGGGAAGAGCCAGATTGAAGGTTCCCCCCCGATTTCATAAAAGGTTGTGTGGGTGACCTAAAGATACAGTGCATTCTAGGTGGGCAGAGGCTAGGCAGCGCGGGGGCATGACCAACCAACATGTACAATCACATCCTTCTGAAAATGAGCTGAAGCAAGTGCATTAAGCAAATAAGCACAAGCAAACATAGATGGTGGCCTTTTACAGACACTTAAGAGGAAAGACTGAGTCAGAGCAGGTGGAAGAGGCAGAAGGGAGATCAGACAAATCAAGACAATGCTGTTTTAACACACAGGCTTCCAGCAAGAAACCCAGGGCACACTGAAGCAGAAATGTGGAGAGAGTTTAAGAAATATATTATTTACCTAAGTGTGGGCAGGTAAAGGGAAACCACCATTGGGTGGTGTAATATTCAGGGCCAGGGACGGCAGGGAGGAGTTTCAGAATCCAGAGGCACAGGGAGTGAGATGTTACCAGAGACCAGAGGGGAGGAGGCCACGTGGCGGGAGCTGTGTAGGGGTCAGCACTGCTGACCACAGAAAGGAGGCCACGGAAACAGACATCCCAGCCTCCCTGCCTGCACTCACCACGGACAACCCCAGCTAGAAGGCAGAGCGCAGGGACCACGGGGATGTCAGCCAGCCAGGTCGGCCACCAGGAGCAAAGGGCACGTGGAGAGCGGGTTCGGAGGACGGGAGGAGGTATCCAGTGCCACTCGCATACAAAAGGACCCGGCTCGGTTCCTCTGCCCGGTAAATAAGAGAGATCACCCCTGAGTTGTCTGCAATAGTCCTGACGCTGACTTGAGGGAAGGCAAGTACAAGGTCACTGTCTCAGTAGGCAGTCAAGTGTCCCCTAATATTGGGTGTCAGAGAAAGGTGGCCGAGTCTAAAACGTCAGGATGCCATTTATAACCCTAAAGAGGATGTGTAGCTCCCGAGTCCCATTAATTCATGACAGATTCAGAGAGAAGAGTCCTCATAATCATAAATCAGCCGCATCCCCCGACACACCTAGACTTTTGTAGCATTTGACCTTGTGCTTCAGAAGCTTTAGGGGTCTCCATGGTGCTCCCACACATAATTGCATTAGCCTGGTAGCCCCTGCTCACCATGCCCTCGGGGAAAGGAATGAAGTTCTGAATACACCTCAAGTTGAATACATTTTTTTAATGCTCGTAAGTGAAGGACACCCAGAGTGCTCCCATTTCCGGAACTTGGCCTCGTGGCCTCGTCAGCATCAGTGAGAAGACGGGCAACGGCGGACTCGAGGGAGCTCTCCTCGTCGCTGTGTTTTGTAGCAACTTTTCTCTGAGCCGCTTCGGAAAATCCTAGGCGCATGCACTTTGAGACCTGGGGAACACTTGGACTGTGACAGCAATTTCCCTTGCTTGAGAGGAACTCTCTGTTAGATAAGAAATTGAGCACTCCTCTCTCCTCAGCCATATGGTGCTGTGGTATAATTTAAATTCAAAAATCCAGATTTCATAGCCTGAGAATTGCAGTTGGTAGACACTCCTAATCACTTTACTGCTATAAGTAAGGACAGAGATGCATAATAATTTAAGTGAAAACCGTGCTTTCAGAATCTGAAAGAAAAAAACCTCCAAACCTAATGTTTTGGATTGACTGCTTCAAAGGAAAGACCCAGAAAAAGGGATGCCAAGGGAACAGGCTGGGCAAATTGATTCTACTAGCAAAGTTAGTTTTGGAGAAGGTAATGGCAACCCACTCCAGTACTCTTGCCTGGAGAATCCCACGGACAGAGGAGCCTGGTAGGCTACAGTCCATGGGGTCGCAGAGAGTCGGACACGACTGACGTGACTTAGCAGCAGCAAAGTTAGTTTAAAAAAAAAAAGGCTGGATTCCTGACCAACTAACTGTTTGCAATCCTTTAAAACAAGATCTATTATGGCAGGGTTCTCAGATCAACAAAAAGCAATCCATTAGGCTCTAATTCTCACAGATGCTATTAATGTTAATAAAAGTCAGAATTGAGGAAGAGGACGTGGGTATGCAGCCAAGATACTGGACAGAGGAGTTTTTACTAAATAGGGAAAGAATTCCAAGGAACGTTTGCTAAAAATAAGTAAAAATACCTAGAATAGGTTGAGCTGAGATTTACAGCTTATGAGTCTTAGTAGAGATTTACAAGCCAACATATTTAAAATTTTTTAATCCAATCTCAAAAAAGGCAAGTTCTAAAAAACATCAGCAGCTCCCTCTCCTCTAGGCTGAAAGAAAACAGAGCATGGAGATGCAAATTTTGACCCTTAGGAGACACAAGGGAAAATTCAGTTGCCTTTCTGAGTAACTGTGAGGGGAACGGAGAGCTTGAGAGAACAAAGAAATAAAGGTGATCTTATATGCTATTTGGGGGAAATTCTCCTTTCTCTACCAGTCAAGATTTTTTTCAGTTACAAAAGAGAATGAGAAAGAAGGAAGAAAAACAGAAAGGAAGGAATGAAGAAGCAAGGGAATAAGGAAAGAAGGGAGAGTTATTAGCTTAAGTAGCAGGGGTATTTTGGCTTCAGGTACAGCTTGACCCAGGGATTCAAAGCTATCACCGGGACAAGACTGATTCAGTCTCATCTTTCAACTCTGCTCCTTCAGAGCAGACTCTATTTATAGTCAGTCTCTCCATTAGCGGAGGGAGCAGCAGAGAATGCTCATTGTCCACCCACAGCTGTTTCCCCTTTGCTTCCTTTATCATAAAACCTCTCACCTGTGGCTGGGAACAGCCTCCTGAGGTAAAGACCACATTTCCATGCCTCTGTTGCAGTTAAGCACGGTAGTGTGGCCAATGGCATACAAGTGGAAGAAGCGTCATGAGCAATTTTCAGAAAGTTGTCCTTGATGGATCCCTCTTCACCATCTCCCTTTTCCCTACAGCCTGAAAACTCAAGCATCTGTCTGGAACCATCCGTGTTATCAGGAATGACAGAGCAAGAGAGAAACCACGCTCTGCTGGCCATGGAGCCACCACACAGCTGCCCTGAATTGCTTACTGCAGACTTCATTCATGTAAGAAAAAATACACCTGTATTTTATTTAAGTTATTGTAAATGTGAGGTTTCTGTCTCCGAGCAAAACCTAATATAAATTAACATGCATGGCAGAATGCTTCCCACAGATCCAGGCTTGTCTCCCGTGGGGTAAAGCTCTGCAGGCTGCGCTGCGGGATACTGCCTCTTCCTCGAAAGCTCCAAGAAGACGCAACTGAGCATCTCCGTGGCTCTGATCAGCATGGGCCAATTCCTGAGCTGATCGCTGAGACCCAGGGCTCTGAAAGGTTTCACAGCCACACCCGCCACTAAAGTTGGGGTGCCGTTCTCTCCATCTGTATCACTCTGGCTGAGATTCATCAAGGTTTCCAGAGGGCAAGCAATAAATGTTCAGTATAATGGCACCCCACTCCAGTACTCTTGCCTGGAGACTCCCATGGACGGAGGAGCCTGGTAGGCTGCAGTCCATCGGGTCGCTAAGAGTCGGACACGACTGAGCGTGAATTCACTTTCACTTTCATGCACTGGAGAAGGAAATGGCAATCCAGTCCAATGTTCTTGCCTGGAGAATCCCAGGGACGGGGGAGACTGGTGGGCTGCCATCTATGGGGTCACACAGAGTTGGACACGACTGAAGGGATTTAGCAGCAGCAGCAGCAGCATGCTTCCCAACCCAGAATCTTCCCCTTAATTTTCTGATTTCTATCAAAGATGTGATCATTCCTCTAGGCTCACAACCTTTTATAGCTAATCTGTTACCTCTTTTTTTTTTAATTGAAATATAGTTGATCTACAACGTTGTGTTAGTTTCAGGTATACACCAAAGTGATTCACTTATATTTACATATTTATCTTTTTATTCAGATTCTTTCCCCTTATAGGTTATTACAGAACATTGAGTAGAGTTCCCTGTGCTATACAGTGGATACTTATTAATTATCTATTTTATATATAGCAGCATGTATATGTTAATCCCAAACTCCTAATTTATGCCTCCCCATTATTTAAGTTTTCATTATTTATTTTTATTTTATTGGATGATAGTTGATTTACAACATCGTGTTAGTTTCAGGTATACAGCTAAGTGAATCAGTTATATATATAAACATATACATTTCTTTTTTAGATTCTTTTCCCATATAGGTTATTACAGAATATTGAACAGAGTTTCCTGTGCTATATAGTAGGTCCTTTTTAGTTATCTATTTTATATAAATGTAGCACTGTGTATCAGAGAAGGCAATGGCACCCCACTCCAGTACTCTTGCCTGGAAAATCCCATGGACGCAGGAGCCTGGTAGGCTGCAGTCCATGGGGTCGCCAAGAGTTGGACACGACTGAGCGACTTCACTTTCACTCTTCACTTTCATGCATTGGAGAAGGAAATGGCAACCCACTCCAGTGTTCTTGCCTGGAGAATCCCAGGGACGGGGGAGCCTGGTGGGCTGCCGTCTATGGGGTTGCACAGAGTCGGGCACGACTGAAGCGACTTAGCAGCAGCAGCGGCAGCACTGTGTATGTGTCAATCCCAATCTCCCAATTTATCCCCCATGCCATAAATTTGTTTTCCACATCTGTGACCCATTTCTGTTTTGTAATTAAGCTCGTAAGTTCATTTGTACCATTTTTTTAGATTCCACATAAAAGCAATATCATATGATGCTTGTCTTTCTCTGTCTGCCCATGATTTCTTGAGGTGGTCTCTTATGCTTGCTATGTCTCTTCTCCAGCATCTCTCAGGAAATGAAAACAGAGGGGCAGAGGCAAGAGACACGTGATGATTCATAGGCTAAAGTTTGCAGGGAGGGTAAATGACATGTATATGTCCCCAGTTATCTGAGAAAAATATTTTAGTAATTGTTAAAAACACAATGGTCTTGCATATAGGGTCGTCTTTACCATCTTGGCTGATTCATGTCAATGTACGGCAAAAACCACTACAATATTGTAAAGTAATTAGCCTCCAATTAAAATAAATAAATAAATTTTAATAAAAAGTGAAAAAAAACCCACAATGGTCAAAAGTACATACATCAATAAAAGCAGCTCAGTATTCTTAAGTGCCAAGGTTATGAAGGACAAGAGGACTGTGTAATTGCCACAGATAAGAGGTGTGGCCACCATGGAGGACCAAGTCCATGTGGATAATCGTAATGCCCACCCCTTTTGGTAACTGTGGACCACCCCGCCCCCCGCCTTGGCTGTTTCTGGCAACAGAATCTGGCAGGGGTGATGGATGTCATTGTCCCTGTGATGGTGTCACGTTAGATAAGGCTCCATGTTGCTGGCAGACCCGCTCGAGAGAGTTCTTCCTGCCACCTTTGGAGAAGCAAGTGGCCATTTGGGAGACCCACCTACAGGCTGACAGTAGCCATCAGCCAGCAAGAAGCCAGGGCCCCCAGTCCTACAGTCTCAGGGAAATGAATTCTGCCAACACCTGAGCGAGCTCGGAAGCAGATTCTTCCCATTCTAGCCTTCAAACGTCAGCCCAGCTGACACCTGGATCACAGCTTTGTGAGACCCTTGGTAGAGAACCCAGTGAATCTACGCCTGAAACCATAACCCACAAAAACTATGAAATAATTAATGTATTGTTTTCAGCTGCTGAGTTTATGGCAATTTGTTCTGCCACATTAGATAGCTATCTTAATCAGCTCAAGCTGCAGTAACAAAATACCATAACTGGGCAACTTACTAACAACAGAAATTTACCTCTCACGGTTGTCAGGGCTGGAAGCCCCAGATCATAGTGCCATCATGGCTGGATTCTAGTGAGGACCCTCAAGTGGCAGATGGCTAACTTCTCACCCCATTCTCTCATGTAGAAGGAAAGCTTAGTCCCTCGTCCCTGCTTACATAATCCTACCTCGGGCTCTACCCACCATGACCTAAGCACGTACCAAAGGCCCCGTTTCCAAATTCCATCATAATGGGGATTAGGGTTTCACTGTATGGATTTGGAGTGAGGAGACATATTCAGTACACAACACTGACTAACACAACAACTAAATGCAACACAGGATTCTAAAACAGACAAAGAACAGTAATAGAAAAACTGGTGAAATTCAAAGTCTCGAGTACTCTTGCCTGGAAAATCCCATGGACGGAGGAGCCTGGTGGGCTGCAGTCCATGGGGTCACAAAGAGTCGGACACGACTGAGCGACTTCACTTTCACTTTTCACTTTCCTGCATTGGAGAAGGAAATGGCAACCCACTCCAGTGTTCTCGCCTGGAGAGTCCCAGGGACGGGGGAGCCTGGTGGGCTGTCGTCTGTGGGGTTGCACAGAGTTAGACGCGACTGAAGCATCTTAGCAGCAGCAGTAATAATCAAGCACCAATGTTGTTCTTTAACTTTTATTGGACTATAGTTGATTTAAAATGTTAATTTCTGCTGTATATCAAAGTGAATCAGTTGTATGTATACATATATCTGTTCTTTCAAAAAAGTCTTTTCCCATATAGGTCCCTACAGAGTTCTGAGGGAAGAGTTCCCTGAGCTATACATCAGGTAAATGTACATATAAGAGAATGCTGCTGCCACTAAGGTGCTTCAGTCATGTGCCACCCCACAGATGGCAGCCCACCAGGCTCCTCAGTCCCTGGGTTTCTCCAGACAAGAAGACTGGGGTGGGCTGCCATTTCCTTCTCCAATACATGCATGCATGCCATGTCGCTTTAGTCATGTCTGATTGTGCGACGCTATGGACAGTGGCCCACCAGGCTCCTCTGTCCACAGGATTCTCTAGGCAAGAAAACTGGTGTGGGTTGCCATTTCCTTCTCCATAAGAGAATACCACTCACCCATAAAAAAGAAAAAATAATATCATTTGCAGCAACATGGATGTACCTAGCGATTGTCATACTTAATAAAGTAAGTCAGAGAAAAACGAATATCATATCACTTATATGTAAAATCTTTAAAAATGGTACAAATGAGCTTATTTCTCAGTTTTAATCATTGCACTATGATTATGTAAGATGCTAGCAATAGGGGAAGCTGAATAAAGAGTATGTAGGAACTCTGTTTGGTACACTTCTGGAATCCCCAGGTAAAAAATTTAAAAATAAATACAAATACACAGGTAACTATACTCAGTATTCTGTAATAACCTATAAGAGAAAAGAATCTGAAAATGAATAGATGTGTGTGTGTGTGTGTATAACTGAAACACTTGGCTATATACTGAAACTAACATGATATTGTCAGTTAACTATAATTTGAAATAAATACATACAAATAAATTTAGAAGTACACTAATCAGTTCAGTTCAGTTCCTCAGCTGTGTCCGACTCATTGCGACCCATGGACTGCAGCATGCCATGCCTCCCTGTCCATCCCCAAATCCAGGAATTTACTCAAACCCATGCCCATTGGGTCGGTGATGCCATCCAGCCATCTCATCCTCTGTTGTCCCCTTCTCCTGCTGCCTTCAATCTTTCCCAGCATCAGGGTCTTTTCAAATGAGTCAGCTCTTCACATCAGGTGGCCAAAGGACTAGAGTTTCAGCTTCAGAATCAGTCCTTCCAATGAACATTCAGGACTGATTTCCTTTAGGATTGACTGGTTGGATCTCCTTGCTGACCAAGGGACTCTCAAGAGTCTTCTCCAACACCACAGCTCAAAAGCGTCAATTCTTCCGTGCTCAGCTTTCTTCACAGTCCAATTCTCACATCCCTACATGACCACTGGAAAAACCATAGCCTTGACTAGACGGACCTTTGTTGGAAAAGTAATGTCTCTGCTTTTTAATATGCTGCCTAGGTTGGTCATAGCTTTTCTTCCAAAGAGCAAGAGCCTTTTAATTTTATGGCTGCAGTCACCATCTGCAGTGATTTTGGAGCCCAAAAAACTAAAGTGTGCCACTGTTTCCCCATCTATTTCCCATGAAGTGATGGGACCAGATGCCATGATCTTCGTTTTCTGAATGTTGAGTTTTAAGCCAACGTTTTCACTCTCTTCTTTCTCTTTCATCAAGAGGCTTTTTAGTTCCTCTTCACTTTCTGCCATAAGGGTGGTGTCATCTGCATATCTGAGGTTATTGATATTTCTCCTGGCAATCTTGATTCCAGCTTGTGTTTCATCCAGTCCAGCATTTCTCATATAATGTCAAGGCTGTATATTCTCACCCTGCTTATTTAACTTTTATGCGTTTCTGCATATAAGTTAAAAATAAATACAAATACACAGGTAACTATACTCAGTATTCTGTAATAACCTATAAAAGAAAAGAATCTGAAAATGAATAGATGTGTGTGTGTATAACTGAAACACTTGGCTGTATACTGAGACTAACATGATATTGTCAGTCAACTATAATTTGAAATAAATACATACAAATAAATTTAGAAGTACACTAATCAGTTCAGTTCAGTTGCTCAGCCGTGTCCGACTCATTGCGACCCATGGACTGCAGCATGCCAGGCCTTCCTGTCCATCCCCAAATCCCAGAATTTACTCAAACTCATGTACGTTGCATTTCTGCATATAAGTTAAATAAGCAGGGTGAGAATATACAGCCTTGACCTACTCCTTTCCCTATTTGGAACCAGTCTGTTGTTCCACGTCCAGTTCTAACTGGTTTCCTGACCTGCATACAGATTTCTCAAGAGGCAGGTCAGGTAGTCTGGTATTCCCATCTCTTGAAGAATTTTCCAGAGTTTGTTGTGATCCACACAGTCAAAGGCTTTGGCATAGTCAATAAAGCAGATGTTTTTCTGGAACTCTCTTGCTTTTTCAATGATCCAATGGATGTAGGCAATTTGATCTCTGGTTCCTCTACCTTTTCTAAATCCAGCTTGAACATCTGGAAGTTCATGGTTCACATACTGTTGAAGCCTGGCTTAGAGAATTTTGAGCATTACTTTGCTAGCGTGTGAGATCAGTGCAATCGTTTGGTAGTTTGAGCATTCTTTGGCATTGCCTTTCTTTGGGATTGAAATGAAAACCGACCTTTTCCAGTCCTGGGGCCACTGCTGAGTTTTCCAAATTTGCTGGCATATTGAGTGCAGCACTTTCAGAGCACTGTGTTTTAGGATTTGAAATAGCTCAACTGGAATTCCATCACCTCCACTAGCTTTGTTTGTAGTGATGCTTCCTAAGGCCCACTTGACTTTGCATTCCAGGGTGTCTGGCTCTAGGTGAGTGATCACATCATTGTGATTATCTGGGTCATGAAGATCTTTTTTATATAGTTATTCTGTGTATTCTTGCCACCTCTTCTTACTATCTTCTGCTTCTGTTAGGTTCGTATAGTTTCTGTCCTTGATTGTGCCTGTTTGTGAAAAACAAGCTTTGATTCTGCCTATTAGCTATAGTAGAAAAATAACAAAATGTTGACCAAGGTGGAAAAGAAAGCTATGGACAATGGGATACAATGGTTCCCCATCTGATGCTCAGCTTCCCCTGCTGCACAGGCTTACTGGCTGTGTCAACAGCTGAGCTGCTTCGCTTCCGTCAGCACGCAGATTTCTTACTTTCAGTCAATTGATGTATCACAGCTAGGGTTAGCTGTGGCTTTATTCTTAGTTACTACAATTATTTGAAAACAACATTTATATGAGATCCTTCCCCTACTCTCTCTGCTCCCAAGAAGCCTCTCTTGCTTCTGTCTCTCCGTAACTACATCACTTCTTTTCTTTCCTTTCTTCACCTCTTTGCTCTCTCTTCACATCTCTTTCTCACATGGTTTGAAATTTCTAAGGAAGGTTGAAAGGAACTACCAAGATAAGAGAAACAAAGGGACCTGATGTGTTTTTAAATTTTAAACACAAAACCCACCTCCACTTCTTTTTTAGTTGTACAGTGCTCAGAGTCAATCCAGAATTCATCACTTTCCTCTACTTAAATCTGTACAATGGCATCTCAGCCTAGGGTAAAATGTGCCCAAGATGTTTTACTTTCTTGACCTCAAGCATGTTTTATTACTTCAGAGGAAGTCATTTAAATTTTTTAATTTTTTTTTTGTGGCTTTAGTGGTAAAGAACCTGCCTGTCAATCCAGGAGATGTAAGAGATGCTGGTTTGATCCTTGGGTCGGGAAGATCCCCTGGAGGAGGCCATGGCAACCCACTCCAATATTCTTGCCTGGAGAGTCCCATGGACAGAGGAGCCTGGTGCGCTACGGTCCATGGGGTCACACAGAGTTGGACACGACTTAAGAGACTTAGCACTCACACATACAATTTTTAAAGGTTACTTTCCATTTATAATTATTACAAAATATTGGCTACATTCCCCATGTTATACAATACATCCTTGGGCTTATGCTACACCAATAGTTTGTGCCTCCCATTTCCCCACCCCTATATTCTCTCTCCTCCCTTCCCACTGGTAACCACTAATTTGCACTCTATATCTATGAGTCTGCTTCTGTTTTATTATATTCACTGTGTTGTATTTTTTAGATTCTGCACACAAGTGCAAAATATCATACAGTATTTGTCTTTATCTGACTTAATTCACTTAGCATAATGCCCTCCAGGTCCATCCATGTTGCTACAAATGGCAAAATTTTATTCTTTTCAAGGCTAATATTCCATTGTAGATATATATCACATCTTTCTTATCCCTTCATCTGTTGGTGGACACTGAGGTTGCTTCCATATCATGGCTATTGTAAATGGTGCTGCAATGAACAGTGGGACGCATGTATCTTTTTGAATTAGTGTTTTTGTGTTTTTCAGAAAGCAAGTCACTTTTTAAAATATAGATCATATATACACTTGACAAAGGGAATTAATGTGGAGAACCAGAAACAGTTATTAAAAAACAGAAGAAAGAAAGAGAGAACAGAATTCATTCTTACAGCCTATTGTTTGGAAAATAAATAGCTCAACCTGAATCCAAACAAAACAAGAATAATAAATGTGCCATTGACTTGGTGGAAATGTCTTGGACCTGGTGGAGAGGAGCATAAATATTCACTGAATATGTTCCTTACATTTATCTTCGTCTGCAAAGTTAAAAACCTCTTAAACTTATTGAGACCTCTCAGGGCTATTTCTTGCTACTTTCTCTGAGTGTTCTGAATTCCTGTGTAGGTCTTTTTTTTAATTAACTTTATTGGCTTGTAGTTGCTTTACAATGCTGTGTTAGTTTCTATTGTATATCCAAGTGAATCAGCTATACATATACACATACCCCTTCTGTTTTGGATTTCTTCCCCATTTAGGTCACTACAGAGCTTGAGTAGAGTTCCCTGTGCTATACGTAGGCTCTCATTAGTTACCTATTTCACACATAGCATCAATAGTGTGTATATATATACTCTATATAGTATATATATCAATAGTGTACAGTGTCTCAACCCAATTCTTCCCATCCTCTCTTTCCCCCTTGGTCTTCGTACATTTGTTCTCTATGTCAATGTCTCTATTTCTGCTTTGCATACAGATCATCTATATCATTTTTCTAGATTTCATTCATATGTGTTAATGTATATTTGTTTTTTTTTCTCTTTCTGACTTACTTCACACTCTATCCTGTGTAGATCTTAATCTCAACAAAATCCGGCCAGTGTTTACTGTGTAAACTGGGCTGACATGCTCTGCCTTTAAGATGCTTATTTATCTCTCTAAAACTATAAAACCTCTTCTTTTGAAGTTGAAGTAGAACAAGGCATTCCCTACTACTAATGCAGGGGCACAAAACCATAATTATATGTAGAGTATAAAATAAATGTCTTTTATTCAAAGCGTACAAAGATGAATAGGGGGAAATAGGAAAGAACTAAATTAACACCCTCAGTATACTAATAGAAGTTACTAATAGCAGTTCATGATTTTTGTTAAATAATGTACAGTGAAGGAGACTTAAATGTCTTCTTCCAAAACTGCTTACTTTTTTAAAGTAAATTTTAAAGTGCACTTAAGAGTCTTGAGTGTTTTCCTTATCTATGTGACACAGTAAATGTGCAGACACTTAATGAGTGCTCTCGAGGTAGGGAAAGAAAAACGTGAATTCAAGCAGAAATCAATTTAGTTTTAAAGTTAAGGCTTCAGATTTGTTGGTATACCTGAATCAGATTTCATTCTCACAAATGTCTGGGTTCTCAGTGGTGAAATGAAAGGGAGTGGAGTGCATCCAGGAGACACTGGCAGATGAGAGAAGGCTGCACTGGCAGGTCAGGCAAACTCCTGGGAGCCGGATTTTAGTCTCATGTCCCTGGTGAGGGCTGGAAGATGTAATTGTGCTGGTGAATCCTGTGCAGAGTCCTTGGGAAATCACATTCCCCACAGAGACTGTCCAGAAAAGAAGAAATAAAAGTTCAAGAAGTACTGGAGTTTTCTGGAATGTTATCTAGTCTCAGTAGCCAAGGAGAGATTGAATAGATTTCATGTGTGTGTGTGAAATGAGAGTAAGTTAAATGAAATCTGTTTTTTAGTCTATTTTTAATTCTTGATTCATGTATATGTAACACTCTGTTTAAAACTATAATTCAAAATGATACATGCACCCCAATGTCATACTAGCACTATTTATGAAATATTACCCTGCCATGAAAAAGAATGAAATGTTGCCTAGCAGCAATATAGATGGAGCTAGAGATGATTATACCAAGTGAAGTAAGCCAGACAAATACTGTGTGATAACACTTCTCTGTGGAATCTAAAATATGACAAGTGAACTTCTGTACAAAACAGAAACAGACTCACAGAGGGCAAAGGGATGGATTGGTAGTTTGGGGTTAACAGATGCAAACCATTATATTTGAATGGATGAACAACAAGGTCCTACTGTATAGCACAGGGAACTATCTTCAGTATCCTGTGATAAATCATAATCGGAAAGAATATTAAAAAGAATATATATATTTATATATAATTAAATCACTTTGCTATATAGCAGAAACTAACAGAAGATTGTAAATCAACTATACTTCAAAATATAGATATAAAATTTTTTTAAAGTAACAAGACCCTGTCTGAACACATTATGTTATGTAAAGGCTACATGAGAATGGACTCTCAAGACTGAATTTCATGTGTGGTTTGTCCAATATCTCTCTGCTTGACATTTTGTACTTTGCACATACACACCCTTGCTTTTGCTGCTGAAGACCACACAGCCCAACCACTTTCAACTGAACATGACCTTTGAGCTGTTTTTCCAAGAGTGGTTTGAGGTTTGCGCTGTTATTCCCTCTTATGTGGTTACCCTTTGTGACCCAGTGCACATGTGTCCACAAGCTCTGGCTGAAGTTAGATGCTGCAGCTGAAGAATAGTTTTCTTCAGTGAAAAGCCAAGTGGTTCAGTAAAAATAATGACAAGGTTTATTGAGCACCCACTGTATGAAGCTCAGTCCTCAGGCTTCACTTCAACAAACTCATTTAATCTTGACAACCTTGTTATGTAGACACTATTATTAACACCATTATTATCCCCTTTAATACATAGACAAAACTGATACACAGAGAGACTGAGTAATTCACCCAAGGGTCCACAGCCCATAGAAAGAGCCAGGATATGAACTCAGGAAGTCTGGTTCTAAGGCCCCCACTCTTAATCACTCCATTACTAGAAGAGAAATCATTTGCAACTAGTACATTAAAACAGTAAAATAAGGGGATTCCCTGGTGGTCCAGAGGTTAGGACTCTGCATTCTCACTGCCAAGGGCTCAGGTTCAGTCCCTAGTTGGGGAACTAAATTGCACAAGACCCATGGCACGGTCAAAAAATAAAATAAAGAATTGGTAAGGGACTACTTTGGTGGTCCAGTGGCTAAGACTCTGAGCTCCCAATGCAGGGGGCCTGGGTTTGATCCCTGATCAGGGAACTAGATCTTCCATGCTGCAGCTAAGAGTTCACATGTTGCAACTAGAGATCCTGCATGCCACAGCCAAGACAAGGCCCAGCCAAATAAGTAAATAAAAGTAAAATTCCAAAAAAAAGGACTTGGCAATTAAAGAAAAACAAGAAACAAAAAACAGTGGAATAAGCTATCAAGACAAAACATCTCCCCAGACCCCCAAAACATTAGGGTCTAATGGACAGATTACCTATTTTATAGTCAGGAAGAGTTTTGATTTTCTCTAGTCGTGAAGTTTGCAGCTCACTGGATAACCAAGGGTTCCCCTGAATATTCTAAGCCCCTGGTAATATTTAAAGCCATGCGGTTAGTTCTGGCATAGGCCGAAAGTACAAGTGATGCAGGCTACCTCTGGACGGAAAAATTTTAATTCTTCAGTCCTATGGTGGTCCTTTGGGTCTCTGTTCACCTCCATTGTGATGGAGAAAACCACTGTGATCTAGATGCTGTTGCTAAAGGTTGGTAAAGCCTCAGTTAGCCCATCTGTGAGTAATCGCATGACCCCCCAGGAGCCCATTGGGCTGTGAACTATGAGTGAGGAATAAACCTTAGTTGTGTTCTGAGTTTAAGATCCTGTAATTTCAGTTTTTTTGTGTGAATATGCTAGAGGAGAGAAAGTCACTTAAGGAAAAATATATTGATCAGCCAGGTTGTGATCAACTCTGGCTTCCCAAATAGAGTATCACAAACTGGGTAGCTAAAAAAACAACTTCCATTTATTTTCTCACGGTTCTGGAGATTGGAAATCTAAGATCAAGGTGACAGAGGGGCTGGTTTTGGTGAGATCGCTCTCCTTGGGTGGCAGAGGCTGCTTTCTCGCTGCGTCCTCACATGGCCTTTCCTCTGAGTGCAAAGGACAGAGAGAGAGAGACAGTCCTGGCGTCTCTCCCCCTTCTTGTAAGGCCACTGGTCATACTGGAGTGAAGTCCTACCCTTGGGCTGTCATGTAATCTTGACCACTTCCTTGAAGGCCCTGTCTGCAGACGCAGTCGTATGGGGGATGAGGGCTTCAACGTGTGACTCGAGGAGATACAGTTCAGTCTGTAATGACACACGCAGTGACACAGGGACTCAGCAGGAGGAACACAGGCTGTGTCTTCAAATATGCAAGGTTACGGTCAGACTTTTCTGCCTACTAGAGTGTCTAAGCTGTTTTCCACAGACGAATATCTTACAGACCATCAGTTCAGTTCAGTTCAGTCGCTCAGTCGTGTCCGACTCTTTGCAACCCCATACTTGCAGCATGCCAGGCCTCCCTGTCCGTCACCAACTCCTGGAGTTCACTCAAACTCACGTCCATTGAGTCCGTGATGCCATCCAGCCATCTCATCCTCTGCTGTCCCCTTCTCCTCCTGTCTTCAATCTTTCCCAGCATCAGGGTCTGAATTTTCAAATGAGTAAATTCTTCACATCAGGTGGCCAAAGGATTGGAGTTTCAGCTTTAGCATCAGTCCTTCCAATGAATATTCAGGACTGATTTCCTCTAGGATGGACTGGAGACAGCCTGCTGGAGGATCAAACCCTGGCTCGACTTCTGAGTCATGTGGCCTCTGGCCCATTTCTTCACCTCTGTGTGCCTTGGACTCCTCCTCTTCAAAGTGTGGATAAGGGTTAGCACCTTCCACTTAGAGTCCTGTACTGTGTTCTTAATCACTGTCATGTCCAACTCTGCGATCCCCTAGATTGTAGCCTGTCAGGCTCCTCTGTCCATGGGATTCTCCAGGCAAGCATACTGAAGTGGATTGCCATTTCCTTCTCCAGGGGATCTTACCGACCCAGGGATCAAACTCGCATCTCCTGCATTGGCAGGCAGATTCTTTACTGCTGAGCCACCAGGGAAGCCCGTGACAGCACTTCGGCCCCATCCAATTCCTGCGTTCTTATTTGGATCAAAAGTCGTACTTCAGAACTCCATGGACATGTTCAGGTTATCCTACGTCAAGGACAGCATTCCTGGCCCTACCACATGGCCCAAGGATAAAGTGCTGATGTTCTTGGTGTTTCACCACACACTCGCTCTGTCTGGAACACAGTTGCTGACTGTCAGTCTCTTGGTGACATCCTTCCACCAGTGCTTCACCTTTAGCTTACAGCTTTGCTTGGCTGCTGCCTGTGCATTCAGGTCTTTTTTTTTTTTTTTAATCCTAGCTGCATCCTTATTAGGGTTCTTCCCTTTCCTTTACCTCTCCCTCCCTTGACAATTTCTCCTGAGGGCACTTCCTCTGTAAGTCACACACAAGCTCATCTCGGGGGCTTCTTCTGGGAAAATGGATCTAAAATGGATGTGCAAAGATTTCATGAAAAGCAGAAAGATGTTCAAGAGAGGGCACTGCAATGGGAATTTGCTGTATGACTCAGGGAGCTCAAACCGGGGCTGTGTAGCAACCTAGAGGGGTGGGATGGGGTGGGAGGCAGGAGGGAGGTTCAAGACGGAGGGGACGTATGTATATGTATATGGCCGATTCCTGTTGATGTATGGCAGAAACCAACACAATTCTGTGAAGCAATTATCCTTCAATTAGAAAATAAATTAAGAGAGAGAGGGCACTAAGCCCCAGAGGAACAGGAGCCATAAGGAAGCCTGAGGAAGAGTCTTTGAGAACAAGAACAGTGAGTGTGTTAAAGGCTGAAGACAGGAAAGCAGTTACAATAGGAACCAAGACAGAATAATGGTGTCAGCATATGGACAGGGTGCAAGGAAGATGACAAGTCATGCAACTGGCCCAGCGGAGTTTTGTTGAGACACCAGAATCGCTGTGCATCCCAAAATAACTTATTGTTTTCTTTGCAGTCTGGCTGTGCAGCTGTAGAGGGGTCTTCCTGTCTCTCTTTTCCTCCTTTGTGCATCCTTTCAATAAATTCCTTTACCCGGAACCCAGATACATCTGTTCTTTGAAAACTAAAAGAGGCTAAGAAATCCACACTATCAGAAATAAAATGAACACCCCAATTGTACATGCATGTATAATGCTTTAGGTATTCAGAATATTTTTATAATTAATACATCCCTTCAGCTCCTTTTAATTTTATTTTTATTATCCAAATTATAACATAGTTTTCAATTTTACAACTTCCAGCTAATGTGCCTTCCATTCTTCATTATGTCACTAATTTAATAACCAACAAAATCTCTTCTAATTTCTTAGTAAATGAGTTTGTTTTGTATAGTTATTAAGGGGAAGATATTTCTTTAGCAAAATAGCTATTGTATCTAACTTTAAAATTAAATATTTGAGACATGAACCATTTACAGTAGAAAGAAGTGGGGAGATTTTAAAAAATGAATACATAAATTCTGAAGCTCAAAATATATTAAATTCTCTCATATGTATTAAATTCTCTGGTTCAGCAAGAAAAAAGCCCTTATGTCAAGTTTTCCTGTTTTCTGGACATCTATAGGATGAAATAAACAGTATCTTCATATTATATAAATGTTGAACTTCACTCCGATTTATTTTATGCATGTGTGCGTGTGTCTGTGAGTGTGTGTTTGCAGTGTTCAGTCATTCCGCCGTGTCCGACTCTCTTGTGACCCCATGGACTGCGGCCTGCCAGGCTCCTCTGTCCGTGGAATTGCCTAGGCAAGAATCCTGGAGTGCATTGCCTCTTCCTCCTTTAGAGGATCTTCCCAACCCAGGGGTTGGACCCACCTCTCCTATGTCCCTTGCATTTGCAGACAGATTCTTTACCACTGCGCCACCTGGGAAGCCCAAACTTATTTTACATTAGAATATAATTTAACACAATCTTTTACAAATAATGCAGTTATTGATTCTGTGATCACTTTACAATTTATATTAAAAAATCCCCAGTGTATAGGAACAGGTGATTGCAGTACATTAGATCACTATGACTGTAACTGAAATATATTTTTTAAAAAATATTATTTACTAATATTATTTACTAGACAGCATATTTAAAAGCAGAGACATTACTTTGCCAACAACGGTCCATTTAGTCAAGTTTATGGTTTTTCCAGTAGTCATGTATGGATGTGAGAGCTGGACCATAAAGAAAGGTGAGCACCAAAGAATTGACGCTTCTGAACTGTGGTGCTGAAGACTCTTGTGAGTCCCTTGGACTGTAAGGAGATCCAACCAGTCCATCCTAAAGAAAATGAGTCCTGAATATTCATCAGAAGGACTGATGCTGAAGCTGAAACTCCAATCCTTTGGCCATTGGATACAAAGCACTGACTCATTTGAAAAGACCCTGATGCTGGGAAAGATTGAAGGCAGGCAGAGAATGGGATGACAGAGGATGAGATGGTTGGATGGCATCATGGATATGAGTCTGAGTAAACTCCGGGAGTTGGTGATGGACAAGGAGACCTGGCATGCTGCAGTCCATGGGGTTGCAAAGAGTCGGACACGACTAAGTGACTGAAAGTAACCTATTTACTTTTCTGCTCCTATAAGGCTCTCAGGAAAAGGTGTACAATTTAGCTACATATCAGGAAAGCACAAAACTTCCTGACATTAAAATAAAATGAAACAACCATCTTTCTATCAGAGGAGGCATTTTCTAGCAGTTACTTTATCTTTAGAAATATTCTACCTGAATTTCTTAATGCACCATAAAAAATCCCTTCATTACTTCAAAGGTACTTTCATAAAGTACATGATCTAGACTAGATAATCTACAGGATATGCTAAATTAAACAGTAAAAGAGTTTGGGAATTTTTTTAGGAACAGATTTGCATGAATTCAATATATATGACCTCATTTTCTGAGCAACCAGCAAATAAAACTATACATGTTAATGGCTTCCATAATATTGGAGCTACTACTCTGAAAAGTATGCTTAAAGATACACAATCAATGCTGGCAACTCTGCCTCATTGAGGATGTGAAAAGATTGCCTTAAACATAAAATCAGGTGCCCTTAAGCTTTACGCATAAGGGAAATACAAATTAAAACCATGAGTTTGCATCTCACTAGTTGGCAAAAAGACAACTGTTTCTTTAATTTATTTGGTTGTGCTGGGTCTTAGTTGTGGCATGCAGGATCTTTATTTGCAGGATTCAGGATCTAGTTCCCTAACCAGGGATCAGATTCAGGTCCCCTGCATTGGGAGCACGCGGTCCTAGCCACTGGACCACCAGGGACGGTCCCAAGCCAGCCCTTCTTCAGTGTACATTGTTGATGAGCCCTGGAAGGTGGGTCTCTCACACTCTGGTAAGGCAATTGATTCGAGCCGATATAATGGACAATTTATCTACTGAAATTATAAATATTACATATTTCCATAAGTTTATCCAATCAACATACTTGGGAAAAATTACTTCTTTATAATCTATTCATTTTGTCCTTGTTTGTAGTGGCATAAAATTGAAAGCAACTCAAACACACACCAGTGAGTTACTGATTAATATGCTACATCCATTCTATGGAATATCATGCAGCTGTAAAAAGGAATGAAAATTTTCTCTATGAACTGATATGGAAAGATCTTGAAGATAAATATTTAGAAAAAATAATTAAGATGGAGAAAAGTGTGTCAAGCATGTAAAAAGGATGGAAAAATAAGAAAAAATATGTGCTTGCCTTTTCATAAAGAATGCTGAAAGAATACAAAAGGAAATAATAAAAATGATTACCTACAGGGAGAAAAGTGAAGGAATTTGGCTTCAGGACAAAGGAAGGGAGGCAGAGTCTTCACGCAACTATTACCTCTGTAAAGTGTTCAGTAATAGTAATGATAGTAATAATAATAGTAGTAGTAATAAATCAGGCTCTCCAGTGTCCATCATTTCGGGAATGAGGAATAATGTAGTTCAGGAGATGGCAAACTACAATGTGCAGGCCAAATCTGACCCAACAGGTTCTGATAAATTGTTTTATTGGAACACAGCCACCTCACTGTGTACCACAGAGTATTTCTTATCCTCTTAGCCAAGGTATTTGGTCAGGAATTGGCACTTGATCAGAGACAGGCCAATCAGACTCACTAAAACCCAATTTTAGGATTTTTGCTTGGACTCTCCACAAGACCAGATATGCCTCAAGAAGTGACACTGCGGCCCTGGGGAAACAGAAAGTCAAGGTGATCACAGTGGGGTGGCGGGGACGGGTAGTGGGTTCTTGCCAATGACCTAGAGAAGGTAAGTTAAGATAATATCTGGGAGAACTTTGTTTTCCTTAAAAAGGGGAGACATACATGATTGACACTTCCTGTTCCCCTAACATTCTGCTTCAAATGCTGACATGATGTCTGGAGCTTCAGCAGCTATTTTACAATGATGCAGCAGCAGTCAAGAGAATAAAAACCAACTTCACAGGGCTGTGGAGAGTTAAAAATTCTGCTGCTCTAGTTATTTGACAGGTTCCTGTGGGCGGCTGACATACCTCTTGAGAAACCTGTATGCAGGTCAGGAAGCAACAGTTAGAACTGGACATGGAACAACAGACTGGTTCCAAATAGGAAAAGGAGTACATCAAGGCTGTATATTGTCACCCTGCTTATTTAACTTCTATGCAGAGTACATCACAAGAAACACTGGGCTGGAGGAAGCACAAGCTGGAATCAAGATTGCTGGAAGAAATATCAATAACCTCAGATATGCAGATGACACCACCCTTATGGCAGAAAGTGAAGAACTAAAGAGCCTCTTGATGAAAGTGAAAGAGAAGAGTGAAAAAGTTGGCTTAAAGCTCAACATTCAGAAAACAAAGATCATGGCATCCGGTCCCATCACTTCACGGGAAATAGATGGGGAAACAGTGGCTGACTTTATTTTTCTGAGCCCCAAAATCACTGCAGATGGTGACTGCAGCCATGAAATTAAAAGACACTTACTCCTTGGAAGGAAAGTTATGACCAACCTAGACAGCATACTGAAAAGTAGAGACATTACTTTGTCAACAAAGGTCTGTCTAGTCAAGGCTATGGTTTTTCCAGTGGTTATGTATGGATGTGGTAGTTGGACTATAAAGAAAGCTGAGCGCCAAAAAATTGATGCTTTTGAACTGTGGTATTGGAGAAGACTCTTGAGAGTCCCTTGGACTGAGAGGAGATCAAACCAGTCCATCCTAAAGGAGATCAGCCCTGGGTGTTTATTGGAAGGACTGATGTTGAAGGTGAAACTCCAATACTTTGGCCACCTGATGCAAAGAGCTGACTCATTGGAAAAAGACCCTGATGCTGGGAAAGATTGAGGGCAGGAGGAGAAAGTGACAACAGAGGATGAGATGGTTGGATGGCATCACCAACTTAATGGACATGGGTTTGCGTGAACTCCAGGAATTGGTGGACAGGGAGGCCTGGCGTACTGTGGTTCATGGGGTTGCAAAGAGTCGGACATGACTGAGCAACTGAACTGAACTGTGGGCAGCTTCAGGGAGCTACCTAAGGTCACTTGACTTACTGGCAAGACCTGATCTAGGATCCAACTCTCAGCTGCCCGTCCAGGGCTCCTCCACATGGAAGGCTCTTCAAGTCCTAGAGCCAAAGTTGAAATGTCAACTTTAATCTCATGCTGTTTCCCAAACTATGTCTGAGGACTAGGTGTTTTACAGCCTCTTAATAGGTATTATGAGGAAAAGAGGTTCTAGGGTCAAATAGGATTAGGCAGTGCAAGGTAAAATCAAGTTATTGCAAAATTTTCCGGAGCATTGAGTATGGCAGTATTGATCACAAATTCCCAAGGGGAAAATAAACGATGTTTTTTTTCTGGGGGGCGGGGGGTGCTGCACTGGGTCTTTGTTGCTGCTCGCAGGCTTTCTCTAGCTGCAGCAAGTGAGGACCACTCTTCATCGCGGTGCATGGGCTTCCCATTGCTGTGGCTTCTCTTGTGGCAGCACACGGGCTTACTCTTTGCAGCACATGGGCTTTTCCCAGACCAGGGATGGAACGAACTGGTTCCCCTGCACTGGCAGGTGGATTCTTAACCACTGGACCACCAGGGAAGTCCCCACGTCTATTTTTTTGACTAGGAAATCTTTTTAGTTTTCTCCCAAAGAATCTTATGGGATAAGTGTGCCTTAGAAATTGTTTGGGTGATTAAATGGTTTCTTCTCATATTTGCAGGTTATTTAGGTACATTGTTAGAAAACTTATGAGAAAAATCCTGATAACCTTGTCACTCTTTATTTCCTCTGGGTTAGTTTATCCATAGCTCTGTAGCAAATTACACAAGGCTTAAAACAATACACATTTATTATCTCACAGTTTCTGTGAATCAGGAATCTGGGTGCAGCTCAACCGAGTCCTCTGGCTCAGGATGCCTCCATAGGCTGCAGTCATCGCAGGCCTGGGGTGTGAAGGTATCTGCTGCTAAGCAAACTCTTGTGGCTGTTGGCAGCCTCAGGCCCTCACAGGCTGCAGGCCAGAGAAAATAGTTCCATGCTACACAGGGCCCCTTTACGGAACTCCTCATAATGTCATTGTTCACTTTCCTGGGAGGGGAGAGAAGAAGGAGATGGAAAAAGAGGAGGAGAAAAGGGGGGAGGCAGAGAGGAGAGGGGAGGGAGAAGGGAGGG
>SJYQ01006175.1:75595-101213 GCA_006410935.1 Redunca redunca | reverse complement strand
TGATTAAAAAATTAGATTATAAAAAGAAAATTCATATTTTCTTCCACTGAATATATAAATGGAAGATAAAATAATACATTCAAATTTCCAGTTGTAAGCAGAATGAGGAAGCTTGGGGCAGGCAGACCAACCAACATTATATCTGAGAAGAAATAGGAAATCTGAATAAATTACAGAAACTATCTAGGTAAAGTGGCACCAGTCTAGAATTATGTAACAACAAAATATATCCTTTCAAAATAAATGAAAAGATATCTCTCAATGATGGGAAAGGTAAACAGTGAGTAAATATAAATGAATATTGACTGTCTAAAGCAGTTATTTTAATATCTTGTCCTTTAAAATATATGCAACCGATATCATAAAGCAAAAAGTAAGGAGGTAAATATGCTTAAAGGTTCTAAACTTCTGGCAGTATCAGTATCAGAGATAAAGTAAAAGAACTGATTATATAGTATTGCTATATAAGTTATATAGTAATCATTCAAGTCATATATTAAATTATTGTTGTTCATTGTTCAGTCACTCAGTTGTGTCTCTTTGTGACCTCACGGACTGCCCCATACCAGGCTTCCCTGTCCTTCACCAACTCCCGGAGTTTACTCGGACTCATATCCTTTGAGTCAGTGATGCCATCCAATCATCTCATCCTCTGTCAGCCACTTCTCCTCCTGCCCTCAATCTTTGCCAACATCAGGGTCTTTCCCAATGGATTGGCTCTTCACATAAGGTGGCAAAGTATTGGAGCTTCAGCTTCAGCATCAGTCCTTCTAATGAATATAAATGTTGATTTACTTTAGGATTAACTGGTTTGATCTCCTTGCTATCCAAAGGACTCTCAAGAGGTGGAAAGCATCAATTTTTGGTGCTCAGCCTTCTTTATTGTCCAACCATTACATTCATACATGACTACTGGAAAAATCATAGCTTTGACTACAGGTAACTTTATTGGCAAGGTGATGTCTCTGCTTTTAATATACTGTCTAGGTTTACCATAGTTTTCTTCCTAAGTTATATATTAATCATTTAAGTCATATTTTAAGTTAATCAGTAAAAATAAGAAAAATAACAATTTTGAAAGAAAAAGCACAAAAATATATGATTAATCCAAATTAAACCAAAAAATGAGATGAAAAAAAACAGTAACATGATGAACCAACCACAGTAACCATATTAATGCTAGATAAAGTAGTCCTAGGTTTCGGTAAATAGAGATAATCAACCTTTTTGTGTGGTCCCAGTAATACCCTGAACCCTCCAGGACTGATAAAACCAGGAGTAATAATCCTTGTTTCTTTCAAAGTTTCCTGATGATTATTGCTGAAGATGTCTTACAATTATAACAAGAACTACAAGGACTGGTCCAACTACAGCACTAGTCATTAGTTTCTAAAAGGGAACATGGGCCTTGATGACAACCCCTAGATATTTCTAGCCAATAACATCCTTATGCATAGGATGAGGATATTCCCAGGCCAGGCTGTGCAGGAAAGGAGAAGGGACCCTGGCAGATCTTGACCAACTCCCTCAATGGAAGTGAAAGAGCTAAGTGTTATCATTCACATTAAATTCAAACAGGCAAAATTGTTTTATGATGTTTCAGGGCTTCCCTGGTGGCTTAGATGGTAAAGAATTTGCCAGTAATGCAGGAGACATGAGGTCAATCCCAGGGAAGATCCCCTGGAGAAGGGAATGGCTACCCACTCCAGTATTCTTGCCTGGAGAATTCCATGGACAGAGTAGCCTGGCAGGCTACTTTCCATGAGGTCGCAGAGTCAGACATGACTGAGAGACTAACACTGCTACTAAGTCAAGGAAATCATTTTCAGCTTCTATATCAGTAAGTGTTCTCCTAACAAATTATATATATACAAGAAAGTCTCAGAAGCATCCTATAGAAACTTAGCTAACAATCACAATGTTGATGAACTTAAATGGTTCCTAGAAGACATGCTCAATTCCCTTCCCTAGATAGAAACCTTGTCATTGTTTTGCTAAACTCATCTCTCTTCCAATCACCCATATCAAAATTTATCACATATTCAACTGCCTTCTGGGAAGCAACATCTATATGTCTAAAATCACATGCAACTCAGTTCAGTTCAGTCGCTCAGTCATGTCAGACTCTTTGTGACCCCATGGACTGTGGCATGCCAGGCCTCCCTGTCTATCACCAACTCCTGGAGTTTACTCAAACTCATGTCCATTGAGTCGGGATGCCATCCAACCATGTTATCCTCTGTGGTCCCCTTAAATTCCAAAATTAATTCATATATTTCTCTACTAACAAATTTCCCCACACATGTTTCATTCCAACTTTGTATTCTATGTCTAAGTAAAGTAAGTATTAATAGCTCAGTCATGTTCAACTCTTTGCAACCCCATATCAGGCTTCTCTGTCCATGGAATTTTCCATGTAAGAATACTGGAGTGGGATGCCATTCCCTTCTCCAGGGAATCTTCCCAACCTAGCGATAGAACTCAGGTCTCCTACATTTCAGGCAGATTCTTTACTGTCTGAGCCACCAAGGAATCTCATTCTATGTCTAGCATATTTCATTTATAGACAATCATCACAGGTAACTTAGAAAGTAAATATTTATTCCTCTCTTCCCTTTATTATTTTTCTTCATAATAATCATCTAATCTTGGTAATCTTCTACCGGAGGTCTCCCAAATGTGGCTGTTCTTTTCTGTCCCTAGTACTCTCACTTTAGCTTACGCCATTATTATCTCTTTAGGTTAGTACAACAGTCTTTGGTATATCAACTTTTGATATCCCTTTCCTAACATAGTGATACACTTCTGTTGAAATGGTCTAAATTTCAGATTTATACTTTCAGTTCAGAATGCCCAACTACAAATTAAACCTATCCAAAGCCAAATAAATATATAAACATGTAAAAGAACTGGGGAAATGAAAGTCAGCTACCATAAAATCTGAGGAACTCCAAAACTACACAAAGAAGACTTTATAAGACTTAAGTTAAAGGAGGAGATGAAGCCACATCCTAAGAAACTGGTGTTAATTGTAGTAATTCTTAGATTAACCCTAAGAAGTTTTAAAATCAATCAACAGTGTCCCTTTCTCTCTCTGTGGAAATTCATCATCAGCAATGATTTGTATTCTCAAATGCCTGTCCTTCTAGGTCATCAATGGCACACAGAACAAAATGGAAAGCAAACCTCAAAGATGGTAAAGAAAAACTAAAAAGCAGCCCTTTCAAGTATGGAAATATTTTAAACTGCTTCATTTTCAGAATAAAGTTCTCTTTAATTTGGCAAATCTTGATCCCCCAACCTGCATATAAAAATCCAACTAGTTGATAACTCCTGACTTCTTTTCACTGAATTGTCCTTCAAGCTCTCTTTTCAAAGGTTTTCAGAGATACAAATGAAATCATGAAGATTGCCTGTTCTAGGAGAGTACTTCATTTATATCTATGAGGAAAGCAGGAGGAGCAAGATAACCAAGAAGAGAAAGGTAACCAAAAGGCTTTCAGAGGAAAGTGATCTAATTCTAAAAGTAGATATTAAAAGAAGATTTTGTCATTGGTAGAGATTTGAGGGGTGTATAATGCTTGCAAAATCAAAAAGAGTCTGCAAAAAAAAAAAAAGCAATCTGAGAATAACAAACAAAATGAAATACATTGCTATTAAATATTTTGTTGTATGAAAGTATGCATTATTAAATTAACAAAGGAGTGAATAATCAGCTTTACATCAACAGGCTGGCTAAAATCCATATGAGTGGCTGAACTGCTTGTCTGAAAAAATATATATATTTTTTCCTTCTTCTGACTGACTCATTGATAGTATTCCTTTATCTGGGAAAATGCACATAACATTGAGTTCCCCTTACTTCCGTGTTTAGCTTTTCATCTTCCGTTTTATGTTCCATGCTTTGGAAGGGACCAGCAATTTTTATTTCAATGAAGTTCTTTTCAAAGAAGCTCTGGTTCTATTTTTCCTAGTGATGGCCTTTCTGGTTACTGCATAGCTTTGCTCTTACTATCTTTCTTACATATTAGATATTGCCTAACTATGAGAAAAATGTCCTTAAATTTTCACTGACTTTGTAAGAAAAAAAAGATGGCAATTATGCTCATTTTTCTTACCTCCAGTGCCAGCCTTTGGAAGTGTCCATTTCTTCATGGATACTTTTCAACCTACTCCTCTCTCACCATACAGCCTTATACTGTAGTCTTATTAGTCTTATTTCAGAATTGAAGAAATAGTGGTCTAGTTCAAGTGACATGTTCATGAACAAAAAGAGATTTTATTACATAATTAGAACTTATAACTCAGATATGATTTGTAACTCAAAACATGTTTTCTTTTCCAAAGTATGCAATAATAGTTGGATGAGGAAACAACTCAAGGAAGATTAATTGATTTGCTAAAATGTATGCAAATATAGATAACCCTTGAATAACATGGGGGTTAGGAGTGCTCACCCCCTGCACAGTTGGAAATCCATGTATAACTTATAGTCAGCTATCTGTATCTTGGTTCCATATCATATATGAAACCGACCTTGGATCCTATAGTACGATAGTATTTACTATTGAAAAAAATCCTTGTATAAGTAAACCCACGCAGTTCAAGCTCATGTTTTTGAAGGGTCAATAGTAGTAATGTTAATTTAGGGTGTAAGGCCTATTGAGAACACCCTAGATCATAAATGATAAATGATATCATACATGATAAATGTATATCCTATAAAATTAATAAGCCTATGCATCATTATTTCTAATCTCCTTTTCCCCCTACTACTCATGTTCCACAAAAATAAAAGTAAAAATATCATTTATGCTCTCAAAAAAAAAAAACATTATTAAATCTTATTTTGTGATATGTATACCTGGCCGTTGGTTTATCTTTTTCACATTTAATATGTGACAGATACCATTTTAAGGATTGTATATATTAATTTAATCCTCATAGCCATCTGGTGATGTAGGTTTTTTTTACTATTATTATCTTCAATATACAAAAAGGAAGCTGATATGTGGACAGGTTAGGTAATCTCCATAGCTTACATAGCCACTAAGAAGAGCCAGGATTTGAAGTCAGGCTGTTTAGCTTCAAAGTCTTTACTTTTAGTGACTATGCTATATTGCCTTTCAGCTATAAATGTCAAATATTTAAATGTAAAAAAGAAAGTTGTTTCCAGTCTTTTAACTTTCTTCACATATCTCTTGATATGATGAAATGCACATAAAGAATGTTATCTTATCATCATCTAAATATCATAAAGAAGATATGATTTGAAATTAAAAATAAGAGTCCGATGAAATACAAACTACTGGGAATGAAATGGGAATTATTTGTTTCTATTGTCAATATCGTATCCTATCTCTAGCAAATAGTTAAGAGTTATCCACTGAGTTAACAGCTTGAATTTATATCTTCTACATAAATATATCATGTTTAATACCTTCACTGAGTAAAGGAGAAATGATGGATTTGACATTTTCTTGAGATATATTTAACAGTTTGGGCTATGCCTCGACTAGAAAGGACAATGCTTTTAGTTCTAGAGTAAACAAGATAGAGGTTAAGCATATATAGAATAAGATTATATGCTGACACAAAGGCACTGTTCTAAAAGGCAGTGAGTACGCACGAGTTAGTATTCAAGAAATTCTTGCTGTTTGCTTGGCTGAAAGTACATTCCTATCCCATAAGGACCTTACCTATCCCGTGAGGTTGTTTGGAAAATCAACCTAATATGTGTAAAAAGCGGGACATAATACTAAGGTGCTATTTTATAGCACTAGTGATTAGTGCAATAGGAGTCAATGTATACACTTTATACCCTCTTCATTCTTAAAAGTGAGTTATGAAGATTGGTTTTAAATGATGACTGGGATTACAGCAAGCATGGCAAATAGTGGGGAGAACCTCAGATTTGTAGAAAGGACAATAAAGAAGGTATAGAAATATGCGTGAAAGGTAAAGAGCCAGAAGACAAATAGTTTAGGTTTGTAGGCTACAGACAGCCTTGATTGTCATGTATTTTCCTTCTTTTTTCTCCTCAACTATATAAAAATGTGAAGAAAAAAAAAAGTTCTCTGCTGGAGGACTGTAACCTAAGTATTCAATGGTCCAGATATGGCCAGTAAATTACAATATGACAATGCCCAGTTTAGAATGACTATGCGGAATTCTGCCTGACTAAATTGAGAGTTTAATACTGGACAATAGTGGCAGAGAAGGTTGGAAAGAAAAGATAAAGCCATATTACTGAAAACATCAAAAGCCAGAATGAACCATAGGTCTTGGATTTGATTTTATTCCCTAAATGTAGGTTTAGGGAATATTTATATGCCTGTTAATTTAGCATGTCTTTTACCATTAAGCCACATGTTCTCATTGATCCCAGGAAATCAGATAGAGTATGTTTATTTAAACAGGACCATTAAACCCGGTTTTGCATTATCTCTTACAGGGTGGAGTCAAAACATTCTCTCTCTCTCTCTCTCTCTCTCTCTCTCTCTCTTTTTAATATCTATTGCTTCTGAAGGTACACCTTTTAACGAAATCCAATGACTGCTGATGTTGATATGTTGACCTTGGATGTTCTGAGGCACATATTAAATGAAGACCATATGTAGCAGTTTTCTTTGGAAATGATGTGTATTTTTGTACTTGTGAAATCAAGGGAACTGTTATTGAAACTCAGATCCTAAGTTTTGTATTTGCTCACAGTTGGAGTTTCCCTAAGCCTTGGTTAAGTACACAGCACATGCTTAGTTATGAGTTTCTTGGTAAAAACTCAGAGATCTTGAAAAGTTCCTGAATCTTCCAAACATCTTTATTATACATATTTGTGAAATCCCAAGACAGTGGCTTTCATAGTATGATATGTGAGAATGAACATATGTGGTACATATTACAGATACTATATATGGGAAATACTTTGTTATCATCTGAATTCTTCATCCTGATAAATCAATTTATTATAAGATATATGCAGCTGTTATGGAAATATGGAGAAATGTAGAAAGGACAGCTTCAGCATCAGTCTTTCCAGTGAACATTCAGGACTAATTTCCTTTATGATGGACTGGTTATATCTCCTTGCAGTCCAAGGGACTCTCAAGAGTCTTCTCCAACACCACAGTTCAAAAACAATTCTTCGGTCCTCATCTTTCTTTATAGTCCAACTCTCACATCCATACATGACCACTGGAAAAACCATAGCTTTGACTAGATGGACCTTTGTTGTCAAAGTAATGTCTCTGCCTTTTAATATGCTGTCTAGGTTGGTCATAACTTTTCTTCCAAGAAGGAAGCATCTTTTAATTTCATGGCTGCAATCACCATCTGCAGTGATTTTGGAGCAGCAAAAGATAAAGTCTGTCACTCTTTCCACTGTTTCCCCATCTACTTGGCATGAAATGATGGGACCAGATGCCATGATCTTCGTTTTCTGAATGTTGAGCTTTAAGACAACTTTTTCACTCTCCTCTTTCACTTTCATCAAGAAGCTCTTTAGTTCTTCTTCACTTTCTGCCATAAGGGTGGTGTCATCTGCATATCTGAGGTTATTGATATTTCTCCCAGCAATCTTGATTCCACCTTGTGCTTCATCCAGCCCAACATTTCTCATGATGTACTCTGCATGTAAGTTAAATAAGCAGGGTGACAGTATACAGCCTTGACGTACTCCTTTCCCCATTGCGTTCCAGTCTGTTGTCCCATGCCCAGTTCTAACTGTTGCTTCCTGACCTGCATACAGATTTCTCAAGAGCCAGGTCAGGTGGTCTGGTATTCCCATCTCTTGCAGAATTTTCCACAGTTTATTGTGATCCACACAGTCAAAGGCTTTGGCACAATCAATACAGCAGAAAGATGTTTTCTGGAACTCTATTGCTTTTTCAATGGTCCAATAGATATTGACAATTTGAACTCTGGTTCATCTGAGTTTCTAAATCCAGCTTGAACATCTGGAAGTTCACAGTTCACATATTGCTGAAGCCTGGCTTGGAGAATTTTGAGCATTACTTTACTAGCATGTGAGATGAGTGCAATTGTGTGGTAGTTTGAACATTCTTTAGCATTGCCTTTTTTAAGGATTGGAATGAAAAGTGACCTTTTCTAGTCCTGAGGTTTCCAAGTTTGCTGGCATATTGAGTGCAAGACTTTCACAGCATCATCTTTAGGATTTGAAATAACTCAACTGGAATTCCATCAGCTCCTCTAGCTTTGTTCATATTGATGCTTTCTAAGGCCCACTTGACTTCACATTCCAGGATGTCTGGCTCTAGGTTGGTGATCACACCGTCATGATTATCTGGGTCATGAAGATCTTTTTTGTACAGTTCTTCTGTGTATTTTTGCCACCTCTTCTTAATATCTTCTGCTTCTGTTAGGTCCATACCATTTCTGTCTTTTATTGTGCCCATCATTGCTTGAAATGTTTCCTTCTTATCTCTAATTTTCTTGAAGAGATCTCTAGACTTTCCCATTCTATTGTTCTTCTGTATTTCTTTGCACTGATCACTGAGGAAGACTTTCTTATCTCTCCTTGATATTCTTTGGAAGTATACATTTTAAATGGCTATATCTTTCCTTTCCTCCTTTGCCTTTGGCTTCTCTTCTAGTCACAGCTATTTGTAAGACCTCCTTAGACAACTATTTTGCCTTTTTGCATTTCTTTTCCTTAGGGATGTTCTTGACCCCTGCCTCCTCTACAATGTCATGAACCTCTGTCCATAGTTCTTCAGGCACTCTGTCTATCAGATATCTAATCCCTTGAATCTATTTGTCACTTCGACTGTATAATTGTAAGGGGTTTGATTTAGGTCATACCTGAATGCTCTAGTGGTTTTCCCTACTTCAATTTTAGTCTGAATTTGGCAATAAAGGGTTCATGGTCTGTGCCACAGTCAGCTCCTGGTTTTATTTTTGCGGACTGCATAGAACTTCTCCATCTTTGCCTTCAAGGAATGTAAGCAATCTGATTTCAGTATTGACCATCTGATGATGTCCTTGTGTAGAGTCTTCTCTTGTGTTGTTGGAAAAGGGTCTTTGCTATGACCAGTTTACCTCTCCTAATATATAATATTTTTATATTTGTATTCATGATGAATTTTAATTTGAAGAAAAAACTTTTTAACTTGATTACCTATGCAGTTATCCATAATGAATTTTTTCTTCTGCAAATTCACTAAACTTTGACAAATACTTTGATTTGTTTATTATTTCTGATGGGAAAAATTACCTTTTAGAATAATTCTAGTGAAGTCATCAAGCAGAGCCATAACCTAAAGAGTTATTTCCTGATTACTTCATAATGTCATGAAGAGTTTATGATAGTTATATGTCATAAGAGTTAAGACTGTGAGACTTCATATATCTCAAATTTTGTACTACATGTGATCATTAGAGGTGAATGGACATGTTTAGCCATAGGCACATTAAAATTCAGTTAGTATATAGACTGACTGAGAGATGAGAAGTCAAGGTTACATTTGGAGGCTTTTTCTTATTGTTTATATTATGAAGGTCTACTATAGGTAGTTATCCTTTGGGTTTCCTCTTTCTTCTAATTATTAAAATATAAAAATATCAAGAAACTTTCAAAATTTTGTGGCCATGGTGAATAATATATAGGTCTTATGAATAAATAAAACCCAGCCACCTCCAAAAAAGGGAGAGTGTTATAAAGTAAATAAAAATAAAATACAAAAGAAAACAGATGTCATATTAAGAAGAAATTTAGCCACAGAGTTGTCTATAAGTGGTGTGGCATTTTTGGAAACTACTTCCTTTTAACTACTTGCCATATGAAATAAATTTGTCCCTTTTAGTGAGATGACTGCTTTATCAACTATTACTTTTGATGAATAGATTCTAAAATTGAAACCAAAATGAAATTTTGAACTTTCCAAAGCAAGACATGCATATCACAGCAGGGGAGAAAGGAGAAGCTGAAGGTCAAAGGGGAAATTCCTCATACTAGAGCTTGTTTTTGCATGTTATGCCAATATCCACAATTTCACCATGCTGACCTTCAATGAAGAGGACAAAATGAATTAAAAAAAAAATTGAGAAGAGAGCTTGATAGCTATCCATAATCTCATGTACAAACTACTTGAAAACAGCAACGAAATTCTTCCTATCATACCATACAAATTTTTCTTTTTTAAAAAATAATTTTATTTTTATTAGCTTCTTTAACAACAAAATAATCTGGATTGAGGAACAGCCAATTAACAATGTTGTGATAGTTTCAGGTGAACTCTGAAGGGACTCAGTCATACATATACATATATCCATTCTCCCACCAAGGCCCCTCCCATCCAGGCTGGCACATAACATTTTTCTCATTAAATTAGCTAGTATTTCTTAAATAATAACTACAAATTGGACTACATTTTTTATTAAAATTCAATGTAATGATTTAATTTTTTTTATATTAGTGCACTTTGAAATTATCAGCAAAGCCACAAGTTAGAGTATTATTTTAAAAAGACAAGAAATAACTATTAAAATTTCAATGTATGGAAAAAAATGCAAAAATTGGTGTATTTAACAAAGTAGCCAGAGAGATCAAATACAGTTATATTTCATTGAATTTAAATAGAATATTACATTTCATATACTACTTAATGTCATTTTCCCATAATAAAAATTATAAATGTTTTTAATAAGATGAAGACCTCCTGAGTTTGTCACAGATATATATAGAAATATGCCTTGCTATCCTTCAAATTCTCAGACATGAGAAGAAAGAGTACTGTTATATAATAGAAAGATCTATCTGCTAAGCATCAATAAAATTTAGGCTTTAATACAAATACAATCTCTAATTCACCACATGACCTTGAAAGATTATTTAAATTCTTCCAGCCTTTGTTTTCTTATCTATAGCTTGAAAGCTTTGGGCTGAACTAGTCTCCTCATCTGCAAACTTCTTTCAGAAATTGATGTTGTACTCATGAGAATCTTGAGCTATTTTCAATATTTTAAAGTATTCTAAGAAAGAAAAATATGATTTCATTACTTCAAGCTAAAATTTTATAAATTTAATGTAATTCCTGAAGACATGATACTAGGGTATTTGATCAAAGAAAGAAAAGAATATATGTGTCTACATATGTGTGTGTGTTTTGGTGTTTTTTTGGTAAGTACATATTTTGAAAATGTAGGACTTGTGTGGAAGAGAACATTAAAAGCACTTTCTCTAAGGCACCAAAATATTACTTTTTTGTATTTAACTACTTTGAACCAATCCTGCCACAGTTCAAAGGTATTCTTTTACTTTGAAGTGTTGTAAATTGGGGATTTTGTGTTTATCTTGTGTGTGTACTCAGTCACTCAGTCTTGTCCAACTGTGATTCTTTGTTTTTATCTTACATTGAATATTTTCATTAATGTATTGTCTAACAATAATATGTGAAATCAATACTGCAATTAGTTTAGATGCTTAGAATCTTCTCACTTAAGATTATATTCTGTGGGAGAGTACTGTTGTTCAGTTGCTCAGTCATGCTTGACTCTTTGTGACTCCATGGACTGTAACACACTAGGCTTCCCTGCCCTTCACCACTTCCTGGAGCTTGCTCAAACTCCTGTTCATTGAATCGGTGATACCATCCAACCATCTTGTCCTCTGTCATCCCCTACTCCTTCAGTCATCAATCTTTCCCAGAATCAGGGTCTTTTCAAATGAGTCAGCTCTTCATATAGGTGGTCAAAGTATTGGAGCTTCAGCTTCAGCATCAGTCCTTCAAATACATATTCAGGATTGATTTCCTTTAGGATCTCCTTGCAGTCGAAGGGACTCTCAAGAGTCTTCTCCAATACCACAGGTCAAAAGCATCAATTTTTTGGTTCTCAGCCTTCTTTATGGTCCAACTCTCACATTCATACATGACTACTGGAAAAAAAAAACATAGCTTTGACTAGATAAACCCTTGTCAGCAAGGTAATGTCTCTGCTTTTTAATACACTGTCTAAGTTTGCCATAGCTTTTCTTCCAAGGAGCAAGAGTGTTTTCATTTCATGGCTGCAGTCACCATCTACAGTGATTTTGGAGCCCAAGAAAATAAAATCTGTCACTGCTTCCATTGTTTCCCCATATATTTGCCATGAAGTGATGGGACTGGATGCCATGATCTTCCTTTTTTGAATGTTGAGTTATAAGCCAGCTTTTTCACTCTCCTCTTTCACCTTCATCTAAAGACTCTTTAGTTTTTTTTTTTTTTTTTTGGCTTTCTGCCATAAAGGCAGTGTCATCTGCATATCTGAGGTTACTGATATTTCTCCCAGCAATCTTGATTCCAACTTGTGCTTCATCCAGTCCAGCATTTTGGATGGTGTATTCTGCATAGAAATTAGATAAGCAAGATGACAACATACAGCCTTGACATATTCTTTTGCCAATTTTAAACCATTCTGTTTTTCCTTGTCTGATTCTAACTGTTGGTTTTGACCTGCATACAGGTTTCTCAGAGGGCAGGTAAGGTAGTCAGGTTTTCCCATCTCTTTAAGAATTTTCCACTTTTTTTTCTAATCCAAACAGTCTAAGGCTTTAGCATAGCCAATGAAACAGAGATAGATGGTTTCCTGGAATTGTCTTGATTTTTCTATGATTCAATGGATGTTGGCAATTTGATCTCTGGCTCCTCTGTCTTTTCTAAAACCAGCTTGGACATCTTGAATTTCTTGGTTCATGTACTGCTGAAACCTAGCTTGGACAGTATTTAGCATTACTTTGCTACCATGTAAAATAAGTGCAGTTGTTAAGTAGTTTGAACATTCTTTGGCATTGCCCTTCTTTGGGATTGGAAAGAAAACTGAACTTTTCTAGTTCTGTGGCCACTGCTGAGTTTTCCAAATTTGCTGGCATACTGAGTGTAGCACTTTCAAAGCATCATCTTTTAGGACTTGAAATAGTTCAACTGGAATTCTATCACCTCCACTAGCTTTGTTCGTAGTGGTGCTTTCTAAGGCCCACTTGACTTCACATCCAGAATGCCTGGCTCTAGGTGAGTGATCACACCATCGTGATTATCTGGGTCATGAAGATGTTTTTTGTACATTTCTTCTGTGTATTCTTGCCACCTCTTCTTAATATCTTCTGCTTCTGTTAGGTCCATACCATTTCTGTCCTTTATTGTGCCCATCTTTGCCTGAAATATTTCCTTTGTATCTCTACTCTTCTTAACGAGATCTCTAATCTTTCCCATTCTGTTGTTTCCCTCTATTTCTTTACATTGATCCCTTAGGAATGCTTTCTTATTGCTATTCTTTGGAACTCTGCATTCATATGCGTATATCTCCCCTTTCTCCTTTCCCTTGTGCGTCTCTTCTTTCCTCAGCTATTTGTAAGACCTCTTCAGACAACCATTTTGTCATTTTGCATTTCTTCTTTAGGACAGTTTTGAACTCCTTTCAGGGGAGTTGAAAGTCAACAGTTGCAGAGGCCATGATTTAATCTTTGTAGATGCAGATGGCAAGTGTCAGTCTTCAGTTGCCAGAGCCCCTTTTTGCTCATAAACTTGAGCATGATTATGAGGGGGGCACTTCATGACCATTTTATCCCATGGTGCTGAGAATGTCCATTCTCAGGTTTGACAAAGATTCTTTGACAGGCCACTCAATGTGCTGTTACTAGACTAGACCATAAAACAGTATCCAAAATTCTCTGGACCACCTGTCTTACTAGCTTCTTGGTCCAGGAAAATATTCCCTCTTGTTGCTTCTTGCCATATCTAGAGTTACACTGTTACCATCATCGATCTCATATGTGACTATATATTATTCCATTAGAGGCCTCATACACACATTTGACAGTGTAAGAAACAGCAATTTTGTAAGACAGGGGAAATAGAAATAACATAGCCAGCAGTATTAGTAAAGTCACAAGTAAGACTTATGTTAAGAACTTTCATTAGATGTAGCCCAGTATATCTTCAGGTCATCTGAATTAGCCTGCCCTGTAGAATCCTTATCTTCCAGGGAAATTATATAATAGCCAGAGTCAGAGCAGGCATTATTAACTGGGCCAGTGAGGGGATCCTATCTAGTAATATCATAGTGACCTGAATATGACTATAATTTTTAAGTAAATTTTCTCGGGGCCAACCAGTTAGAGTCTGGTAGTAGAGAACCCAGGACTAGACACAGGTAATTGGCCACAAACCCAACAATTGGATTGAATTTTAAGACTAGCATAGGATCAGGCCTATGATAGAAAAGCATGTGACTTATATGCAAAGGTCTAAGAAGTCAAGAAAACATAAATGATCATATGAATCAAGTCCAGGTCCAGCATCTTGGGGAAGCTGTCTACCTCTGATGTCGTCATCTTCTCACCCTGGTGTAGTGTAGTTTTTCCTGATAAAAAAGTCCTTCCATCCATGTTGGAGACAGTCCCTTAAATTATGTCTTTTCCCAGTTCTGGTTGCAGGTCATGAGGCATCTGGTCTTTATCTGAAGTTTGGTTACTGAGATAAGCCTTAGAAAAAAACTTAGAGTGTCCTTTTTAATAACTTAATTAAATCTTTTAGCAATATAACATAACAAGGGACTATCACAGAAGTGAGTCTTAGTAAACATTAGACCTTAATTAACAAAACTAGGAACTTAGTTTAACAATTTACAAAACTTAATATTCAGTGATTTTTTTTTTCATTATGGAGGCATTAATCCTATAACCAGGGAAGGCTTTAATCCATCAAATAAAAATAAGGTTTGTCAGGGAGCTGGGAAAAGCCAAGTGGCCGTCTTGGATTTCTCATAGCCATGACTCTGATTTTCAGCTATTGTTTACCCATTTTTAACTCCCCAATTTAGGAGTAGACCTTTGCCATGTTTTAAGGACATTAGGATAGCACAAGTCTAACAGTGAGGGGTTATTTTTTGTAGAAGCAGAATGAGCTTTTACATGTACCATAATCTTAAATAACACTTATTTACTTTACCAAAGTAAAAAAAGATTTTAAAAACAAATATAAATCTGTAGGTAATGGAATGAAAAAGCAAAATGTTCAGGCTTGACTGGGAGCCTTGTTTGCAAGTGCTTCCCAGCCTCCCTTATATCTTGTTCCCTACATAAATCATTTAAAGGCAAATAAATTCATAATCTGTTATTGAAAGATTCATTTTAAGAAAACTTTGTTCTCTTAACATAGAGAGTAGACTAAATTCCAGTCTGTTACCAATTTATCAGATAGCAAACAAACAAAATTTATCAGTTAATCTTAGAAAAGTCTTTTCCATACACCTTGAAGAACTAGCAGTATTTTTCTAAAGGCATGAGAGTGAAACCATACAAGGCATGTTTAAAATCTAATTAAATTGTAAATGACAAAGTAGCCTGGTCATTGCTGTGACTTGTAACACTTTAACATGATAACTAGAATTATAACCAACAACATTTTACCAGGACATATCAGATTTTCATGAATTTCACATAATTTCTAGGATATCTATATAAGTAACATCAACCATACAATTTAACTTGAGAAGACTCAACACTCTTCCAACAATATTTTCCCATGCAATTTGACATGTCAAATGAACTCAGGTAGTTTAATAGCTCTTTGGGATGTCTCAGGGGCCCTCTGAAGCATCCCAAAGTCAGCTAGAAGTCAAGCTATTTAGGCAGTTTTGTCAATAAATAGCAGAAGGGTTTATGACACTCAGTCAGATAGAATCATATAGATCATTGTGAAATAATATATTTACTTAGCCAAAGTAACAAAGATTTCAAAGGTAAACATAGAACAGATCACTTCAGAGGTAAAGAAACTTAAAATCCATTATCAAAGGCAGTTCAACATCTCAAGAAAACTTTTATTTATACATAAAACTCTTTCCTTGGGGTCCACTTTCCATAAAGCCTTCTTTTTTATCACTCTCATTTGTTCTCTCATCTTGGAACAGCCAACTGTAAGTCAGACCTACTTCCTTCCCCTTCATAAAATGTAACTTCATTCCTCATACCTTCTCTACTGAACACACACATCCTACTTTCCTTAAGCAACCAAGAATTGACCTTTATATTAGCATTCTATATTTTGGTCATAAATACCAGTGATAATTTCTCAAAAAATTCTAGCAAACATCTCAGGATGGCATCAAACATTATTTATTAATAGTCCAAAATCTTTAGTTTCTCTGTAAGTTAGTATTCAGTAATGAATGTTTCAGAATCTTATTTTATTTGGAAATGACCTAGCTATTCAATAAACTTTTGTTACTTAGTTTAGCACAACCCTGGGAATTCAGGTTACCAAAATCTAGAGAAACTGTTTTAGACAGACATTTTTAATCTTAATAGAGTTTATCTAAAAGCTCATATCTCATTTACATTTTTTAGAAGTTTTTTTCACTTGAGGTAATTTCCTTGTTGACAAACTTGTAACAGATATAATATTTAACTTATTTAGACCTAGGTACAATGAAAATATTTTACTTCACGTTAATTACTCTAAGACATGTCTATATTAGATAGGTCAACAAACAAACATTAATATCAGGTATTTAACACTGAATATTTCCCAGTTCACATGACCTGGAATTTATTGTTTAATTTAGAATTACTTGATTTGTAAGTGCTTACCCCCTTTTTAAGCCAAATAAATAGAGCTTATATATAAATTAGCCTCAAAAATATTACCCAGAGACAGAGACATACCAAGACATATTTAGACAGACACAGTGCGAGATCTTGCTTCATTTTCTAAGTTTAGTCATGAATTAGATGTTACAATATAAAATTTACTAGTTTATAAAAAAACAGTTAAAATAAATGAAATTTTAAAAGTCTTTTTCCCTCAGTTTCAGGAGTTAGAGATGGTCTAGATAAGTGTTCCTGAGAACCCTGGTCTCAAGGCACAGGGAAAGAAAATCAAGTTCTAACAAAATGGCGGCAGGTCTAAACCACACAACAGCCAGACAGAGCAAAATTTCCTATAACAAAATGGCGGCAGATCTACCGAAATGGTGGCCAGACAAAGCAAAATGGCCACCACAAATCACAACACAAAACACAGAGTTAAAACACACACATATAAACCTGGCAGTCCTCATCAGACACTCCCATAAATACAAGAATACAGTCTCTCAGAAAACCTCCTATAGAGACACAGAACTTCAGATCTAAGCACAAGCATCAAAGATTTCAAGGGAGGAAAGGAAGCCAGGTTGAAAGAAGAAGAGGGAGGAGGCAGGAGAGAGGGGCAAAAGGGGTAGCCTTACAGATGTCTCCTGCCACCTACAGAGACCCAGGCATTACAGGACTTTTCCCTGGGCCTCCAGAGAAGGGAGGACTGGAACTCAGCCCTACCAGAAATCAGAACCAGAATTCGAGTTCTTTTTCACCAATAACGATAGATCTTGCACCCTAGATTTGTCAGTCATAAAGGACAAAGAAGTGGAAGCCGTTTGTCCCATGGGTACAGAGAAGAACACAGGAGACAAAATGAACACACAGAGAGCAGAGACAATGCCGGCACACACAAAGATATGACAAACAGAGGACAGATACACATCGGCTGAGAACACAGTACTAGGTCTTTCTGGGCCCCCCTGAATCTTCCTATCCCTCAAGGTTACCTTACCGAAGGGCATCCACTGCCCACCAGATTCGGGATCAGGAGAGAAGCTCTCTTCCCTGCAGAACCAGCTGCCTTCCAGCACGATGCTGGGCCTCGGCCTTACGCCAGCTAGGATGACCAATTCGCCCCTGAACAGATCTGATAAAAGCTTTCTCCTTACCAGAGCCAGCTGCCTTCCAGCGCGCTCACTGGGCCTTGGCCTCACGCTGGACTTATCTAGTGAACAGAGCCAGCCGCCTCCAAGAAGTTCACTAAAATGGCCGCCTCCCTGGCATGATACCGAAACTCGGTCTCATGCCACGTAAGCAACCTAAGTAGCTTCTCGCCAGCTGCCTTTCCAGCCCAATGGTGGAACTCGGTCTGATGCTGGACTTCATACCTGGTGCCAGCCGCCTTTTCCAGCCTGATGCCGGAAACTCGGTCTCACACTGGACCTATCCAACCCTGTCACCGGTGTTCAGGTACCTCTTCCTCCTATTGAGGAAACCCCTTATACCGGGAGAGTGTTATGCTTCCCAGTTAAACGGATCCCGGACGAGCCCCCAAATGTTATGCCCAGAGTCCGAGTCCCCAGAACTGAGAGAATAAGATGTCCACAGCAATGCAAAAGCATAAAGGGATTTTATTGCTAGCTCGAGCCAGGTCCCAGGTCTTATCCAGCACAGGGGATCCAACAAGGGCCCTGAGCTCTGACTCACAACTGCTTATATACAGGCAGTCCCCCGGGTTAGTTGGCATTACATGATTGGTTAACTGGTGCACATGCGCGTGAATTTCGAATCACGGGTCTTGTCTTAATTGGCTCAGGTCGGACACCGAGGGGGACCTCCCTGATTGGCTAGGGCTATCCGGAAGTCCCGGAAGCATGACTCAGGTATTTTTGGCCTATTATCTCTTGCTGAGCCTGTCGCGGCTCCCGTGAGGCCCTAACATTATGGATTTGGTTTAGGTCATACCTGAATGACCTAGTAGTTTTCCCTACTTTCTTCAGTTTAAGTCTGAATTTGGTGATAAGGCATTCATGATCTGAGCCACACTCAGCTCTTGGTCCTGTTTTTCCCAACTGTATACAGCTTCTTCATCTTCTGCTGCAAAGAATATAATCAATCTCATTTCAAAATTGGCCATCTGGTGATGTCCATGTGTAGAGTCTTCTCTTGTTTTGTTGGAAGAGGGTGTTTGCTATGTTCAGTGAGTTCTCTTGGCAAAATTCTGTTATCCTTTGTCCTGCTTCATTTTGCATTCTAAGGCTAAACTTGCCTGTTACTCCATATCTCTTGACTTCTTACAATTGCATTCTAGTCCCAGTGATTAAAAGGAGAGATATATATATAGTACTAGTGGGAGAGTATAGGGGACCAAAATTTGTTACCCCATAAGATGTCTCTTTGGTGTGTGGCCTGTTGCAATGAAGGCCCAAAAGACTAAGAAAGATCCTTTGACCTTTCCCCTAACTGCCTAAAGGAGTCTGGATAAAGGACCTATTCCAGAAAAGGAGTTCTCAGCATAAATAGCTTGAGTATGATATGAACTAGGTTTGGTAGACAGGGAGGAGCCTAGGAAAGTCTAGTAAAGTTTTTCTCAGTGTCCCCTTATTTATTTATGGCTCAGCAAAAATTCATACATCAAACATTTTCTCTTTTTCTGCTTCCCGTGAATTGCTTTCTTTAACTTTGAAGTGCCAAATCCCCAATCTTTTCCTCTCTCAGATGGCATATAAGCTTCAATTGCTTTGCTTATTCTTAGGCTCCATATTCTTATTCAACCCCTCACCAAATGTACATAATTGAACTTGATTGTCTCCTGTTAATTTACCTCATGTCATTCCTCTACAGATGGTATGGTTGGCAGGATTAACATTTCTGGTTGAACTCTGCTGAAGCTGAGAGATCCTGAGACATCTTATGAGTCCACAAAAGGTAGGAATTCATACCACATCAGTCTTCCAGATCTCTGTCTGCAGGAGCTGTTGGAGGTATCATTGGTAACAGCCCTTTTTTCTCTTTTCTAAATTTATATTATCAGGAGAAACATGTGTAGAGCTAGTTTCTTGGGCTTAACTACTCTGGTAAATTTGGTAGTGTTTTATTGGTTTTATTGATCCACTGCCTTCTAGAGAGGGTCACAGTTTTTCTTTGTCTCTGTTGTGTCATTTGTCTTGTTCTATGTCCTGAGAGCTTGCCTTTATGACCAGTGGGAATATTCTATCTGCTAACCACCATCTAGAAAGTATACTTACCGGGGAGTATTTTGGCCATCAGTTGACTAGTCTGGGAATTGAAGCAGCTGTAGCCAGTTTGTCAGAAGTCCAAACAGAACAACCTGAACTTGTGACTGGCATCTCTTTGTCTCCCCCATGCCAGCCATCAGGGAAATTTATCATAGGGTTCTCAGTCCATAAGTGGTCTTCATTGTCTCAAACTGTATTGCCTCTTTTAGTGGCAACATCCTTACCACTTGTGTGATGAAATTCTTTGCTTTCTTAGACCATGGCACATGGTGCAGTCAAAAAAAAAAAAAAAAAGTACTGAAATAATGTAAATAAATATTGAAAGAGATAGATGAGGAATTGGCAAGGAAGAGCCATAAGACTTGTCCCAGAATGATGCAAATCTTTAGATGATTTTTAAGAAATGGGATGGGGCTTTCCTCATGGTTCAGTGGTAAAGAATCTGCCGAACAATGCAGGAGACATAGGTTCAACCCCTGGTATGGGAAGATCCCACATGCCACAAAGCAGCTGAGCCTGTGTGCTGCAACTACTGAGCCAGTGTGCTGCAACAGTGTGCTGTGAAGCCCTTGTGTGCTGTGAAGCCCTTGCTGCACAACAAAAGAAGCCACCACAAAGAGAAACCCATACCCAGTAATGAAGAGTAGCCCCCACTCTTCACAACTGGGGAAAAAAAAAAACCCATACAGCAATGAACACCCTGCACAGCCTGAAGTAAATAAATTAGAAAAAAACAAAAAGAAGAAATGGGATGAGGATGTGGGGTGGCCAGCTGGATCTCCCAGATTCTCTGCAGCAGTGAGAGGCAATGAGGAGCTTGTGGTTTGCTGGAGGGCTTTGCCATACTCTCTCACTCTCAGCCACCTGGGCTGATGACTAGGTGGGCACCTCTTTGCAGCCCAGGGCCACCTAGCCGAGGAGCCACTTCCTCTGAGGATTCACACTTTGCTCTCAGACAGAGGATGTTGCCCACTCTGGGCCCCTTAATTTTTTATTTTTTTAAATAAATGAGACAAATAAAACACCCAATGATGGAGTTAAAGATTTTAATACAACACTATCTAAGGTTAGGTGGGCTAAGTGGACCCCCATTGGTCTTTTAACGTTAAAGGGCCTCAAATCAGTCTGTGCTATTTATCTGATTTAGAGTAATTTTAAAACAATCAAAAAGGCAAAAATTATGTGCAATAAAACTCACTTTTTTTGTCAAGACAAGCAAAATTTAAACATAAAATTTTAGAACTTCCCTGGAAGTGGTTAAAACTAGTTGCTTCTATTTCATGGGGAACAGGTTCAATTACTGGTCAGGGAACTAAGATCCTGTGTGCTGTGAGGCACAGCCAAAAAATAAAAATAAATCAATAAGCATAAAATTTTCTCTCTTCCCTTTGACCTCCTCGATTCCCCCTACTGTGCTTTGTGCATTTATTTTATACATCAATTGAATCTCCCTCTCTGGCAGAAATACTACTTAACCAAAAAGAACAATGTTCTCTTAGCATCAACAAAACAACTTCTTAAAAGATCACATTCCTTCTTGATCTTGTAAGAGGCCATGATGATGCTTCCATCAGCATTGTGTAAACTGTCAATAATATGTCATTTTATGTAAAGTCCACTGTCTTGAAACTTACCTAACTGTGCCTTGATTTCTCATGAGCAGAATAATTCTTAGAGCATTCTGAGATGCTCTTCCTGACCTATAATCCTCAAATTTGGCTCAAACAAAATTTTCCATTTCTTTCTTCCATCAACAGACTAATTTTCATCAACAATTACAGGGAGAAATCTGACCATCAATTGCTTGGGCTAGCAAGACAATTATTCAGGTTGAAAATTGACAAAAGTGCCTGAGTCCCTTGGTTTAACCCCTCTGGAAACCCAAGGCCTTTTGCACAAAAATGGTGGGGGGAGGGTTGGGAAAGGTGGGGAGCATGTGGAGAGAAGTAGTTTCCAGGACTCCTTTATGTAGGAGCGTGAGCTTGATACTAAAATCCACTGGTGGGGCCCTGACTTGGGCATATTGAAAAAAATGTAAAAGTCTAAGGATTGATGTGATATTTGAGCAGGTGTTATATGAATAGGTTATGTCAGTGTTGCACAAGTGTTTTATAGGAATAAATGTTATGTCTGTCTGGGAATGCTTTCTCAACCCAGAATTGTGGGGTTGACAGGGTCCTAGAAAATCTATCCCCTTCATGAATACAGTCTTGTCTTGGTAAAAGGGCTTGCATAACTCAATGAAGGTTGAGTCATGCTGTGCAGGGCCGCCCAAGATGGACGAATCACAGTGGAGAGTTCTGAAAAAATGTAGTCCATGGGAGAAGGAAATGGTAACCCACTCCAATATTCTTGACCTAGAAAACGAAAAAGGAAAAACATATGACACCAGAAGATGAGTCTGCCAGGTGACAAGGGCTCCAATGTACTACTGAGGAAGAGCAGAGGGCAATTACTAATAGCTCCAGAAAGAATAAAGTGGCTGGGTCAAAGCAGAAATAGTGCTCAGCTATGAACATGTCTGGTGTTTTAAGTAAAGTCTGATGCTGTAAAGAAAAATATTAAATAGGAACCTGAAATGTTAGGCCCATGAATCAAGGTAAACTGGAAATGGTCAAGCAGGAGATGGCAAGATTGAACATCTATATTATAGGAATCAATGAACTAAAATGAAATTTTAATTCAAATTACCATTATATCTACTACTGTGGGAAAGAATCCCCTAGAAGAAATGAAGTAGCCTTCATAGTCAACAAAACATTCTGAAATGCAGTACTTGGCTGTAATCTCTAAAACAATAGAATGATCTTGGTTTGTTTCCAAGGTAAACTATAGACATAAACTGAAGGAAATAGGGAAAACCACCAGTCCATTCAGTTATGACCTAAATCAAATCCCTTTTAATTATACAATGAAGGTGATGAATAGAGTCACAGGATTAGATCTGGTAGACACGGTGCCTGAAGAACTATGGACTGAGGTTCATGATATTGAATAGAAGGCAGTGATCAAAACAATCCCCAGGAGAAAGAAATGCAAGAAGACGAAGTGGTTGTCTGATGAGGTTTTACAAATAGCTGAGGAACTAAAAAAAAAAGAAAAACAGGAGAAGGAAAGATATATCCAACTGAATGCAGAGTTCCAGAGAATAACAAGGAGAGGTAAGAAACCCTAACTAAATGAACAATGCAAAGAAATAGAGGAAAACAATAGAATGGCAAAGATGGGGATATCAAAGAAGAATTTCATGCAAGGATGGGCACAATAAAGGACAGAAATGGTAAGGACCTAACAGAAACAGAAGAGATTCAGAAGAAGTGGCAAGAATATACAAAACTACTATACAAGAAAGGTCTTCATGACCCAGATAACCATGTTGGTGTGGTTACTCACCTAGAACCGGAAATACTACAGTGTGAAGTCTAGTGGGCCTTAAGAAGCATTGCTAAGAACAAAGCTAGTGGAGGTGACAGAATTCTATCTGAACTTTTTATAATCCCCAAAATGATACCTTTAAAGCACTGAACTCAATATGTCAGCAAATTTGGAAAACTCAACAATGGCCACAGGACTGGAAAAGATCAGTTTTCATTCAAATCCTAAAGGAAAGGAATGCCAAAGAATGTTCACATTACCACACAATCATACTCATTTTATGTGCTAGCAAGATAATGCTCAAAATCCTTCAGGCTAGGCTTCAGCAGTATGTGAAGCAAGAACTTCCACATGTACAACCTGGGTTTAGATAATGGAGAGGAACTACAGATCAAATTGCCAGCCTTGTTTGGATCATGGAGAAAGCAAGGGAATTCCAGAAATCCATCTACATCTGCTTCATTGATTACACTAACTGTGTCGATCACAGCAAACTGTGGAAAATTCTTAAGATGTGAATTTTAAGACCACCTTACCTGCCTCCTGAGAAACCTGTATGCAGGACAGGAAGCAACAGTACATGGAAAAATGTACTGGTTCAAAATTGGGAAAGGAGCACATCAAGGCTGTATATTGTCACCCTGCTTGTTTAACTTCTATGCAGAGTAAATCATGAGAAATGCCAGCTGGATGAAGCATAAGCTAGAATCAAGATTGACAGAAGAAATATAAATTCCAGATATGCAGATGATACTGCTGTAATGGCAGAAAATGAAGAGGAACTGAAGAACCTCTTGATGAGTGTGAAAGAGGAGAACAAAAAAGATGGCTTGAAACTCAACATTATAAAAACTAAAGAAAGTCAAAGTGAAAATCACTCAGTCCTGTCTGACTGTTTGCAACCCCATGGACTATACAGTCCACGGAATTCTCCAGGCCAGAATACTGGAGTGGGTAGCCTTTCCCTTTTCCAGGGGATCTTCCCAACCCAAGGATCAAACCCAGGTCTCCCATATTGCAGGTGGATTCTTTACCAGCTGAGCCACAAGGGAAGCCCAGAAATAAAAGTGAAATTCCCTTCATCCTGTCTGACTCTTTGCGACCCCATAGACTATACAGTCCATGGAGTTTTCCAGGCTATAATATTGGAATGAGTAGCTTTCTCCCTTCTTAAGCAGATCTTTCCAACCCAGGAATAGAACTGGGGTCTCCTGCATTTGCAGGTGGATTCTTTACCAACTGAGCTATCAGGGAAGCCCTAATAAAAACTAAGATCATGGCAACTGGTCCCATCACTTCATGGCAAATAGAAGAGGGACAAGTGGAAGCAGTGACAGATTTGATTTTCACAGGCTTCAAAATCACTGTGGATGGTGACTGCAGACATGAAATTAAGAGTCTTGCCCCTTGGAAGGGAAGCTATGACAAACCAAGGCAGCATATTAAAAAGCAGAGACATCACTCTGCTAACAAAGGTCTGTCCATATAGTCAGAGCTATGGTATTTCCAGTTGTCACATACAGGTGTGAGAGTTGGGCCATGAAGGAAGCTGAGGCCCGAAGAACTGATCCATTTGAAATATGGTGCTAGGAGAAGACTCTCAAGAATCCTTTGGACTGCAAGGAGATCGAACATGTCAGTCCTAAAAGAAATCAACCCTGAATGTTCATTGGAAAGATTGTTGCTGAAATTGAAGCTCCAATACTTTGGCCACTCAATGTGAATAGCTGACTCATTGGAAAAGAACTTGATACTGAGAAAGAATGAAGACAAAATAAGAAGAGGGTAGAAAAGGATGAAATAGTTTGATAGCATCACTGATTCAAAGGACTAGAAGTTGATCAAACTGCAGGTGGATAGGGGAGGACAGAAGAGCCTGGCATGCTGCAGTTCACCATGTCAAAAAGAGTAGGGCACAACTTAGTGACTGAAAAACAACCACCAAAGGGAAACTATGGTTAGAGACATGAGTTAATGAAATTAAGCTGAAAGTTTATGGGAAAAGTGGAGCATTAGAATGTGCTTGTTTTAGTCTTGCATATGTCTACAAAACCAAGAATGTAATTCTAGGAGCAATTCAAAAGCTCACCAGTCTTTACCATCTCAAACTTCCCCTACTAATCTGAAAATGCTTGTAGATATTGGGTTGTAAGTACTGTGTCTTTGTGATGGAGATTTTCTACCTCCATCTTCTCTAGGATTTAAGAGACCTTTGAAAGGCAGATGTTAAGATCTTTCCCATTAGAGAAAAAAAAAGATGGGGGGTGGGTTATTTGAAAATTAGACAAATGAGGAATCTTTAAAATCTTACCTACAAGTGTAAGTAAAAATTATTTGGCCATGTTAAGAGATAATCTTGACTTTTTCCAATTGCCAGAACTGAATTTGTATCTAACTATTAAATTATAAACTAGTGAGTTTTGTAATGTTC